>CM076581.1:490951759-491471437 GCA_034641835.2 Pinus albicaulis
CATAAAATCATGATTACATATGTCATTATGAAGATTGAAACTCGTTACATATTTCAACATAGCATTTGTTGTTATCCAACCTGCCGTAGGGATTTTTAGTATGATTCTTAATCGCAAATGTACGAAAAAGGCTCACTTTAGCCGTGCATAACAAACAACCCTAACAGCAAAGATGGCTGCCAATATCTTTAGATCTGCAATTACATGACCAAGGTAAATGCTGCAAAATCTAGATCTATGCATTAAAATACATTAAGCAGTAAATAAAAACAAGAGTTGCTCCATGCATCCAATAGCCAAGACAAGAATATGTTTAAATAATTTTGTATTTATAGCACCTGGGAGGAGAACATAGAAGGATGTTACCAGTCCTCCTCAATGGGATGGGTTCTTGTAAGTCCTCAGCACTTCAGATATAAAATCCCTCTCTCTTGATGGTGTAGAAAACCCAGACAAAAATGGAACTCAAAGGGAGCTCCTAAGAAAAATGATAGCAAAATATGACAATGATGGCGGATCAAAGTCAGACCAAAAGTATAGATGCATAGTGATCTTTAGGAAAAAAAAAGGTAGTGAATGAATGGAAAAACCCTTCTATTTATAATAAAATATTGAATTATTCTAGATATTGGTGCATAATTAAAATATTATTAACCAATTCTAGATCCAACTTTTATGGAATATTTATTATATTTGTTGGAGGGAAAAAGAATTTGACTTGGGTCAAATCCCTTTATTTGTAAATAATAAATAAATAAATGATTTATTTATCATTTTAAGGATGTGGTTGAGTAATAATCAAATAAATAATGATTTATTTAATTATTTATGAATGATTTAGTCAAATTTAACAAGGAATATTATTCAAATAAGGTTTAAATAATTATTCCTAGAAAATAATAAGATAAATAGTGATTTATCTCATTAATCTTCCTATTTTGGGTTAAATATAACCAGGAATATTAATTAAACTATTGTTTAACTAATTATTCCTTGAGGAAAATCAAACAAATGTATATTTATCTAATATTTCCTCACGGGGTTTCCTGTTTAGACCATAAACAACTTAATAAAGGTGGTTTACTGAGTTATTTTTCATAGTGAAAGCAATTTACTTAGGGTAAAATTGGTCTTACATGGTGTACTTAGGTCCATCTAATAGTAACAGGTTAGATGACCAAAAATTTTTGTAATAGATTGCCCCCCAACGTGCGAGCATTAGGAGCTAATCGTATGACCGAAGTACGTTTTAAGAACTCACTCACTAGACATCAAAGGGGAAGTCAGATAGAGAGAAATATAAGGTAGACCAAAGCACTAGAGGACTAGACCCTAAGGAGGCAAGAATTACAGGTGCGGCAAGTATCTTTTATGAGTGAGTACCTGTGCTATAGGCATCGGGGGAGGCATACCTATGCCTGCCGAGACAAAGTACAAAGAATAATGCATCCACTAAACAAGGAACTGAACTATATAGTACATGATAGCACAAACATGAGCTAGATAAAAACAGGATAATGAATCCCACATACATATTGTGCCTGGGATAACAACCAGGAATTATACAATAATATATGAGTACATGAGATACAATTACAACCCAAATTCCCCTGTAAACAGGAAAGGGATTTGAAAATTTGACTGATACATGCAAACAAAAAGGTGATGAAAGCGGCCGAGGCCGACATCATCAAATCTATGGAGCTGTATCAAAGGCTATAGTGAAGAGGTCATCCGCGCATGTGGGGGGCTATTTGTAGGGCCACCCCCTCATGAGGGCTGAAACATCTCACACACACCTGGGAATCGTTGGTATCATCTGCTTCATCACTGAACCATCAAGTATACGGATCTAAAAATGCTGAAAGGTGCTGGAGCTGAGAAACAATCAAGTCAAAGGGCGATAAGGAGTCCCTTTTCCTGATCCAAGGCGCCAAACAAGAGTGGAAGCTGAAACCAAGGTACACCGCCCTCTAGATCTATCTTCTGGAATGAATGATCTGATGTCGACAGAAGGAGGTCCGCCATAGATGAGGCAATAAGGAATCATCAAATAAGGCACGAGAGAAAATAGTAGAGAAACTGAAAGACTGACACCAGGGATGATGATGAAATGGGGGGGATTGACTAGCGGACATATGACTTCCCTTCTTAGAGCATAAAGGGCATGGATGACCTGGTAGCGACTGACACAATATCATAAGGGATGGGGGACAGTAGGACTGAAGGCCATAATGTGTGACACGAGAGAAAAACCAGGTAATGAAGCATGGAGAACTATAATGGGATACGAAGGGACTTAGGATAGATTCCATGGATGTGATGATGACTCGAATCGGATGCTCTAAACAAGGGCGACTCGATGATGCTGCCACAGAGAAAAGATCCAATAGGGACCATAAAAACATGAGTACATGATGGTTACTCATGACGAAAATCAACACGAGCAAGGAAAAGTATGGAGGCAAAGTGGTGCCCCTAGTATAAGTGTTGTAAGTGAAGAAATTCGATTTTGAGGAGTGGTGAAGTGACCCTTCTTGGGAAAAAAGTGTCGTGGTGAAGTATCAAATCACGAAAAAATAACAGATACCCATTTGAGGGCTCGATGAGAGCTTTCCAATGGTACAGATGGTTTGTCAAACTAAGCTACGGTTTGGCTGAAGTAGGCAAAATAAAAATCAAGAGTTTCTCTTTTAATAAGGCATTTCCCCTCCAAATTCACTCATTTGCAAGCGGAGTTGTGGTGAATGTAGAGAGGAGAGAAGGCCCTAAATCTTGCGGCGATCATAGCGGGCAAACCGACCGTTGGAGGTAAGAGGCCTAACCCTACTCTTTCTTTTCAGTGGATTGAAAGTTCAGTTTAGGTGCCCAGAGCTCAAGAACAGGCCAGGTCGCACTTTTTGGGGTCTGTTCTGTGACCTGGGTAGCAAGTACTGGGTAGAAAACTGCGACTTGTCCCAGGAAATGACCTAAAAAGTGCGACCTGTCAGAGAAAAGGGGTTTTAGTGTTGTTTTTGGCTGAGAGCTGGGATTTTTATGGTTGAGGGGAATAGGTGCCCCTAATCATGTTATGGTCATGCCAAAATGTATTTATAAAGGGGGAATCTAAACACATTTTTATGATATGGTGCGCCATTTGTTTTCGTTATGGTTATGTAGTTTGAGAAAGGGAGTGGAGGATTACCGATCTCTTTTGGTACTACATATATGAAGAAAATGGACTTAATTTTCTAGGTTGGTGTACATGGTGTCACTATCCCAAAGAGAGGATTTGGAGATAATGAATTGGTGCTCTCCTAGAAAACCCAAAGGTTGGTCAAAAAAAATTTCTAGGGGACTGGGTTGTTGATGTAAGATGAAGGAATGATAAGGGGTATCATCCATAGAGAAATCTGAAGTGATGTGGGACTCTAGAGGTTCTTCTAAATGGGGAAGAATAAAGGTAATAGAGTTGACACGACCTGATACACAAGAGAATTGTGGAGAATTGCTTCTCTTGGTCTCTCAAATATGGGTGCCCCGTTACCCAAAGATTGGGTGTAAATGTAATCGCCACAAGGTGTATGTGGTTTGAATGCATGGGTTCGATGTAAGGGGGGATAGATAAAGTGAGGGGTGGTGACTACTTCCATAATGTCGTCAACGTAATAGAAGATGGGGTGATTGGTAGAAGAAAAACCACCTGACGCAGTGAAGCTACCTGACTCATCATCATGAGAAGAGAGGTTCACATGCACATCATCATAAGGGGTGACAGAAAAATAATTAGTTGAAGGATCTACCAATGTTGAGCCCAAGGTGATCGCTAAAGGGAGGTCAGTGGAAATAGAAGGGGAAGTCTCAGGGGGGTCTTCCACCTTGGATCTCATAGATGATGACAGGTAGTGGACAGTGGACAAAGAATCTGCCATTTTGACATCCGAAGGGGGAATTTCTATGGGAGTGGAAGTGTCCTCTGGTTCTGCTGAAGCAAAACATGCAAATAAGGGAGCGATGGACTTGTCGTGCTTGGCCTCGAATTGGCGAACTGCCGCTAGAGATGTGTGGAATTCCTTGAGGCAAGGACAAAGGTGGGTATAATGGCCATGGAGATCACACAAAGCACAAGGGTGGTTGGTGTGAATAGTCTTAGGTTTCTTGGCTGCAGTCGAGGAAGAAATAGAGGCTTTAGGGATCGTAGCCTCAGGGAACACAACATTAACCATGGGCTTGATACGAGGCAACTTAGGACAGGTATGGGTGGCATGACCAACAACATCACACAAATCACAAGGCTTTGGAGGTAGAGGAGGAGCAGGGTCAGTTAGGGCAGCCTTGTCTTTTGATGCCCTCTTGCGATATTTTCCCTTTTTACTCGAAGTTGTCGCAACAGGAGAAGGATCCTATTGAGATGGTTGAGGCACTATAGTAGCAAGAGAGTTCATAAGGACTGGTTGAACCGGGGTCAAAGCAAGATAACGTTTGGGTTGACCAGGCAAGGTAGCAGCTGGGGGATCGAGGTACCAGACAGGAATCCCCAGGGTCAGGTTAGGAAGAGATAGGGTAGCCATGATAGGTACTGAGAACACTCTAGGAGGGGGATCTAGGAACGATATCTGACCGGAGGGAGAATGGCCAGGTGGGATGGCTCCAAGATGGTTAAGGCTTGGAGGAACCATTTCAGGAGGGTAGTTTGGCTCATGGATACCAGCTATAGGTGAAGGGCCAGGAGGAGGAGGTCCAGAAGGTTGAATCGAAGGGCTAGGAGTAGGCTGTGGAGGGTGAGGTTGCTGACTAGCCAAAGTGGGTCGCTTGAGGGAAGCCTGAGATGATTGCATCATGCAAAAATTTGAGGAGCTGGGATCAGATACAGGAGGAGGAAGACCAAGGAATGTACCAAGCAAAGAGGAGTCTTTGTAGACTTCGGGTGAGACACTGGTCAAGGGATCGACAATTTGCTTATTGGCCACCAAAGATATGATGGACTCAGGGGAGGTCTGAGACTTCGATACGTAATATGTCAACTGGTCGATGGTGACTATATTTCCAATATGGGAAAATGAAATATTGTGGTGAGCCACAGATGGTACAGTAGACATCACATAGGTGTAGATATGACCCAATATAATTTTGTAGTCTAAGGGGGTGTCAATGACTTCTACGTCAACACAAACAATCTTGCCCGCAAGAGTACTCAGACAATTGTAGAACACGCAAATGGGCTGGGAGGCGTGGCCATCCCATGCTCAGAGAATGATCATGCAAGGGGCCAACTCAGGGGATCTGAGTTGATTCCAAACTGAAGCAGACATCACACAGGTGGATGCCGGGTCATCAATGATACAACATGAAACATTGGCTTTCTGGATCTTGACTGGGATTTGGAAGGCGACGGAAGCAGGAAGAGGAGGATGTTTTGACTGGTGAACATAGAAGATGATCAATCAATCATCTGAAGGATCTACATCGCCCATGGAAGATAATAGAGCTTTTCATTGTGAAGGGCATGACTGGAGGATTTCTAGTGTTGAGATGGCAGCAGGAGATTGTGCCAAATCATCTACTATGCTATATGAATGGGAAACTTTGCCAGAAGTAGCATTTCGGTGTAATGGCCCCTTAGGGATATTGGTATGAACCTCTGCCTTAGGCTGAGGGATCTGCAAAGGACCATTAGGTGTTGAAAGAGGCTCTGTAGAACCTGAAGAAGGTGTCTTGGGGAAAGACGTAGTGGGAGGCTTGTTGTAGTGACAGGACCGAGTTTGAATGTTGAGGTCTACGGTTATAGGTTGGTCAGAGTTCATCATGAGAATCTGGTAATCAGAGGTACCAAACGGAGGAGGTCGAGTGGCCACCTGACCTTCAGGTGGTTGGGTAGCCACAAATCCTTGCTGAGGGAAAGGATTAGTAAACACAGCCGGATGAATAGGTGCAACACTAGGAGGGATGGAAGAGGAGGCTTGATATCCTTGCAATTTTTCTTGAGACTCCCACATCTGTCGTGTTAGCCACCTATGAAATTTTTGTCAAGCAAACAGGTGGCTAAATTATTTTATGAGCCTTCAAGAGATACATTTCCCATGAAAATATCTCATCCTGGAAGCCTATGTGTGTCCATTGCCTTTAAAAATATCCTCACTGCTATTTCCATCCAATAAGCCTCACTTCCTGTAAAAAATTGTGCTAAAAAAGGCCTTCATTTTCCCCTTGTATCCCTGCATAATGTCCCATTTTAACCCTTTTTCCCCTTTTTCAAAGTCTCCCTTTTTACCCCCAAATCCCTTCCTAAACCCTCTAAATCATCTCCAATCCCCTTTAAACCTTACAGACACCCCTTGTTTGGCTTGAAGTCCCTTTATTCCTTCTATCGTTTCCCTTTTTTGGCTTTGAAAAGCATTAAAACTAAGCCAAAATACCCCTTTTTTCATATAACGGGTTAAGCCCCTCTCAGGCCAGCCCCTTAACCACTTCCCCACGTAACCCAACGCCAAGACCAGGCGCTTATCGCAATCAGATAAGCGGCCGGGAGCGCATTCCTGTGTTAAAACAAAAACTCCGACGCGATGACGTTTTTGTTCTATGGGCCTCGGGAGTGTTTTCCGCCGTTAATCTTATTAAGATCTGACGGTCCGCACAAAATCCCTCCAATCGCAATCACAATTCTCAAACGGTGCCACCCTCCACCCCTTGTGATTGTGATCCTCCGATAGCATCCCCATCGCTGATTCCCATCCCGATCCGACGGTCATCACACCGTTTCCCGATCGCTAATCGCAAAACATAAATGGTGCCACCCCCCGCCCTTCGCGATTGCGATCCTCCGATTGTAATCCCCGCCATCGATTTCCCTTCTAATCTGACGGCCCCCGCTTCCCTGTTCCGATCGCAATCGCAATTTTCAGATGGAGCCACCTTCCGTTCCTCTCGATCTGTGATCCTCCGACACGATCTCTACTATTGATCTCACATAAGATCCAACGGTCTTAGGCCAATCGCACCATCGCTCATCAGATTTTCGACCCTCCTATCATTCTCCCTCCGATTTGATCGTAACTGTCCATTCCATTCAATCTAATGGCCCATTTCTAATCACCCTCCGCTCACGGCCGGGTCCCACCGTATCAAACCATTTCATATGTTTTCATCGCATTTTCATCCATTCCCTTTGTATTTCATTCAAAGGTCAGATTTTAATGTTTGCATTAAATTTTGGTACATTCCGCAAAACTTTCACCAAGACCTTTTTCCCACTGTTTCACTGCATTTTTCACCATAATCCTGCATTATTCCACCATTTTCCATTTGCATCCACCGTTTTCACCATGCTGCGCTACCATTCTCACAGTCCTCTAGAGCATTCGACCCCATGCACGGGTTTCTTAACATGTCTGTGTGTTTTTTGCAGGGTTACAGGTGGTGGACGACCGCCATGGTTCACAGTCACTGTTACAGTGGCACAGAACACAGGGAAGACCATTTTCAGGCACTGAAATTATGGAGGAGCCTGGGAAGGTGTTATGACATGATTTTCATTAAAAGAATAGAGTTAAACTATGTAAAACCGTTCCAAAGCCATTAAAGCTCAGATTTCACTGACAGAGACAGTCATGAAGCGAAAAAGAGTATCAGTACAAAGTTAAGGAGTTCTAATGCACATTATCGAAGATGTTAAGCCTTAATTCAGTGTTTTAAAGGAAAAGTACCAGACTGAAGACCTCATGAATCACATATACGGCCTAGCGCACAGAAAACAATATATCAGTGTCACCATCAGTAGAGTGTTCTTTCCGTGAAAGGACGAAGTGCCCATACTGCTTTCATTCTATACCGTGTTCCTGAGGAGATCTCTGCCCTGAAAACAGTCCTAATGCTAGCCAGAAGAATTTGTTACACAGTATGGTAGACCTGAAGTCATTTATCTACCTTTTGTCTATTCACCAGAGTACTGCAGAGTACTGCAGCAAAGTAAATCAAAGAACATACCTGGAGTAAATTTCATCCTGCCGAAGACCACTCTTTCATCCAAAGAGTACATAAGTTTGATGCATGGACATTAAAACAGAATGGGCCTCGAGCCTCTCTTCCTGCTCTGTTTTAATGTTTCATTTAGTGTTTCATCTACCTCCTCCGCCCCTCTTTCAGCTATAAGACTCATGAAGAAACTCATTGTAAAGGTTGTTGATCGGATATCTGTGCATTGTAAGCTGTTTCTCTTGAGATATAGTTCTCTGTGTAAAGTTGTAAGTTAGGCTGAGGAAGATGTTTTCAAACTGAATATCAAGCTGTTGGAAATGTTTTACATGACTGGTGTTGCTCTTTAATATGACAAGCACATTTCTTTGGATCCTGATTTAAAGCAGCGGTGATGTTTTTCTCTCTTTTTCCTTGTTTTCCTTTGTAGTTCATCACATTTCATTTCTTCTGGCACGCATCAGAAATCTGGAATAGGATTTACCCTTGTTTGGTACCCTATGTTTCTACTCTTCCTGCCTTCAATTTTTTCTATTGTATGTGTTATCTGAGGATTGATTCAAGCTAATTTAACCAGTGTAGTTGTTAATGTTCCCTGCTAGCTGATGTATGAATTAATGAATCTATTTTTAGATGTTCTTGTTAGGCTTTAATTGACTGAATTGGGATACTGGGAGTTTATAAATCTGTCTCTGTCTCACTAGGGTCCTTTTCAATTAATTGAACCTCTCTAAGTTCCCTTAAGTTGGATGTTGAAGCATTGAGAGTTCAAAGTCTCTCTCTAATCTCATGTTTTCACCTTTGTGTTTAAGTGTTTAATGTTTTCTTGTCTGAGAGTTAGCCTTTTAGGTTTTGGGATCACAGGTTGTCCAATGGCATGTACTATCCCTGAATTTGATTCTTGAAGGGTCACCTTCTAGATTTCCTTGCTTCCACCTTCTTTCTTGCCATTTCACACCACACTATCATCTTTAAGATCCAATGCTTTAGATGACTAGCCCAACTGAAAGCCTGCATATTGAATAGCAAGTAAACCCTTTCTTGACTCCATTGCCCAACGGTCTCGAGTGTTCTCTGAGTTATCTCTCCTTTGCCTAAAATCCTCTTTTCTCATCCTTGTCTTATATTGAACCCTTGTTTCCTGATTCCCAACAACCAAACAAAATAAAAAAAACAAACCCCGCGCCTATAACTAGCCTAATATCTTAACTCTCGAGCTTCAAAGACAAAACTTTTTCATATATAGAGAGATCCCTCTCTGGACCTTGGAGGGCTAGATCCTGAGGTCTGAAAGTGGTTTTGATGTTGTCTCATCTTTTGGTATTGCCAAACTTGCCAAAACATGGGAACCCCAGCATAATGGCGACTCCACTGGGGACTACTTTGAGTAAAACACACCTTTAAACACTTCACTGACTCGAAGAAGACCATAGTATCCTTAGTTTGGTGGTTAATCACTATGGTGGACAGTATACCATTCTTGAAACATTCTAAACCTTCCACCTGGTAACTCCATAGTTCCCTAACGACTAAAGACTCCACTAGTGATCAGTAGGCCTGTTGATTATCTTGGTTCATGAAAGACTCCACTGGGAGACCTACCTCCATTAAAACATCAGCCATAATAGAGGTAACAAGTAGGATTAAGCTGCTTGATTTAAAGACAACATTCTAGCTTCAAGAGCCATTCATACGAGAGCTTATCCTGACCCAAACCCACCTGAAATAGTTGACAACCCCGAGAGCATTATCAGGAAATATCCTGCACTTAAAGGAACAACTATTTTCAGATACATCCATAGAGCTAACTCTGCACCAGAAGACTTCACAGCTCTATCAGACATTCATTTTGACCTATACCTACCAAGAAGTCTACCTAGAACTAGGTAATTCAGTGCTCTAAACCAACCAGACCTTGAGCTTCCTAGTTCACCACATCAAAGTGGTAAACACATTAGGGATAGAGAGACCCCTCTAGCTACACCTCCCGATATTCACTTCATTAAAAACTTGGGACTCAGTCATCCTAAATCAGCTCAACAGGCTGCTTTTGGTCCAGGTATTCCTGTCATTTACATACCAGCTGCTCAAACTAATCCTTTACCTCCTCAGAACATCATCATGGCAGCCTGGTATGCACCTCTGGTGTTACCCCAGCCTCTAGTGCCCTTACCCAATGATTACCAATCAAAGATCCCACATTTCACTGCAAAAGAGTCCACTACAACTCATATCCATGTAGAGAGGATGGAGGATTCCTTTGACTACATGGAGATAGATGATGAGACAGTCAAAATGAGAATCTTTGCCCAGAGTTTAGGAGGTGATGTGAAGAAATGGTTTAAGGGCCTACCTCCTAATATTAACCAATATCTACCCTCCTTATATCAGACCTTCATAAATAAATGGGAAGTTAAGGCCAACCCTCTCCAGATCTTAGCAGAATACAAGAACATGAAAAGAAACATAGGAGAGAGTGCCCATGACTATTCTACCAGGTTCAATAGCGTTTACAAAGCTCTTCCTCCACACATGAAACCTCCCCAAGGTATGGCTCTAGTGAAATATCCTGAAGGCTTTGATGCTGACATGGCTTACCAGCTTATAGAGAGAGATTAAAACACATTGGAAGACATGCAAAAAGGAGCAGTGAGTGTAGAGGCTAACCTGATTGAGAAGAAATCCAGAATGAGGGCTGAGAAAAGGGTAACATATAGAGATGACACAGTAGCTTCCACATCTGACCCCAATTATGATCGTCTATATAAAAATGTGGAAAAACTACAACAAATGATGGAAAAAATGGTTGTTACAGTCAGTAACCAAAACAGAAACCAAAACCAGAACCAAAACTTTAGAAGGAACAATACTGCTCCAAATAGGCAAAGGGACTCAGACCAGCAAGTCATACCCCCATTTCAGGAGAACGCCCTTGATGAGGATGAGGGGATAATAGAGGAGTCTGAGGAAAACATGATAAGTATGTTTGAGGCAGACAACTCAATCCACAACTGTTCCGTAGAGGAAGATCAACCCTCACCCTCATATTGGGATCAGGAAAGATTAGAATCTGAGGACTACAGGCTAGGGTTTGAAAATGCCATCATGCAGGTTAGAGAACAGTATGAACTTAGAAGCAAAAAGAGCCTAGGCACTTCCAAACCAAAGGATTTTGAGGTTACCATCAAGAAAATACCTGAGAAATGTTGTAAAGTGACTGCCGAAAGTAGTAAATCGACAGCTGAGAGTTCTGGGAAGAATAAAGAAAAGGAAAACCAAATCACTAATAAACAAGGTCAACCAACTAGCAGCACTAGCACTGCGGTTATTTCTCCTAATAAAATGGTTCCTAATCCTGTACATAGTGAGAATCAGCACGTTGAGCCTGCCACTAAAGCAGTGGCTAACCAGACAGAGTTGAAAATTACAAAGAGTCAATCCCTCTTCAATTTGGAGAGTGAGATTGCTAAAATTAAAATCTCTGTCCCACTCTTGGAGTTGCCCACTCAGGATGTATATAAAGGCCAAATTTTGAAAGCTTTAAATATAGGTGAAAAAAGTGACACTGTCAATCTGAGTGATGATCAACCAGCCCTTCTATTTGTTCCAAAGATAGAGGGGAAGTTTCAAGAAGGGGTAGTACCTCCTTTTTATATCAGTCTCAATATCCATGACAAGATCATTCACAATGCAATGCATGACTCTAGGGCGTCACACAACCTAATGCCTAAGGTATTTATGGAAAGGTTAGGCCTAGAGATAACCCGACCCTACAAAGATTTATATTCATTCGACTCTAGCAGAGTAAAATGCCTTGCCCTAATCAAAGAACTGTGTGTGAACTTGACCCAGATTCCAGCCAGATGTATGGTTATGGATGTTGTAGTAGCAGATGTGCCACCTAAGTATGGCATGTTACTATCGAGATCATGGGGAGCCAAGCTGCAAGGTACAATGCAGATGGATGGGGCATATGCCACAATCCCTGTCTTTAACCAGCCTAGGAGACTGTATAGAGAGGCACAAATTAAGTTACTAGTCAGTAGCCCCGAAAAGCCTGGAAATTCTCCTCTGTACTCTATACACACAGATCTGGACTCATTTATCCTTTGCAATGAAGAATCCTTAGAGGATCTAGAGCTAGAAAACAGAGATACGAACAACGAGATAACATCCATATATTCCAACATAATGGCCACTCTAGCCTCAGAAGAAAACAAAGATGAAATATGTGGATAGTGCACTAAAAACAAAACTCTGAGTAAACAAGAAGCAGAATGTAAACAACTGGCTAGTCAGCCATCACAAATGCATACACCATACGAAGAACGAAACTACCCGCAGTCCAATGCAGACCCTGTAACACAACAAACCAGTGAAACCCACATTAGGGAAGAAAACAATGATAAACATGAAAATGATCCCTTATGGGAAATGAACTTCGATGGGTCGTGCACCAAGAGAACTGCGGGAGCAGGAGTGTGGTTACATAGCACAAAGAGCGACTATGCAGAGAGCCATGCCTTCAATCTGAACTTAAAATGTATAAACAATATCGTGGAGTATGAAGCTCTCATTCTTGGCTTGAAACTGTTGAAAAAACTAGGAGCCCGTAGGATAGCCGTGCATGGATACTCGGAGCTAATCATAAAACAAGTGAACGGTGAGTATACAGCTAAAAATCCCAAGTTGAGAGCGTACAGGAATGACGCTATGGATTTATTGAAAACCTTTGTAGAATACGAACTGGTGTTTGTTCCTAGGAGTCGGAACGTAATTGCAAATGGATTAGCCTGCATAGCTAGTTCATACCATAAGACTCCCAGCAACAAAAAAATCATCATTCAAACAAATTTAGACCTGCAGTGTCGGATAACGAAAAATATTGGCAGGTCTTTGAGGGCGATAAGCAGATTGAGGATTTCCTGATTGGCAGGAACGAGTTTGAATTTTCCGATTCATAATCTAAGTCCAATGATAGCTACCTAAGTAAAGAGCCCTCAGATGAGGAAGAACCACCCTGTAACATAGAAATAAACACTTTAAATGAAAAGATTGGAAATCCAACCAAATAATACGAGAATGCAGATAAAGAGGAAGTAGAGGTGATGCAGTCAAAAGATAAGAATATACCCCGGGGACTAGCACCTTTAGAGGAATTCTTTGACTTTGACGATGTAGCGAAAAGGCCCACCATAGAGCACTCAGACTCTGATGTCGAAGGATGCAACATAGGCACTGAAGAAAAGCCTAAGATGATTAAGTTGGCTAAGTCCTTACCCGTAGACATGAAAAAGAAATATATTAACTTGTTCAAAGAATTCATCGATGTGTTTGCCTGGAGCTACGAGGAATTAAAGGCCTACGACAGAAACATTATACAACACAAAATACCTTTGAAAGAGAACCAGAAACCATTTAGACAGAAAATTCGTAGAATAAACCCAAAACAATTGCCTGTAGTAGAAAAGGAAATAAAGAAGATGTACGATGTAGGAATAATAGTGCCTGTGAGGTTCCCTGATTGGGTCTCAAACCTTGTAGCTGTGAGAAAGAAAACAGGTGAGATCAGACTGTGCATAGATTTCAGGAACCTTAACAGAGCCTCACTCAAGGACAATTATCCTTTGCCGAAGATGGAACACATTCTTCAGAAGGTGGTAGGCTCAAAGAGGATCTCCCTGTTAGATGGTTTTTCAGGTTACAACCAAGTTTTAGTACTCCCAGAAGACCAAGTCAAGACCGCTTTCACCACTCCATGGGCCACCTTTATGTATGTAAAAATGCCTTTTGGACTGATGAACGCTGGTGCGACCTTCCAACGAGCGATGGACATATCCTTTTTAGATGAAATTGGGCACTTCATTGTCATCTATCTGAATGACATAACAGTCTACTCTAAGACTGATGAGGAACACTCAAAACATATGAGAAACGTTTTCGAAAAATGTAGGAAGTTCGGTCTGTCATTAAATCCCAAAAAGACTATATTCGGGCTACAGGAAGGAAAGCTTCTTGGCCATATCATATCTGAGAAGGGAATTAAGATAGACCCACAAAGAGTTGAGGGAATACTACAGATCACACACCCGAGGAACATTAAAGAGTTACAGTCCTTCATTGGGAAAATGAACTTCCTAAGGAGGTTTATTCCCAACTTAGCCGAACACCACAAGAATATGACTAACATGCTAAAAATGGTGTAGGAATTAAGTGGACTGTAGAGGCTAAAAAATCATTCGAATCAGTTAAACTTACACTCACTCGGGCCCCTGTCCTAATCAACCCAGATTTCTCAAAATATTTCTTCATATTTTCATTTGCCTCCGAGCATACAGTGGCTGTAGTTCTCTTGCAGAAAAATTCGGAGGGAATGGAGTAGCCTATTGCTTTCTTCAACAAAGCTCTGAGAGATGCACCCTTGAAATACAACATAATGGAAAAATAGGCCTATCACTTGGTTAAGGCCTTGAAAGACTTTAGGGTGTACATACTGCATTCCCACACCACAGCCTAAGTGCCTAACATAGTGGTTAAAGACATTTTTTCCCAAGATCTTGATGGAAAGAGGGGAAAATGGATCGCTGTAATACTGAAATACGACCTGGAAATAAAACCCACAAAACTGATCAAAGGTCAGGGCTTAGCTCAACTAATGGCTGAATCAAATTTACAAGCCCTTGACATAAACATGGTAGATGCCTTGAATGAGCAAGAAGGATTGTCGGACCCTACTGTTGAGGAGCAGTTTCAAAACTCTCCTTGGTATTCTGATATCCTGTACGTGCTCACACACCTCAATGCCCCTCCCGAACTATCAAAGACTAAGGCCAGATTCTTAAAGCTAAAGGCTAGAAAATATTTCATACTGATTGGATGTTTATACTGGAAAAATAAAAATGGCCTATTGCTTAAATGTTTGCTTAAAACTGAAGCAGAGAGGATTAAACAGGAGTTCCATGCAGGAGAGTGTGTAGGCCACTTGAGCTGGAAAGCCACTGCTAACAAGATACTCAGAGCTGGCTATTACTGGCCTACACTTTTCAATGACATCCATAAAATGATAATGGCCTGCCATAAATGCCATCTTTTCGAGGGCAAAAGAAAGCTCCTCCCATTACCATTACAACCCGTTTCTGTGGAGGGTCCCTTTTTGCAATGGGGCCTAGATTTCATTGAAGAAATACGCCCTGTTTCTTCTGCACAATACAAGTGGATCCTAACAGCCACAAACTACTTCACTAAGTGGATAGAGGCCATACCTTCTAGGAATGCCATAGATTCTGTCATCATTAGGTTCCTAGAAGACCACATCCTCTCTCAGTTTGGCTGCCCAAGAAAAATAATCACTGATAATGCTGCTGCTTTTGCGTCCAAGAAAATGGTTGATTTTTGTCACAGGAATCAAATAGCACTCGGTCATTCAACTGCTTATTACCCACAAGGTAATGGGTTAGATGAATCATCGAACAAGAGCTTGGTGACCATCATCAAAAACCTGCTGGAAGAGAACAAAAAGTCATGGCATAATAAGCTAGTACATGCCCTATGGGCTGACAGACTTACAACAAAGAAATCCATTGGCATGTCACCATACCAGCTGGTCTATGGGACAGAGGCAATATTTCCTACCAGCCTTGGGGTACCAGTGATTAAACTTGTCCAAGAGATTCAAACAGAAGAAGACAGTATAGTGAGGAGGATAAACCAAACAATTCATCTCCAACAAATAAGGGAAGAGGTCTATAACAGAGCTCTGAAAGTTCAGGAAAATATGAAAAAGTTGTCTGACAAGAGAACCAAGGCTTTTGACTTCAAAATTGGAGATAGAGTTCTGAAGTGGGACTCAAGGAGAGAAGAAAAAGGAAAGCATGGAAAGTTTGACAGTTTGCAGCAGGGTCCTTACATCATCCAAGCCACTGTTGGTCCAAATGCCTTTTTTCTGCAAGAAATAGATGGTACGAAGCTGTTTGGGGGTCCTGTTAATGGCAGGATGCTCAAGCACTACTACTGCTGATTTCCAATTTCCAGTTTTCATTTCCATTGTAAATACCATTGCTGTATTTTTTTTCCGAGAAAAGAGAAAATGTTTCAAAAAAGAGAGGAAGAGAGGTTTAGACATGCTCAAAACATGAAACTCTAAAGTGCAAATATTGGTTCTAACATGCCCAAAATTTGAACCAGCAAAGAAGAAAGAAGAATCAGCTCTAACAAGTCCAAAACCAGAGCTGAAATGAAGAATAAAGTGAATCTAACAAGCTCAAAACTTGAGTCACAAAGAAAATAAGGATGCTTCAAAGTTTCAGATTTCAAGCCTTCAAGATTTTTTTTTCAAATTTTTGCAATTTTAGTCCATGTGCAACTGTCTTAATGCCTTGGACCCATGGCAAACTAGACTGTCTAATCCTAGTTTGACTGTTTTAAATTTTTGTTGTAGAATGTAGAGAAGAAATCTGTTGGACATTTTAATCCCAGCAGATATTAGATTAGGTAGAGAAACATGTGAGGCCAAAAGTTTAATCTGGTCTCATGGAGTGATAAGGGTAGAATTAGATTAGTGTGTTTTCTGTTTTCAAAAAAAAAAAAAAGGGAGAAAAATGATGAAGAAGGTCTGCAAATTAAAATGCACCTTGAAGAAAAAATGCTAGGATTGTAGGATGGGTAGGTAGATTGTTTGGGAATGTTCTGCTGATTTATTATGTTTGTAACAACTGAAATCAAAGAATAAATATGGCTCAAAGATCAGGCATCTGGCCTGCTCCAAAGATTTATTTTCTGAATTCTTGACTCCTTCAAGAAGAAGCCATCCCCATGTGGAGCCACTGTTAACCACCTATGAAAATTTTGTCAAGCAAACAGGTGGCTAAATTATTTTATGAACCTTCAAGAGATACATTTCCCCTGAAAATCTCTCATCCTAGAAGCCTTTGTGTGTCCATTTCCTTTAAAAATATCCTCACTTCTGTTTCCATCCAATAAGCCTTCATTTGCCCCTTGTATCCCTGCATAATGTCCCATTTTAACCCTTTTTCCCCTTTGTCAAAGTCTCCCTTTTTACCCCCAAATCCCTTCCTAAACCCTCTAAATCATCTCCAATCCCCTTTAAACATTACAAACACCCCTTGTTTGGCTTGAAGTCCCTTTATTCCTTCTGTCGTTTCCCTTTTTTGGCTTTGAAACGCATTAAAACTAAACCAAAATACCCCTTTTTTCATATAACGGGTTAAGCCCCTCTTAGGCCAACCCCTTAACCACTTCCCCACGTAACCCAGCGCCAAGACCAGGCGCCAAAGCATAAAGTGCTTATCGCAATCAGATAAGCGACCAGGAGCGCATTCCTGTGTTAAAACAAAAACTCCAACGCGATGACGTTTTTGTTCTGTGGGCCTCGAGAGTGTTTTCCGCTGTTAATCTTATTAAGATCTGACGGTTTGCACAAAATCCCTCCAATCGTAATTGCAATTCTCAAACGGTGCCACCCTCCGCCCCTTGCGATCGTGATCCTCCGATAGCATCCCCACTGTTGATTCCCATCCCGATCCGACGGTCATCGCACTGTCACTCGATCACTAATCGAAAAACATAAACGGTGCCACCCCCCGCCCTTCACGATTGCGATCCTCCAATTGTAATCCCCGCCGTCGATTTCCCTTCTAATCCGACGGCCCTCACTTCCCTGTTCTAATCGCAATCACAATTTTCAGATGGAGCCACCTTCCGTTCCTCTCGATCTGCGATCCTCCGACATGATATTTGCCGTTGATCTCACATAAGATCCAACGGTCTTAGGCCAATCGCACCATCGCTCATCATAGTTTCGACCCTCCTATCATTCTCCCTCCAATTTGATCGTAACCGTCCATTCCATTCGATCTAATGGCCCATATCTAATCACCCTCCGCCCGCGGCCGGGTCCCACCGTATCAACCCATTTCATACGTTTTCATCGCATTTTCATCCATTACCTTTGTATTTCATTCAAAGGTCAGATTTTAATGTTTGCATTAAAGTTTGTTACATTCCGCCAAACTTTCACCAAGACCTTTTTCCAACTGTTTCACTGTGTTTTTCACCATTATCCTGCATTATTCCACCATTTTCCATTCGTATCCATCGTTTTCACCATGCTGCACTACCATTCTCACAGTCCTCTAGAGAATCCGACCCCATGCACAGGTTTCTTAACGTGTCTGTGTGTTTTTTGCAAGGTTATAGGTGGTGGACGACTGCCATGGTTCACAGTCACTGTTACAGTGGCACAAAACACAGGGAAGACCATTTTCAGGGACTGAAATTATGGAGAAGATCCTGGGAAGGTGTTATGACATGATTTTCATTAAAAGAACAAATTTAAACTATGTAAAACCATTCCAGAGCCATTAAAGCTCAGATTTCATTGACAGAGACAGTCATGAAGTGGCAAAGAGTATCAGTACAAAGTTAAGGAGTTCTAATGCACATTATCGAAGATGTTAAGCCTTAATTCAGTGTTTTAAAGGCAAATTACCAGACTGAAGACCTCATGAATCACACAGAGTGCCTAGCACGCCGAAAAAAATATATCAGTGTCACACTCAGTAGAATGTTCTTTCCGTGAAAGGACGAAGTGCCCATACTGCTTTCATTCTATACCGTGTTCTTGAGGAGATCTCTGCCCTGAAAACAGTCCTAATGCTAGCCAGAAGCATTTGTTACACAGTATGGAAGACCTGAATTCATTTATCTACCTTTTTTCTATTCACCAGAGTACTGCATAGTGCTGCAGCAAAGCACATCAAAGAACATACCTGGAGTAAATTTTAGCCTGCCAAAGACCACTCTTTCATCCAAAGAGTACAGAAGTTTGATGCATAGACATTAAAACAGAATGGGCCTCGAGCCTCTCTTCCTGCTCTGTTTTAATGTTTCATTTAGTGTTTCATCTGCCTCCTCCGCCCCTCTTTCAGCTATAAGACTCATGAAGAAACTCATTGTAAAGGTTGTTGATCGGATATCTGTGCATTGTAAGCTGTTTCTCTTGAGATATAGTTCTCTGTGTAAAGTTGTAAGATAGGCTGAGGAAGATGTTTTCAGACTGAATATCAAGCTATTGGCAATGTTGTACATGACTGGTGTTACTCTTTAATATGACAAGCACATTTCTTTGGATCTTGATTTAAAGCAGCGGTGATGCTTTTCTCTCTTTGTCCTTGTTTTCCTTTGTAGTTCATTGCATTTCATTTCTTCTGGCACTCATCAGAAATCTGGAATAGGATTTACCCTTGTTTGGTACCCTATGTTTCTGCTCTCCCTACCTTCAATGTTTTTTGCTGTATGTGTTATCTGAGGATTGATTCAAGCTAATTTAACCAGTGTAGTTGTTAATGTTCCCTGCTAGCTGATGTATGAATTAATGAATCTGTTTTCAAATGTTCTTGTTAGGCTTTAATTGAATGAATTGGGATACTGGGATTTTAGAACGCTGTCTTTGTCTCACTAGGGTCCTTTCCAATTAATTGAACCTCTCTAAGTTCCCTTAAGTTGGATGCCGAAGCATTGAGAGTTCAAAGTCTCTCTCTGATCTCAGGTTTTCACCTTTGTGTTTAAGTCTTTAATGTTTCCTTGTCTGAGAGTTAGCCTTTTAGGTTTTGGGATCATAGGTTGTCTAATGGCATGTCCTGTCCCTGGATCTGATTCTTGAAGGGTCACCTTGGAGATTTCCTTGCTTTCACCTTCTTTCTTGCTATTTCACACCACACTATCATCTTTAAGATCCAACGCTTTAGATGAATTGCCCAACTGAAAGCCTGCATATTGAATAGCAAGTAAACCCTTTCCTGACTCCATTTCCCAACGGTCTCGAGTGTTCTCTGAGTTATCTCTCCTTTGCCTAAAATCATCCTTGCTCATCCTTGTCTTATATTGAACCCTTCTTTCCTGATTCCCAACAACCAAACAAAATCAAACAAACAAACCTCGCGCCTATAACTAGCCTACCATCTTAACTCTCAAGCTTCAAAGACACAAAATTTTTGCCTATATAGAGAGATCCCTCTCTAGACCTTGGAGGGCTAGATCCTGAGGTCTGAAAGTGGTTTTGATGTTGTCTCATATTTTGGTATTGCCAAAACTGCCAAAACATGGGAACCCTAACATGCCGCATCTGTGATAAAAGAGGACAATCGTTCATGTAATGACCATAAACACCACAAAAAAAACAAGGCTTGTTCATGAAAAAAGGCCTGTCCTGCTTGGGGTAAGTGCCCTGTTGCTGGTTAGCAGTGTTAGGTGAATTATTTTGAGGATTAGGTCCAGGATTATCGGGGGCAGATTGATTTTGAGTGCCTTTCCTCTTATTTTTGGAAGGAGGAGGATTAGTCGCGCCATGTTGTGCATACACCTGCCCCTGAGGGGGTGGTGGATACTGTTGCGGGGGTTGAGAAGGAAAGGGAGGTGGAGGTGCTAATTCTTTAGGAGCTGGAGCACTAGGCTATGGATACGGATAATAAGGAGGTTGATTAACATTGTGGTAAATAGGAGGTTGGGAAAAAGAAGGAGGCATGTCGTATCTTGGATACATGCTACTGAGAGAGGGAAAAGTGCAGGAGGTGCTGGCCCCTCGTTTAGGGAAAACATAGCCCATGGGAGGCTGAGCATATGGATGAGAGAGAGATCCAACGATACCGTCGACAGCATGAGATGCCCCTGGTGCATTGGCACCACCAGGTCTAGGAATATCAGGTAGAACGGTATAAATATAACTCGACTAAGCATAGATCAGGTCATATTTTAATGCAACCTGGAGAGCGGTTTCTTCGGTTTGAGGGAAATGTGATGCAACATCCTTGCCTATAGCAGGAAAAAGAGATCTAAGGAATCATTCCATGTAGACACGGTCTTCGAAGGTAGGGCTTTGACATAGGCTCTTTCTTCTCTGCCATTCCTGGACATGATCGTATAGGCGGGTCGCAGACGATTGACGGAAAGAAGTCAAAAGTTCGGTACTAGTGTCATAATGAAGGGGAAGCTGGAAATAAGATAGAAAATCTTGGGCAAGAGTCGCAAAGGTGGTATGAGAGGATGAGGCTTGATCAACATACCACTTAGAAGCTTCACTAGTAAGCGTATGTTGGAACAACCGAAGACGGACATAGTCATCGGTCATGGAGTTAGACGAGTACCGCATGTGGAAAGATCGAACATGATTTGTAGGACCTTCTCCAGTAAGACCTTCAAACTTGGGGATGTCAGAAGGAAGCTTGGTCGGCATATCAGGCCAACTAGCGTCATGGTGTATAGGGTCATTGATCAACTGGTTAAAATCAGGAAGACTGGGGCCTGCCATATAGGGGAGCAAGGGCACAAACGGGGTAGTTCCTGTTGCAGTCCCACTAGTAGTATTCCCAGCATTAGGGCCTGGGCTACCACCAGTGTTAGGTCCTGAACCAAACATGGTGAAGGTGACAGGGGGAGAACTGGGGGCAGAACCAGAAGGGGAACCCAATGAACCAGAAGATGAGTCAGAGTGCGGACTCGGTGGAGGACTAACTCGAATCCTACGTAGAGGAGTAAGTATTCCTACTGGAAACTGAGGGTGAAGGCCAAGAAGTCTCCGGGATAAATGCCTTGGGGGAAAAATGATGAAGGCACAAACACGACACAAAGGGAAGAGAGACCAACAAGGGTGAAGAGGTGTAGGATCAATTGATTACAATGTCGAAACAGGGGTAGAAAGGTGCAGGATCAATTGATTACAATGTTAAAGTCTTTTCTTGGCGGTGTTAACCAAGCTCTTCTTCGCTTAGGGTGTGTGTGTTAAGTGTGTAAATTTCAATTTTTAAACCTAGACGTTTGTAGAGAAGAATAAAAAGTGTGTTGTAAAACTGTAAATAAACCTACAGATAACAATATATGAAACTTAAATAACAGAGAATAAACAGCTAATAATGCAATAATCTAACCCAAGGAGGCGGGCCTCTCAACAAGTAGTCTATAGGTGGGCAAAAATCTAGTCAAAACACACCAAAATAGCCAATAGATCTAAGGTCAGGAGGGACAGGGATCTAAAGGTCAGATTTGCTAGAAATAGGTGCAGAAAACAACAAAAAATTAGAGGAAAAATCGTTGTAAATGAGGTGGCGAAAGGCTATATCCTGGAGGGAAGCAGAGGGGACCCTAGGGGAAAACCCAAAAAATCCGAGAAGAGGTGTTTTGGATGGATAAATAACCAATCTGAAGTGGATTTGAAGGTAAGGGGTTAGATTTGGAAAAAGGATAAACACTCTGAAATTTTAGACAACCTGCAGCAGCTAAAACTCTTCCACAAAAGGTGGAGGGTACTGAAGCTCTAGAGGGCTAGGTTCCCACTTAGATGAGTAAAATATAACAAGTATAGGTACAAACCAGGCGGAGAAGGAGGTCAGACAACCCTGAATAGAGGCTGAGACAAACCCATAAAACTTTCAGAAAAACACCCACAAAAAGTCCAGGTCGCAGTTTCTGACCTGATTTCTGCAGAGGTCACAGGTTTTGGCCTATTTTCTGTGCCTTGGAGGTTGAGGTTGCAGGTTTTGGTCAAAAAATTGCAACCTACACTTTCAGCACTCTCGGGAGCAGGTTTCAGAAGAATGTGTCATCTCAGCTGTGGCTGATGCCTGTCACCTACGCAATAGGTCCAAAAACACATGGAAGTTAGAATTTTTAATGTTTTAGGGTTTTATAGGTTAAAAAAAACATCAAGAAAATCAAAACAAGAAGCTGAAGAGAAATCTTAGGGTTTAAAGCATCTAGATATGTAGGGATCTGAAAAACAACAGAGGTCGTAATTGTAAACTCGTGTGGAGTCGCCAGTTGTTAGTATGAATCTTAATTGCAAGTGTACGAAAAAGGCTCACTTTAGCCGTGCATAACAAATAACCCTAACAACAAAGATGCCTACCAATATCTTTAGATATGCAATTATGTGACCAAGATAAATGCTGCAAAATCTAGATCTATGCATTAAAATACATTAAGCAGTAAATAAAAACAAGAGTTGCTCCATGCATCCAATAGACAAGAAAATAATATGTTTAAAGAATTTTGTATTTATGGCACCTGGGAGGAGAACATAGAAGGATGTTACTAATCCTCCTCAATTGGATGGGTTCTTGTAAGTCCTCAGCACTTCAGATCTAAAATCCCTCTCTCTTGATGTTGTAGAAAACCCAGACAAAAATTGAACTCAAAGGGAGCTCCTAAGAAAAATGCTAGCAAAATATGACAATGACGGTGAATCAAATTCAGAACAAAAGTATAGATCCAGAGTGATCTTTAGGCAAAAAAAGGTAGTGAATGAAAGGAAAAACCCTTCTATTTATAATAAAATATTGAGTTAGTCTATATATTGGTACATAATTAAAATATTATTAACCAATTCTAGATCCAACTTTTATGGAATATTTTATTATATTTGTTGGAGGGAAAAAGAATTTGACTTGGGTCAAATTCTTTTATTTATAAATAATAAATAAATAAATGATTTATTTATCATTTTAAGGAGATTAGTTTGAGTAATAATCAAATAAATAATGATTTATTTAATTATTTATGAATGATTTAGTCAAATTTAACAAGGAATATTATTTAAATAAGGTTTAAATCATTATTCCTAGAAAATAATAAGATAAATAGTGATTTATCTAATTAATTTTCATGTTTTGGTTAAATATGACCAAGAATATTAATTAAAATGTTTTTAAACTAGTTATTCCTTGAGGAAAATAAACCAAATGTAGATTTATTTAATATTTCCTCATGGGGTTTCCTGTTTAGACCATAAACAACTTAATAAAGGTGGTTTACTAAGCTATTTTTCATAGTGAAAACAATTTGATTTAGGGTAAAATTGGTCTTACAGCACATCTACATCCAACACGTTCGCCAACAGGTCCGCGACATCCTGGACAAATCCAACACCAAGTTTAGCAGAATTTTCACCCCCCTGCCGTGGAGGAACTTAACGCAATGCATACCATTACTTCCTAAGGAGAGAGGAATGATCCAGGTGGATATCGGTGGCCTCCCACCTATTCCATTTGGACCCCCAATATCAATTCTTTCAGTTTTTCAGCTTCAACACAGCTTACTATTTTTAGCAGGTTTTCTAGTCCTGCAAACCCGGATCTGTTTTGGCGACTTAATCTAGGTGGATATTGGTGGCTACACACCGAGTCCATTTGAAACCCCACCATTAGTTCTTTCAGTTTGTAAGTTTCATCACAACTTACTATTTTTAGCAATTTTTCGGGTCCTGAACTTCCCAAGTCGTTTTGAGGCCCTACCGATGTTTTTTGGGAAACCGGGGAGCAACACGGGTCGCGGACCAATATTTCCCACTCAAAATTTGTAGTCCTCAAATAGATATTTCTAACGAGCTATTGAGAGTGTCAAACAGAGATCGCATGCCAATGTTACGTCCCTGGGATTTTGAAACACCAATTTACCCAAACGGGACCCACAATTTTGGCGTTTTATCTCCTAGGGTTAGGTTTTTGGATGTTTCAAATTTTACATTGTTTCTCAACAATAAATAGGCCTTCGAGCCTCATTTTAATACAGTTCAGGGGGTTGTTAGCCAACACATCTCTTCTGAGGGATAAGCACTACCAGTGCCCTTGCTCACTTGTTCTGATCATGTCTGTCTTGTAACACAGTTCAGGGGCTGGTAGCCGACACATCTCTTCTCAAAGATAAGCATTGCCAGTACCCTAGTTGTTCATTTCCATTATGTCTCATTGTAACACAGTTCAGAGGCCTGTAGCCACCACATCTCTTCTTAGAGATACGCCTACCGGCGCCCTTGCTGTTCATTTCAGTCATTTGTTTTATTAATAAAATGAAGCATTATTTTTGGTGCATCTCTGTGTTTATGGATATATGTGTATTTTGTTGCGTTCATGCCAAAAAAAAATCTGTATAAATGGTATCAGAGAAATTTTCTCTTTCTTTGTTTTTCTTTTCATGTTCCCAACACGGTCAGGATATAAGGAGTCAACCTCGCAACCTCGACGACCCCCCATGGTGGAAGGAAAGAAATATGAGGGAGTAGGAGATCCTATCAAAATCTTGCTCGAGGAGGTCCTTGAGAAACAAAGGAACACAATGATGAATAGCTTTTCCTAGATCCTTCAACGGCTGCCCACCAACAACACATTTACATCCAGCATGTCCGCCAACAGGTCCGCGACATCCTGGACAAATCCTACACCAAGTTCAGCAGAATTTGCACCCCCCCTCTCCCATGGAGGAACTTAACGCAATGGAGACCATTTCTTCCTAAGGGGGGAGGAATGATCCAGGTGGATATCGATGGCCACCAACCTATTCCATTTGGACCCGCAACATCAATTCTTTCAGTTTTTCAACTTCAACACAACTTACTATTTTTAGCAGGTTTTCGGGTCCTGCACACCCGGATCTGTTTTGGGGACTCAATAATCCAAGTGGATATTGGTGGCCACCCACCGAGTCCATTTGAACCCCCACCATCAGTTCTTTCAGTTTTTAAGTTTCATCACAACTTACTATTTTTAGCAGTTTTTCGAGTCCTGAACTTCCAAAGCCGTTTTGAGGCCCTAAATGACGTTTTTTGGGAAAATGGGGAGCAACATGGGTCGTGGACCGATTTTTCTCCTCGTTGTTCACTCAAAAGTTTTAGTCCTCGGATAGATCTTTCTAACAAGCTATTGAGTACATCAAATGAAGATCGGATTCCAAAGTTACATCCCCGGGAAGTTGAAACACCAATTTACCCAAATGAGACCCACAGTTTTGGTGCTTCATCTCCTAGGGTTAGGTTTTTGGACGTTCCTGATTTTACATTGTTTCTCAAAAATAAATAGGCCTTCGAGCCTCTTTGTAACACAGTTCAAGGGGTTGTTAGTCAACACATCTCTTCTTAGGGATAAGTGCTACCAGTGCCCTAGCTGGCTTGTTCTGATCATGTATGTATTGTAACATAGTTCAGGGGCTGGTAGCTGACACATATCTTCTAAGAGATAAGCGTTGCTAATACCCTAGCTGTTAATTTCCATTATGTCTCATTGTAACATAGTTAAGGGGCCTGTAGCCACCACAATTATTCTCAGAGATATGCCTACCGACGCCCTAGCTGTTCATTTCAGTCATTTGTTTTATTAATAAAATTAAGCATTATTTCCGCTGCATCTCTTTGTTTATGGATATATGTGTATTATGTTGTGTTCATGCAAAACAAAATCTGGATCAGTGGTATCAGAGCGGTCTGCTCTTTCTTTGTTTTTCTTTTCATGTCCCCAACATGGTCAGCATATAAGGAGTTCAACCTCGCAACCCTGACGACCCCCCATGGTGGAAGGAAATAAATACGAGGGAGCAAGAGATCCTATCAAAATCTTGCTCGAGGAGGCCCTTGCGAAACAGAGGAATGCGATGATGAATTACTTTTCCTAGATCCTTCAATGGCTACCCATTGGCGACACATCTACATCCAACACGTCCACCAACAGGTTCGCGACATCCTGGACAAATCCAACACGAAGTTCAGTAGAATTTCCCCCCCCCCACCCCATGGAGGAACTTAATGCAATGGAGACCATTGCTTTCTAAGGAGGGAGGAATGATCCAGGTGGATATCGGTGGCCTCCCACCTATTCCATTTGGACCCGCAACATCAATTCTTTCATTTTTTCAGCTATAGCACAACTTACTATTTTTAGCAAGGTTTCGGGTCCTGCACACCCGGATCTATTTTGGGGACTTAATAATCCAGATGGATATTGGTGGCCACCCACCGAGTCCATTTGAACCCCCACCATCAGTTCTTTCAATTTGTAAGTTTCAGCACAACTTACTATTTTTAGAAATTTTTTGGGTCCTGAACTTCTGAAGCCCTAAATGACGTTTTTTGAGAAAAAATAGAACAAAATAGGGTAAATCAAAAGTTGTAGTCCTCGGATAGATATTTCTAACGAGCTATTGAGCACGTCAAACGAAGATTGGATGCTAAAGTTACGTCCTCCGGAAGTTGAAACAACAATTTACCCAAACGGAACCCACAGTTTTGGCGCTTCATCTCCTAGGGTTAGGTTTTTAGACGTTTTAGAGTTTACATTGTTTCTCAACAATAAATAGGCCTTCGAGCCTCATTGTAACACAGTTCAGGGGGTTGTTAGCCGACACATCTCTTCTTAGGGATAAGCACTAGTAGTGCCCTAGCTCGCTTGTTCTGATCATGTTTGTATTGTAACACAGTTCAGGGGATGGTAGCCAACACATCTCTTCTCAGAGATAAGCGTTGCCAGGACCCAAGCTGTTCATTTCCATTATGTCTCATTGTAACACAGTTCAGAGGCCTGTAGCCACCACATCTCTTCTCAAAGATACGGCTACCGATGCCCTAGCTGTTCATTTCAGTGATTTGTTTTATTAATCAAATGAAGCATTATTCCACTGCATCTCTGTGTTTATGGATATATGTATATTTTGTTGCATTTCTGCCAAAAAAAAAAAATCTGGATCAGTGGTATCAGAGTGGTCTGCTCTTTCTCAATTTTTCTTTTCATGTCCCCAACACGGTCAGCGTATAAGGAGTTCAACCTCGCAACCCCGACGACCCCCTATGTCGAAAGGAAAGAAAGACAAGGGAGCAGGAGATCGTATCAAAATCTTGCTTGAGGAGGCCCTCGAGAAACAGAGGAACACGGTGATGAATAAATTTTCCTAGATCCTTTAACGGCTGCCCACCAACAGAACATCTACATCCAGCAGGTCCGCCAACAGGTCCGCGACATCTTGGACAAATCCAACACCAAGTTCAGAAGAATTTGCGCCCCCCCCACCCCCATGGAGGAACTTAAAAAAATGGATACCATTGCTTCCTAAGGAGGGAGGAATGATCCAGGTGGATATCGGTGGCCTTCCACCTATTCCATTTGGAATCGCAACATCAATTCTTTCAGTGTTTTAGCTTCAGCACAACTTACTATTTTTAGCGGGTTTTCGGGTCCTGCACACCCGGATCTATTTTGGGGACTTAATAATCCAGGTGGATATTGGTGGCCACCCATCAAGTCCATTTGAACCCCCACCATCAGTTCTTTCAGTTTGTAAGTTTCAGCACAAATTACTATTTTTAGTAGTTTTTCGGGTCCTAAACTTCCGAAGCCGTTTTAAGACCCTAAACGACAGTTTTTGGGAAAATGGGGAGCAACATGGGTCATATACCAATGTTTCTCACTCAAAAGTTGTAGTCCTCGGATGGATATTTCTAACAAGCTATTGAGCGCTTCAAACGGAGATTAGATGCCAAAGTTACGTCCCCGAGAAGTTCAAACACCAATTTACCCAAACGAGACCCACAGTTTTGGCGCTTCATCTCCTAGGGTTAGGTTTTTGGATGTTTTGGATTTTCCATTGTTTCTAAACAATAAATAGGCCTTCGAGCCTGATTGTAACACAGTTCAGGGGGTTGTTAGCCGACACATCTCTTTTCAAGGATAAGCGCTACCAGTGCCCTAGCTCGCTTGTTTTGATTATGTTTGTATTGTAACACAGTTCAGGGGATGGTAGCCGACACATCTCTTCTCAGAGATAAGAGTTGCTAATACCCTAGCTGTTCATTTCCATTATGTCTCATTGTAACATAGTTTAGAGGTATATAGCCGCCACATCTCTTCTCAGAGTTACGCCTACCGGTGCCCTAGCTATTCATTTCAGTCATTTTATTTATTAATAAAATGAAGCATTATTTCCGCTGCATCTCTCTGTTTATGGATATATATGTATTCTGTTGTGTTCCTACAAAAAAAACTCAGATCAGTGGTATCATAGCGGTCTGATCTTTCTCTATTTTTCTTTTCATGTCCCCAACATGGTCAGGGTATAAGGAGTTCAACCACGCAACCCCGACGACCCCCCATGGCGGAAGGAAAGAAAGATGAGGGAGCAGAAGATCCTATCAAAATATTGCTCGAGGAGGCCCTCGAGAAACAGAGGAACGCAATGATGAATAAATTTTCCTAGATCCTTCAACGGCTGCCCACCAACGACGCATCTACATCCAGCACGTCCACCTATAGGTCTGCGACATCTTGGACAAATCCAACACCAATTTCAGCAGAATTTGCACCCCCCCCCAAATGGAGGAACTTAACGCAATGGATACCATTGCTTCCTAAGGAGGGAGGAATGATCCAGGTGGATATTGGTGGCCTCCCACCTATTCCATTTGCACCTGCAACATCAATTCTTTCAATTTTTCAGCGTCAGCACAAATTACTATTTTTAGTAGGTTTTCGGGTCCTGCAAACCCAGATCTATTTTGGGGACTTAATAATCCAGGTGGATATTGGTGGCCAGCCACCGAGTCCATTTAAACCCCCACCATCAGTTCTTTTAGTTTTAAGTTTCAGCACAACTTACTATTTTTAGCAATTTTTTGAGTCTTGAACTTCCGAAGCCGTTTTAAGGCCCTAAACAATGTTTTTTGGGAAAACAGGGAGCAACATGGGTTGTATATTGATGTTGCTCACTCAAACGTTGTAGTCCTCAGATAGATATTTCTAACGAGCTGTTGAGTGCGTCAAACGGAGATCGGATGCCAAAGTTATGTCCCCGAGAAGTTGAAACACCAATTTACCTAAACGGGACTCACAGTTTTGGCGCTTCATCTCCTAGGCTTAGGTTTTTGGATGTTTCAGATTTTACATTGTTTCTCAAAAATAAATAGGCCTTCGAGCCTCATTGTAACACAGTTCAGGGGGTTGTTAGCAGACATATCTCTTCTCAGGGATAAGCGCTACCAGTGCCCTAGCTCGCTTGTTCTGATCATGTATGTATTGTAACAAAGTTCAGGGGTTGGTCGCCAACACATCTCTTCTTAGAGATAAGCGTTGCCAGTACCCTAGTTATTCATTTCCATTATGTCTGATTGAAACACAATTTAGAGGCCTGTAGCCACCACATCTCTTCTGAGAGATACAACTATGGGCACCCTAGCTGTTCATTTCAGTCATTTATTTTATTAATAAAATGAAGCATTATTTCTGCTGCATCTCTATGTTTATGGATATATGTGTATTCTGTTGCGTTCCTGCAAAAAAAAATTTGAATCAGTGGTATCAGAGTGGTCTGCTCTTTCTCTGTTTTTCTTTTCGTGTCCCCAACATGGTCAGCGTATAAGGAGTTCAACCTCGCAACCCTGACGACCCCCCATGTCGGAAGGAAAGAAAGACGAAGGAGCAGGAGATCCTATCAAAATCTTGCTCGAGGAGGCCCTCAAGAAACAGAGGAACGTGATGATGAATAAATTTTCCTAGATCCTACAATGGCTACCCACCAACGGCACATCTACATCCAGCACGTCCGCCAACAGGTCCGCGACATCCTAGACAAATCCAACACCAAGTTCAACAGAATTTGCACCCCCCCCACTCCATGGAGGAACTTAACGCAATGGAGACCATTGCTTCCTGAGGAGGGGGGAATGATCCAGGTGGATATTGGTGGCCTCCCACCTATTCCATTTGGACCCGCAACATCAATTCTTTCAGTTTTTCAACTTTAGCACAACATACTATTTTTAGCAGGTTTTCGGGTCCTGCACACCCGGATCTATTTTGGGGACTTAATAATCTAGGTGGATATTGGTGGCCACCCACCGAGTCCATTTGAACCCCCACCATCAGTTCTTTCATTTTGTAAGTTTCAGCACAACTTACTATTTTTAGCAGTTTTTTGAGTCCTGAACTTCTGAAGCTGTTTTGAGGCCCTAAACGAAGTTTTTTGGGAAAAAGGGGTCCACGACCCATGTTTCTCTCTCAAAAGTTGTAGTTCTCGGATATTTCTTTCTAACGAGCTATTAAGCGTGTCAAACGGAGATAGGATGCCAAAGTTATGTCCCTGGGAAGTTGAAACACCAATTTACGCAAACGAGACCCACAGTTTTGGCGCTTCATCTCCTAGGGTTAGGTTTTTCGACGTTTCAGATTTTACATTGTTTCTCAACCATAAATAGGCCTTCGAGCCTCATTGTAACATAGTTCAGGGGGCTGTTAGCCGACACATCTCTTCTCAGAGATAAGCGTTGCCAGTACCCTAGCTGTTCATTTCCATTATGTCTCATTGTAACACAGTTCAGAGGCTTGTAGCCACCACATCTCTTCTCAGAGATATTCCTATCAGTACCCTAGCTATTCATTTTAGTCATTTGTTTTATTAATAAAATGAAGCATTATTTCCACTGCATCTCTGTGTTTATGGATAAGTGCTACCAGTGCCCTAGCTTGCTTGTTCTGATCATTTCTGTATTGTAACACAGTTCAGGGGCTGGTAGCCGACACATCTCTTCTCAGAGATAAGCGTTTCCAGTACCCTAGTTGTTCATTTCCATTATGTCTCATTGTAACACAGTTCACAGGCTTGTAGCCACCACATCTCTTCTCAGAGATATTCCTATCGACACCCTAGTTGTTCATTTCAATCATTTGTTTTATTAATAAAATGAAGCATTATTTCTGCTGCATCTCTGTGTTTATGGATATATGTGTATTCTGTTGCGTTCCTGCAAAAATAAATCCAGATCTGTGGTATCAGAGCAGTCTGCTCTTTCTCTATTTTTCTTTTCATATCCCCAACACGGTCAGCGTATAAGGAGTTCAACCTCGAAACCCCGACGACCCCCCATGGCGGAAGGAAAGAAAGACGAGGGAGCAGGAGATCCTATCAAAATCTTGCTCAAGGAGGCCCTCGAGAAATAGAGGAACGTGATGATGAATAACTTTTCCTAGATCCTTCAACGACTGCCCACCGATGGCACATCTACATCCAGCACGTCCGCCAACAGGTCCGTGACATCCTGGACAAATCCAACACCAAGTTCATCAGAATTTGCACCCCCCCCCCTTGGAGGAACTTAACGCAATGGAGACCATTTCTTCCTAAGGAGGGAGGAATGATCCAGGTGGATATCGGTGGCCTCCCACCTATTCCTTTTGGACCCACAACATCAATTCTTTCAATTTTCCAGCTTCAACACAACTTACTATTTTTAGCAGGTTTTCGGGTCCTGCACAACCGGATATGTTTTAGGGACTTAATAATCCAGGTGGATATTGGTGGCTACCCACTGAGTCCATTTGAACCCCCACCATTAGTTCTTTCAGTTTGTAAGTTTCAGCACAACTTACTATTTTTAGCAGTTTTTCGGGTCCTGAACTACCTATGCCGTTTTGAGGTCCTATATGATGTTTTTTGGGAAAAATGATCCATGTTGCTCAATAAAAAGTTGTATTCCTCGGACAGATATTTCTAACGAGCTATTGAGCGCGTCAAACGGAGATCAGATGCCAAAGTTACGTCCTCAGGAAGTTGAAACACGAATTTACCCAAACGGGACCCACAGTTTTGGCACTTCATGTCCTAGGGTTAGGTTTTTGGACGTTTCGGATTTTACATTGTTTCTCAACAATAAATAGGCCTTCGAGCCTAATTGTAACACAATTCAGGGGGTTGTTAGCCAACACATCTCTTCTCAGGCATAAGCACTATAAGTTCCCTAGCTCGCTTGTTTTGATAATGTCTGTATTGTAACACAGTTCAGGGGCTGGTAGCCGACACATCTCTTCTCAGAGATAAGCATTGCCAGTACCCTAGCTGTTCATTTCCATTATGTCTCATTATAACGCATTTTAGAGGCCTGTAGCCACCACATCTCTTCTCATAGATACGGTTACCGGCGCCCTAGCTATTCATTTCAGTCATTTGTTTTATTAATAAAATGAAGCATTATTTCTGCTGCATCTCTGTGTTTATGGATATATGTGTATTCTATTGTGTTCCTGCAAAAAAAAAATCCAGATCATATGTAGACCCCAGAATCCCTGTGGTCACCACCTTTATCAATGGGTATCCCATAAAGAACACTTTAATTGATTTGGGTGCAGTCATTAATTTGATGACTATGGATACTTTATCTCATATAGGATCCTTTGACTTATTACCTACTCCTACCATGTTAGAATTAGCAGATAGGTCTATGGTAAAGCTATAGGGGGTGTTAGAAGACGTTGTCATCTCATTAGATTATTTGGAGTAATCTACAAACATTTATGTTCTTCAACCTAAAACTAACTTGGGAGGGCATACTTTGATCTTGGGGAGGCCGTGGTTAGCCACGACAGATGCTTACATAGGGTGTAGGTTTGGAAACATGACTATCACTAATGGAGCTAAAACAAAGCACATTAATTTGTATCCCCTTGCTAAACCCCTCTTTAGATCAGAAAATACACATTGGGTTGAAGAAGAGGAGCATGATTCAGAATGTACCTAGCTAATTTTAACAATTTCCCAAGACATGAGCCCTAAATTCAGAATAAAATTTGATAAATTGTTGTTTTTCTAATCCTGATTTTTCGCAGGGTTTAGAAGGTAAGTCTAGTCATAATTTAGATATCATTACTAATTTGCATGATTTTTATGAACATAGTACAACCGTTGAACTACATTAGGCCCTCTTATCTGAATTCCCTGCATATTCCATAACTGAATGGGGGGGTAAGGTAGTTGAAATTTTTCCTGAAAAATATTTAAACATTAACTTTGCCTTAACTCCTGAACAAGAAAAATAGTTAATTCAAAAATTGAAATTTTTTTTAGATACATTTGCATGGAAATATACAGACATGAGAGGCATTCACCCAGATACATGCGTTCATCATATTTATATAGAATAAAATGCTAGGCCCGTGAAACAACCACAGAGAAGTATGAACCATGCCTTCAGGGAAATTGTAAAAGATGAATTGCATAAATTGTTAAATGTAGGGTTCATCTATCCTATCTCAAATAGCGAGTGGGTATCTCCACTGGTTATTTTCCCCAAAAATAATGGTAAATGGCGAGTGTGTGTAGATTGCATGGAACTAAACAAAGCTACATTAAAATACCATTTCCATTTTCCTTTTATAGGCCACGTGTTGGACACTTTAGCAGGGAAAAAGTATTTTTCCTTCCTAGATGGGTTCAATGGATACAATGAAATTAGGATAGCTCCAGAGGACCAGGAGAAGACAACATTCACATGTCCCTATGGTACCTATCATATAAGGTATTACCATTTGGTTTATGCAACGCACCAGCCACATTCCAGTGGGCGGTCCTTGGTATTTTCTCTAACCTTTTTCATGCTTGTGTGGAAGTTTATATGGATGATTTTACAGTAATGGGTGAAACTTTTGAAGAGGCTTTACATAATCTTGAGAAATTTTTGCAGATATGTAGAGAAAATTATATTTCATTAAGTAATGATTTGTTTTTTATGATTATGACTGAAGTTATTGTTTTGGGTCATCATGTTTCTGCTGTAGGAATTAAAGTTGATCCAAAAAATATTGAAGTTATTGTAAAGTTGCCCCCACCAACTAGTCAAAAGGGAGTTCAAAGTTTTCTTGGAAATGCAGGTTACTACAGAATGTTTGTTCAAAATTTTACAAAGGTAGCCTCTCCATTGTTCAAATTATTAACTAAATAATCTGAATTTCATTGGAATGATGAGTTCCATGCTGCATTTGATAGAATCAAGGAAAATATTTCTTCAGCACCTATCTTAAGAGGCCCGGATTGGAGATTTCCCTTTCACATTTCCATTGATGCCTCTGATTCAGCCATAGGAGCAGTATTGGGCCAAAAGGAGGATCATGTAACCCATGTTATTTATTTTTTTAGTAAAAATTTAATTCCTATATAAGTGAATTACATAGTAATTGAAAAAGAATTATTTGCTGTGATTTATGCTATTAACAAGTTTAGACATTACATCACGGGTTATGAATTTTTTGTACACAATGATCATTATTCCATTCGATATCTCATGAATAAAGTAGTCACTAATGGCATGATCACTAGGTGGCTTTTGCTGCTGCAGGAATTTGACATCACAGTTTTGGACAGACCAGGGAAAGAAAATCAGGTAGTTGATTTCTTATCTAGGCTCAACCATGTAGGTGAGGATGTTCCTGTTAGTGATATCTTTCCCAATGAAAATTTATTTTCTATTTCTATCAAACCACCTTGGTTTGTAGACATGGCCAACTACCTTGCTATAGGAAAGTTTCCACCCTACTTTTCATCTAATCACAAAAAGAGGATTATTAGGAAAAAAATTTATTACTCTTGGATTAGGGGAGATCTATTTTTCACTGGACCTGATTTGATTATTTGCAGGTGTGTTAGGGAAGATGAGATCTAACATCTTGAGAGCTTGTCATTATGAAACTTGTGGAGGAAACTTTGCAGAAAAGAGGAAAACCTATAATATCCTCCGTTCAGGTTACTACTGGCCAAGTCTTTTTAAATATGCAAAGGAATATGTTCGGAAGTGTAATAGCTGCCAAAGATTGGGGCAGCCTATACAATCACAGGTTCTCATAGAACCCTTCGAGAGGTGGAATAATAATTTTGTATGTCCCATCAATTTAATGTCCAAAGGTAAGAAGTGTATTTTTTGTTTGTACTAATTATGTTACAAAGTGGGTGGAGGCAAGAGCACTACCTAGAGAAATGGAGAAAGCCGTGGTAGATTCTCTTTACTCTCATATTTTTGTGAGATTTGGAGTACATAGGGAAATATTTACTAATCAAGGTACTCAGTTTGTGTCAAAAGGAATGCAGGGAATTGTGAAAAAATATCAGATTACTCATTTGAAGTCAACCCCTTACCATCCACATGCCAATGGGTAGGTGGAATCAACAAATAAGGTGTTGGAGACATTCCTTACAAAGATAATGCAATTACATAAGAAGGATTGGTCTGATCGACTTCCTGAGACATTGTGGGCTTACATGACCACATGGAGAAATACCAGTGGCTTCTCTTAGTATGAATTGGTGTATGGAAAGCAAGTTTTATTGCCCATTGAATTTCAGATTGGAACTTCCAAGATGGCAACAGATTTGGGTATAGACCTTGATGAAGCTCAACAACAGAGAAACTTGCAACTCAATGAGTTGGATGAGATTAGGCAGGATGTTTTTCAACATAATGAATTCATCCAACAACAACAGACTAAATGGCATGACATATACATTAAAAATAAGAAATTCAAATAGGAATATTGGGCATTGTTGTATGATTCAAAATTTAAGAACTTTAAAGGAAAATTCAACACACATTGGCCAGGTCCCTATGAAATTGAGAAAGTTATTGATAATGGGTCTGTTTGGGTTAAAAATATTGATTATGGGAATGTTACCTTCTTGTTGAATGGGCACAGAATCAAGCTATATCAAGAGCCCCAATCTAAGGAGGAATTTGTGGAAGAAATTGTGAAGAAGAAAGAGCTAGAGATGGTGAGAGAAGGAGGCATTCCTTCCACTACCTCTTCCTAATTTTCCTACTGATACAATGAGCTCACTTTGTTCCTCATCATGCTCCGTAAAACATGAGAGGAATGTCTATTGGATACAAGTTTATTCCTTTTTCTGGGCCCAATAGAATAGTTACAGAAAAGGAGCCTACTTGGAGTCTTCCTTTTGAGTATTTCAAACTCTCTAAAATTGAAATCTAGCAAGCATGGAATACCATTGGGCTCGTTAAAAACAAAATTCAGTATATCCTTTGGAATCCTCTCAATAAATTATGTTTTTTAGTTAATCTACAGATTTCACGTGTTGGACTGATGTAGAATTCCTTAAGGCCCTCCCTCCAACAATCTTGGCCCATCGACATCAGCAAATTATCTGGGTGCAAGATTAGAACCTTATGAATCCTTGAAGCTTGTATGCCCTAATGACAGGCTATCTCGCTAGAAGCCATGGGGAATCATTATGAATCCTTGAATTTTGGATCCTACAGGGGGTTTGACAACAACTCATAAATCCACACCTAATAGGATGCAACAGGGTACCTTGGTCCTCACTCTCATTAATGGTGATGGGACTTGCATTGGTAACAGTTGACCTCAATGTTTGGTTATCCAATGAGATAATTTCACATTTGACATCAGAACCTTAATTCATGTGTGATGAACTATACATAAACAAGGGAGAAACATTTTTCCCTCTATAAGACTTTCCTGCAGAATGCTCAGTAGACACGACTTCATTTCCTGTAGCAACGCCTTGGTTTCCTGAAGAACAAAAAACAGAGATAGAAAATTAGTTTAAATTATTTGATAAAGTACTAGAAATTTAATTATTGGTCGAGGTCATGAATTGTGTGATTATACATCTAATGTAATTTTTGAGTGGGGTATCATTTCAAGAAACAAGAAAACATCATCCAAGGACTGGAGCATTGGAAGGTAAGCTCGATAAGGTACAGCTAGCGACAGGACACTTAAGGTAAGAGCTAATGATGCTTTAATTTCTAAAATTTTCATGATTTAAGCTATGGTAACCTTTGCAGTAAAACGCAGCTATAAACTGTTGTATCATAAATTTAGCTCCATGCCCAATCATCATGACTCTGACATGCCCGGTGGTTGTACTCTCGATATCCATTATGCCAGTCGGATCATGATGATAATCATTATCACGACCTGCTTTTCAAAATCTCTATGCTCTCTGATATTTCCAATTTAACCCTCCCTTGCCGAGTGATCCATTGCAAGTATTAACACCACACTTTTGTGAGCCATATTCGTTCTATCTCTCCCATCCTTCACCCTGTCAAAATTGCGTGCCCCTGTTCAGTTTGATCCACAAGGCCCTGCTCTGTTGGAAACTCACCCTTGCAGCAAAGTGAGACTGGAGAAATTAGGGTGGTTACCCTTGTTTCAAAAATTCAGTGGCCATAATTAAGAAGTTACGAAGTCGTTCACCCTAAATCTGAACAGTGACAAGGCACAAGTCAGGAACGCCCACTTCCAATTACTAGAGGATCTGGTGGCTCGGGCATGCATAATATCACAAGACGAAGAATGTTGGTATAAGAACCAATGCTTTAATAAGGGAATTTGCACGTCCTTTCTCAGGAATGAGCATTCAAACCTTGACTGGATCAAGGCAATTCCACAAGAATTCATGAGAAGTAAGTATCGACACCTGTTATTTTTCCTGCATAAGTATATAACATGTGAAGGTTGCTTTGGGCTCGTGTTTCTACTTCACATTCGAATTCTCAGACATTTTTGAGAAAATACTTTGAATTTTCCATATTATTTGAAGAAGTCCCTGATGAAAATATCTACAATCGCTAAGGAAAGGGCATCCCACTTGGATGAAATCCTCTATCACCATGAGCTGGTAAAAATCATCCTAATGGAGGTTCTACAGAAAAAGAAGAAGACATGGGAGGATTTTCTAGACGAGAATTATTTCTTGGAGGATGAAGACTCTGACCCTTTAGAGACCAAGGACGAAAATCCAATAGAAAAACAAAGGAAGAAGCCACAAACCCATGGGCCACAGACAAAGGAGAAGGTGGAGATAGTTGTGTTCCTTGACAGAGAAGCAATGTACTTCAAGGACACCCCGTTGCAGGAAAGCGAGAATGAAACAACAAAATAACAGGAGGACCTTAGTGTGCCCCAATATTCCCAAGGACATCATGAGGGGGAAGTAACTCCCCTGAAAAAAAAGTTACTAAAAGAGTTAGAGGAGATTATCACTGAGCTCACGGTTTCAGAACGGGCTTTGAGGAAGGAAAATGAAGCCCTGAAAGAGAACAACCTTTGCATGCAGAAAGAGCATGAGGAATGACACCAGAAGGCAACCCGAATCATGAAAAATAAGTAGGCTCAGATTGACCATCTGAAGAAGAAAAATCAGATTTACAAGGGTCAGGTTTAGGAAGAGTCCAGTAGGGCCTAACTAGATCATTTGGCTATAGTAACTGCAACCCAAGGCAAGGACTAATTTCCTGTTTTGAAGGGTGCAACATTTTTTCTTGCATAAGGGACATGCAAGAAGCTAGGTGTTGGGGATATGTTGAGTTCCCATTTTTCCTAATTTTGACACCTTTCCTAGACCTTACCTCTCCCATTTTGAACTCCCCTTAACTCCTAATATGATTATTTCAGTTATATCAACTAGGTTTTTGACCAAAAGGGTACCATGTGCTTGAGTATGCAAATTAACATAAAAGTATCATTTTACCTTTAATATTAAGTATTCCTTAATTAGTTGTTTCCTTATGGAAATCATCATGCAAAATGATATAAGAATCTTATGTAGATTTTCTTTGATCCGAAACAACTCCGAAATTTCTCGAAGACAAATCATTCGGTCGCATTTCCTGCATCTGCTCAGATTTCCTGCAACAAAATTAGCGGTTAGCTATGTTCCACTCATTTGAAAATCAAACGAGAACATGGGTTTGTGGGTAATTCGTCATACATGGATGATTTCTTATTGGCCGTTCCAAATCCATCTTCGAAACCACCCAAATCTGCAAACCTATTCTTTTTGGCTGCATGAGGATCATCTCTATTTTTGTAATGAAAATTGTCTAATCCTTGCTTTCAGTCATGGATTAGACTAAGCATAGCTAATTTTGACAATATTGTACCTGTATTGATAGCTCATAGCTCATATTAGCAGTTTTCCTCATTCGAGCCAATTATGGGCTTTTGAACTCGTACAAATTTGACCATGTTTTATGATGTAAGGGGTTGGGTTGGTTTTGCTGATAGCACATATTAGATTGTACTGGGGTGTAATATTTTCATATCAATATAATATTTGATGTTATGTCCATTCTATTGAGCAATCCTCTTTAATCTTGGAGGGGTTGTGATTGAGGGAGGGCCCCCTTTGCTCACAACTCCCTTAGTTGTGTCTGTGTGCATTTTAATTTCTGTTATGCAGTAATAATTCTTTCATACATCTAATGTACTCTTTCTAAATTTTCACCAGCAATTACCAATTGATTAAATAATTCAGTTTTGTGTTAAATGTGTGAATTTCATTTGATCAAGTTTGAATTATATTTTCAAGTTGATTTATTTCCTGATGTAAGTTTGATCTCCTATATTTTCTGATCACATCATAAACGTCTAAGAGTTGTAGAGGGATGTTCATATCCACTCCATAGCCTTTGCTGAAAAATGTTGATTCTTTTATGAGCGATTGGCTGGTTTGATTAGTAAGCACTTGAAGTATTGAGCCTGCATATATTTTGCACATAATCTCATAAGCCTACCTACATTGGGTCAATAATATATGATTGAAAAATTATAATCCTATAATTTGACTCAACAACAAGGATCAAAAGATAGGAGAGATATGGAGAACTAATCGAAGAAAGAACCCAAAAAAGATAAAATCAGTTCGAGTGTCGTGAACCAATCACAATGCCTATTTTAAATGGAAGAAAAAGTTGATATCAAGTCATACCGCAACGAGATTTATGCTTTGAAACTAAACCATTTGTTGTAGAAACTAGAATTTTATTTCAGTGTCCATCATATCGAGGAAGGCTAGAATATCTCATTCACATGACTGAAATTAGAGGGCCATGCACAAACTTGGTGGGAGAGGCACACAGAAACCCCAAGGTTGGAGGGAGAACCTCTAGTGACTAAGTGGGAGGATTTCAAAACCCACATTAAGTCATAGTTTTATCCTATTGGGTACGTGGAGGACCAGTGGATTCAGGGGCATTAGTTCAGGAAAAAGTGAAGAGAGAGCGTGCAGGAATTCACCACAAAATTCATAAAGATGGATTTGGGTATCTCTCCAAAGAACCCAGATGTACTTCTTAAGTATTTAAGGGGTATGCGCTATCATCTACATGAGAAAGTGATGTTTTTCAAGCCCAAATCAGTGGACAAGGCTTGTGCACAAGAAAAATACCTGAAGAACATAGGAATGAAGAGAGCACAATCAAGTGGATCAAAGAATAATGAGCAACATGAAGCTTATAAGGAGGGAAAGAAGAAGAAAATGGGGGGAAACGATAAAAATATGACAACCAAAGCCTAACAATGCATATATCCTAGCAACCACTGTAACCACTGCAAAATTTATGGCCATATAGAGGAGAAGTGTTGGAAGTTGCATCTAGAGCTAAAATTGAAGAACAATAAAAAATATAATAAGAAGAAGAATCTCATGGCCATTGATTCAAGCAACCAAGATGAAAGCAACTCAGACTTGGATGAGAATATTTTTTGTACATCAGTACATAAGGATGTGAATCTTAGTAGCCTTCGACAACAAGAAGATAAATAAATGACCAAATGCGTCCATAGAAATATAAAGGTCAAGAAGACAAAGATTGATGCTTTGTTTGACTCAAGATCATAGTTGAATCTCATTGCATTAGAGCTGGTAAATAAGTTGTTTTGAAAGTTCATGATCATCCAAACCCATATCCATTGGAATGGGTAAATAAGGATCTAGAACTGAAGGTAACTAATAAATGAAAAATTAGATTTGCTAGCAATGTTGATTTTGTTGATGAATTAGACCTCGATGTGGTTCCCCTTGATGTATGTAGATTCATGTTTGGGAGTCAATACATGTACATGTGTGATGAAATATTCATGATGAGAGACAACCAATATCAACTCGTCAAGGATGGAAAATCGTTAATCATCAACGCACACAAAGGTAAGTCGAAAATATCACTGGTAAGTTCCAAAAAGCCAAGAAATTGATAAATTTGAGCAAGAAGTATGTTTTCTTTTTTAAGAGAAATTAAGTTCGAGGAGGAGTCAATAAGAGGCAAGGCATCACTAGAGGGGCATAGTAAGAAACAAAAACAAATATTGGCAAAGTTTTTATACGCATACAAGGATGTGTCTTGAAAACCTGAAGGACTACAACCTAAGAGGGAAGTGGCACATGAGATCCAGTTATAGTCAAACTCCACCTTGACGAATATTGGGTTGTATAGGAAGTATGTTATAGAAGCAAGTGAGGTGAAGAAAAAATTACAACAATTGTTGAAATAGGGTGTCATTCGACCGAGTACATCACCATGTGGTTCACCCATAATCATTGTGCTGAAGAAGGATGAGACTTGGTGGATGTGTATAGATTACAGGGAGTTCAAAAAAATCACACTGAGTAACAAATATCCCCTACCTAGGATATATGGTTTGTTGGATCAGTTGCAGCAAGAAAAATACTTCACCAATATGGACTTGAAGTTTCGATATCACCATGTTTGACTCAAAGAATAAGATACATGGAAGAATGCCTTCAAAACCAAGCAAGGTTTGTATGAGTGGTTAGTCATTGCATTTAGCCTATGTAATGCACCAAATACGTTTATGAGATTAATGAATGATAAATTTCACCCTTTTATAGATTCATTTGTTATTGTCTTTATGGATGATATACTAGTATATAGTGCTACGTGGGAGGAGAATATTTCACATTTGACACAGGTGCTGGAAACATTGAAGAATACATATCCTTCCAAGATGGAGGCCATCATTAAATGACCGGTGCATACTAATGTTTCTGAGGTCAAGAGTTTCATTCAGTCAACACATTTCTTGAGGAAATTCATAGCCTCATTGTTGAAGTCCAACAAGAAATTGTAGCACACACACTAGTGTGGGAATAATAGGTCCTAGTGATACATTATTGTGAAGGCCAAATTAATTAATTAATTTGGTGCAGTGTCTAATTTAATTTTCCCTTAATTAAATTTGACAATAAAATGTAATCTTATCTCATGTTCACTTGTAATAGTTAACTGAGTGTGATAAAATCAGTTATCTCATGTATTTCAAGTTGAGGGTGGTTGTTGAGGAATGTAGAGTAATTATATTAGTTATGAAGTTTGAATTGCAGTTGGTGCATTAGTTTAATGCACGTGTAATCAGTTAACTCAGTTAGGTGAGTTAGAGTCAGTTGAACTAGTTGTAACTATTTGTTGCACTAGTGAGAGATAAAGTGAATTAAATATTATTTAATTCATGATCAGTGATCTGCCATGCAACTGACGACTTACTATTAATAGCTACATGCATGTTAGTTCCAGTGGATACTTAGTTGAGACAAAGATTAAAGGGATGTTAACTATCAGTTGTGTGATTAGTAGGTTTTCTGAATGCAACCAGACATTGATTACATTTCCCATGATCCTTTCTCATTTTTGGTAGTCCAAAATTCCTAAAGAATAGGGATTTTATTCATCAAGAATTGTGCAAGCAAGGCAGGTTGTTTAGAGGCTGAGAATTGGCCAAGTGTTGGTCAGTTTTTTCCGGGACAGCGTGAGACAGTTGTGAGAGTGCAGGATCTTCTGAGAGAGTGCATTATAATTTTTTCATGATCCCATGGTTAATATACAATAAAATATAGAGGGGTTTTGAGCAGTAATATTTCCCCGGGAAATTATCTTTCTTGTGGTTTGATTTGATTCTTTATTTGCTTCATGTGATTGGCGATTGTGTTTAATTTATGCAATTTATTTGTAGAAGGATTCAGTATCTATCTTTATTACATTGTTATATCAGATTGAATCCATTGATATACATATGTTTGTATAAGTTGTACATGGTATCAGAGCACAAGAAATCACTATAGTGGAGGTGAAGCTGAGTTTGTGACTGAATAGAATTCGAATTTGCAAAATACATTCTTGGTGCGAGAGGCGATTCAGGATTGAAATGGATTTAAATTGTTTTAGATTAGAGTATTCACTCGAGGGAAGCTCTAACTATATTGCATGGAAAGATAGGATGGAGGCAGTACTGGAGGACAATGGGTTGAAAGAATTCATTAACAATGATGTTTCCAAACATGTTGTAGAAAATGCTGCAAATATTGATGCTTGGAAAAAGAAGGTTGCAAAGGTGAGGAGGATCTTACTGGAAGGAGTATGAGACCACATTGTCTCAAGTCTCCATGACACCATATGCAAAGTGGAAAGCTTTGACAGATCTATTTTAGAGTAGTGGTGATCATAGAAAATTGGCACTCAACGATAAACTCAGGAAAATTAAAATGGAGAAAGGCGACACCATGCCGAAATATTTAAAAAAGTTTGTCCAATGTCGAGATGAGATTGGGAGCGTCGGCATTATTGTCACAGACGATGGCTTGGTGAGCCTAGCTCTTGTAGGACTTTCCAATAGTTGGCATAGTTATCAGGACTATGTCAATGGAAGGGAAAAGATGCCAGATTGGGAACGACTTTGGTTGGATGTGGTGCAAGAGGAATTCAAGCGAAATACCAGGGATGGTTCTTCATCTAAGCATGATGATGAAGAATATTGTGCTTTGGATGCCAAGAAAAATAAGGGGAAAGGAAAGAAATTTCATTCCAAATCTAAGTCCGCAAAGATGGAAAGAAGTGCGACATGTCTAGAGTGAAATGTTTTCACTGTCATGAGCATGTACATTATTCCACTAGTTGTCCACAAAAGAAGAAGAACAAGAAGGCTCTAGGATATGAAACTGGTGAGGCTTTTTCCTCGCAATTTGAGTTTGATATCACTCATTGCATGCATGGTGTCAAGTGTAATGGGATTGGTGTGGTACTTGGATAGTGGTGCATCCTTTCACATGACGGGAGACAAAGAACTTTTCAGTAGCTTGGAGGAGAAGGACCTCCTGATGCATATCAAAATGGGTGATGACAGGAAGTATAGTGCTATCAAGATTGGTACAGTTACCTTCCAGAGAAAGTAAAGTAAACCCTTTCAATTAAAATATGTAACGCATGTACCAGGCTTGAATAAAAATTTAGTCTCAGTCACAATGTTGGAGGATAGAGGCTATGATGTTGTTTTCAGTGAGAGAATATTTCCTATGACACAAAACAACTGGACAAGCCTAGAAGATTGGGATTTGAGTTAAGAATCTCTATAAACTTGATGTAGATGGATGCACAACATTTATGGGTAAGGCAGACAAAGTTGTGAGTTGAGATAAGGGTGAGTTATGGCACAGGAGATTCGGTCATCTTCAACACAGAGCCTTGAAGGTCATGCGGAAAATTTCTACGGGTCTTCCCAAGGGTACTCTTGCGCAGTCAGACACATGCAATAGATATACTATGGGGAAGTATGCAAAGGCCACTTTTCACGAGAAGGAGAACCGAGCCTCATAAATCCTTGAGAGATTTCACTTTGACGTGTGTGGACCATTCTCTACTGCTTCGATAGAAAATCATAAGCACTATGTGATATTTTTTGATGACTTTTGTAGAAAGTGTTGGATCTACTTCATGTAGAAGAAAGATCAGACGTTCTCAAAATTTCTTGAGTTCAAAGCACCGGTGAAGAAAGACACGGGGAAGCATGTGAAGGATCTTAGGAGTGAAAAAGGTGGTGAGTACATCTCCAATGAATTCAAGAAATTTTGTAGCAAAGAAGGAATTCAGAGAGAGTTTATTGTGCCTCATAACCCATAGTAGAATGGGGTCACAGAAAGAAAGAATAGAAAAATGATGGGTGCAACACGAGCGATGTTGCATGATCAGGGCCTACTGTTGCATCTGTGGGTGGGGGCATGCAACACAACAGTATTTGTGCAAAACCATTGTCCTCATCAGATACTTGGCATGAGTACACCATAAGAGGCTTTTACTTGTAAGAAACCTGATGTTTCACATTTTAAGATTTTTGTCTCGTCTATTTGTGTGCATGTGACCAAAGATGCCAGGAAGAATCTGGAACCAACAACTGAGATTGGGGTATTTTTTGGGTACACTGAAGCTCCCCAAAACTATCAGGTGTACTTTCCAAAAAGCATAATGACTGTTGTGCGACGAGATATAAAATTTGATGAGGAGAAAGCCATGCGATTGTCCATTGAGGGGGAGCTGGACTTGTATGCAAAGGAACTCTTGGCTCCAAATAATGAACCTCAAGATGTGGAGCAGACACATGGGGAGGATCATGGAGTGGAAAAAAACACTCATGCAGATCCATCCACTAGAAATGGTAGAAGGCACACCACGGAAGCTAATAGATTGAGACTTGATGCAAAGAATGTAGGAGCCCCTACTTCACTGCACAAATAGAGACAATCTCCAAATAGGTTTACTGGATACATGGCTCTTATGAGAAAGTGTATTGTGACAAAACCATCTTCCTTTCAGGAAGAAGTGCAACAACCAATTTGGGTTGATGACATTGTATATGAGTATGACTCCAATGTCAAGAACAGTGCATGGGAGGTTGTCCCAAGACCAGTCGGAAAATTAGTGGTTGGATCTAGATGGATCTATAAGGTGAAGCAAATTGTTGATTGGAGTGTGGAGAAGTACAAGGCTAGATTTGTGGCCCAGGTATTCTCAAAATTTGAGGGGATCGACTATGAAGAGACTTTCACACCAGTTGCGAGGTAATCTTCCATTAGATCTATCCTTGCACTCTAAGCATAGATGGGGTGGAACATTCATCAAATGGATGTGAAAACTGTGTTTCTAAATGGAGTTATTGAGGAAGAAGTGTACATAGAGAAGCCAAAAGGTTTTGAGATATTTGACAGTGATTTGCATGTGTGTCGACTCAAGAGAGCACTGTATGTGCTGAAGCAAGCTCCTCGTGCTTGGTAAACTCGGATTGCCATCTATTTCACCGGGTTGGGCTTCACCAAAAGTGAAGCAGATGCAAACCTGTACCAGATTGTGGTTGATGGTAATCTCTTGATTATCATACTATATGTTGATGATCTATTTTTTACAGGTGATGAGCAACTCATAACTTCATGCAAGGAGGATTTTGCAAGGGAGTTCAAAATGAATGATATGGGACTCCTTCTCTATTTCCTTGGTTTGGAAATATGGAAACGGGATGGTGAAATTTTTGTTTCTCAAGGAAATTATGCCAAAGAGATACTAAGTAAGTTTCACATGGAGAGTTGTAAACCCATATACACTCCTCTTCTAAGAAATTGGTGGAAAGAGGATGCTACTTCAAGAGAAGTAGTGGACCCTACTATCTAGAGGCAGCTAGTGGGTTTGCTGATGTACTTGGTGAACAATAGACGAGACATTTTCTACACATTTAACCAGCTGAGTCAAGATATGGTTAAGTAGACCAAGCTCTTTTGAAAGGCGGGGAAGCATGTATTGAGATATCTCAGGGGCACTACAAAGTATGGATTATGGTACAAATGGATAGAGGGAGTGAAGCTTCAATACTTCACGGATGTAGATTGGGCAGGAAGTCCATTAGACAGAAAGAGCACATCATGAGTGATCTTCAGCATAGGATCGACATCAATTATTGGTACAGTAGGAAGCAACGATCTGTGGCACTTAGTAAGCTGCATGTGAGGCCATCTCGATGAGAAAGATTTTGGTTGGTTTGTTTGGTTCTGATATGGATCCGACTGTGATACATTGTGATAACATTGTGATCCGACTGTGATACATTGTGATAACCAGAGTTGCGTTAAACTATCAGTTAATATGGTATTCCATGATAGTTCCAAGCACATAGAAACCTGGTACCACCATCTCAGAGATCGTGTTCAGAGGTGCATTATGTTACTTCAATACATTCCCATGGAGGATCACGATGCAAATATTATGACAAAGGCACTCACCAGGAGAAAATTCGAATACCATAGAGGAAGGATTGGGGTCGTAGATAATCCCTTTTATTTTGAGAGGTAGCGTTGAAGTCCAACAAGAAATTACAACACACACACTAGTGTGGGACCAATATGTCCCAACGATACATTAGTGTGGAGGCCAAGTTAATTAGTTAATTTGGTGCAGTGTCTAATTTAATTTTCCCTTAGTTAAATTGGACAATAAAATGTAATATTATCTCATGATCACTTGTAATAGTTAACTGAGTGTAATAAAATCAGTTAGCTCATGTATTTCGAGTTGAGGGTGGTTGGTGAGGCATGTAGAGTAATTATATTGGTTATGGAGTTCGAATTGTAGTTGGTGCATTAGTTTAATGCATGTGTAATCAGTTAACTCAGTTAGGTGAGTTAGAGTGAGTTGAATTAGTTGTAACTGTTTGTTTCATTAGTGAGAGATCAAGTGAAATAAATATTATTTAATTCAAAATCAATGATCTGCCATGCAACTGATGATTTACTATTAATAGTTGCATGCATGTCAATTCCAGTGGAGACCCAGTTGAGACAAAGGTTAAAGGGATGTTAACTATCAGTTGTGTGATTAGTAGGTTTCTTGCATGCAACCAAACATCCATTTTATTTCCCATGATCCTTGTGCAGTTTTGGTAGGAAAAAATTTCTAAATAATAGGGATTGCATTCATCAGGAATTGCACAAGAAATGCAGGTTGTTTAGAGGCTGAGAATTGGCTAAGTATTGGTCAGTTTTGTCTAGGATAGTGTGAGATAGTTGTGAGAGTGCAGGAGACTCTTGTGAGAAGAGTGCATTGTAATTGTTGCATGATTCCATGGTTAATATACAATAGAAGATAGAGGGGTTTTGAGTAGCAAGCTTTCCCCATGAAATTATATGTGTTGTGGTTTGATTTGATTCTTTCTTTGCTTAATGTGATTAGTGATTGTGTTTAATTTCCATAATTGAGCAGTAGAAGGTTCCAGCATCTAGATTTAGTACATTGTTAGATTGGATTGAATCCATTTATATACATATGTTTGTATAATTTCTACACTCATTTTCAATGGTAGCAACACCGCTCCATGCCATAACAACAAGTGGAAAGAGTTTCCAGCGGGGAAAATGTCAGTAGAAGGCTTTCGAGGAGCTAAAGAAGAAGGCCATTCAAGCACCAGTTATGGAATTACAAAAATTGCAGCGACCCTTTGAAGTGGAGACAAATGTGAGTGGGTATGTTATGGGAGTTGTCTTTATGCAGGGATGAAGTTTTGTATGCCACCGTTATGAAGTATTTCATGGGTCAGTCCTTAACTACCTTACCTATGATAAATGGATCTATTCCATGGTGAAAGTTGTGAAGAAGTGGAAGCACTATCTGATGGGAAAGGAGATATTAATCCACACATATCACAAGTTATTTCCATACTTTCAGAACCAGAGTAAGCTACAAAAAAAAAACGTTAGAAGTGGATGGGGTTTTTATAGAAGTTTCATCTGGTGATCAAGTATAAGAAGGGAAAAACAAAAAAATTGGTCGACATGCTTTCAATGCCACCCACAACAAGGACTACATATTTGGGGACTATTATGCGCTTGGAGCCATTCACCCATGATGCATACAAAGGGCATATTCAAAGGATGAGGAATTCAAGGAGATGTATCAATCATTGTAGAGTTAGAGTTGTTATACAACATTTTTTCATTGTCCCTGCAATCCCCATCCCGCACATTGGAGGACCATTTCTATGACTTATATGTAGTGTCATGCCTTGAAAAAAGTGTCATTGCATCCCTTTCCATGAGAAGAACATTTCCTCTGTTGACTATTCCTAGAACAGACCATCAAAAACACATGATTTTGGGTTGGCGCTGGCAGGAAGTTATGGCCTCGTGCCAATAAGGGAATTTAGCATTGGGCTCCACACCCATTGGCACTCTATTTCAGTGGATTGCCCACATCGAGCTATTTTTGGAAAGTTTTTTAAATATAGAAGTGAAGTTTCCATTTCCAACCAATTCGTGAGCAGAGTCAGCATGGGTTGTTCGACTGAATAATGTCGAACATCTTCCTTTGGCTTCTTGTTCCCTACTTTTGAGCAACCTCCCAAAGGATAAGGCCACCCTTCCACCATTTGAGGGATCCTAAACTCCTCCTCCTCTCCTATAAATATATATCTCTCACATAGATGTTGTTAGCTAAACATTTTGGACAATATCTGAAACAATATGATATAGCTGGTGTGAGATAGAGTAGAGAGATACCCTTGTCGAGAGAGAGTCTGGGCTTATTGCCTCACCAAGTCAAATTTACTGACGAATACTTGAGATGCGTTTCGACTGGACCCGCTGAAGGAGGCTGCAACATCAAGGCTCATTTGGTTGTAATCTCTTTCCTTCTATTAATTAATACATGATTGATGTTTTGGTTCAATCTTGCGCAATAAGTTTAATTCTCCTTGACCAATTAGATAGTTATGAATGAAAATATTTTTTCGTATACTGTTATCATTCTTTGATCCTTGTGCAGGAACCTGAGTACCATTGTTGAAGGACCACAACGTGTTGGGAAAAAGATCAGGAGACTGCTGCCACAACTACGACAACTGCATTGGAACCAAGGTAGGACATCTATCCCGACTCAGTTTCATTCATTAACTAGGAATCAACGCATTAGCATGTCCTCTTGCTGCTAGACCCACCCTAGGGCTAGAGGGATCACCTCTATCCATAGAGGGGATTTACCTACACAACAAGTTGGTGACCATACTGGGGATTAGTGTGTGTTTTTCGTCTTATTGTTTGTTGAGAGTTTGGCTTGTCAAGTTGACTTTGGTTGTTTCATCGTTTTTCTGCTTTGCTTGACTTGCCTAACTATTTTCCAACATCTTTTTCAATTCCAGAGTGTCAAGTCTGACCTCTGCTCAATGGTTTTATTTTTTCCCATGGTTTTCTAGCTTGGTGCAGTTTTTCCTTGAACAGTCATGCTGATTGGTGCATGTTGCTTTTGTTACAGGTGCACCAACCCCTGTTTAGCGCAGATTACAACTAAACAGTCGCGACGAATCCTGTAGGATTTGATTTGACCTCTTTTCTAAGTTTTTGTCATTTTTTCTTGGCTCTGGATTCGTCTTTTGCCTTGAAATTGGTATATTGAGATTTTTTTGACTCTGTAGTCCTGGTCTTCTCAGTATTTTGTTCATCATCTTATCAGTGGAGTTTTTAGCCCTAGGGTTTCTAGGTGTTTTTTGCTGTTTGTTTGGCCCTCTCCTCACTGAGCCTTCTGAGTTAAGTTCGAGTCACTTTGATCTTTTTCATTTCAATTCGTTGACTGATTGTGTTAGTATTTCTCTCGATTCTTCGTGTCTTTGGTTTGTTGGATGATCACTTTTGTTTTCATTTGACTCTCCATTCATCACTTCGAGCATAGATTACATTGCTCGTTGGATCGTTTCGAAAGCCATTTTTTTGCTTGGAAGAGTGCATCGTTGTTTTGAGTGCATTTTATGTCTGTATTGCATTTGATTTATTCATTTTAGATCTTTACATACGTAGTGATAAAAACTAGAATTTGTTTTTATTTTAGTGTAACTGTGCATTGTGTGCTTCATTCATCTAAAAGACAAAAAAAAATTCATTCTTTCGCTTAAATTGAAAATGAAAACGTTCTTTTTCATTACTAGCTCTTAGTGAACTAGGAAAGAGTTTTCGTTTTCTCATCTGGTTGTATTAGATGCATTAGTTGAATTGTTCTTATTTTTCAATTGATTGCTAATTTGTCATAGATTCCTATCCTTCTCCTAGCTAGAATTCATTGAATGAAAATGATTTTCTTCTTCATGTAGTGTGCATTTATAAATTCAAGATCACATTCGGTAAGGCCTTGAAATTGCAACATTAATTCAAGGTCAACCTTAAAAAGAATTCAATCAACATAAGGAAGCATTGAAACCTAACACACATATTTTAGAGGTCTAGACTAGAGATGTGTTCCGGCATCGTTAAACCTAGTAGATGTCATTCGTCATCCGTCCTTAGATAGCACTAGTACGGACTTGTGCTCCCCATACCATCGCGTATATAAAGGGAGACCCTCATAGGTTGCAATAATTTATCCATAGGAATCCGAGTCTTTTGCCCTATAACTGTGATACACCGAACACGACATTCAGGGAGACTACTTGCACATACGTCAAGTCCTTGGTCATTTCTCTTTAATTTGATTACCAAGGTGTATATGGCAGTTCAAGGAAACTTGGTACACCCTCTTTCTTAGACTACTTGAGTAGTCTTTTTGATCTTTTCGTGTCTCTCTAAAAGTGAAAAGATCTGAGCACTTGTCCATTCACGCTCGCTCAATTTGAAAGTGACTAGAGTCATCTTTTTCCTGTTTCTCAACTTTTAAAACATGAAACAACAAAATTTGGTTTCAATGTCATAAAATTAACTGCCTACGATCACATACCCGTTAAAGTTTTTTACATGGATTTTTTTTAGTAGCTCCTTAGTGTTTGATATTGAAGCCTCGAATAGGCTATCTCATTTTCTTCTTGTTTTGAAACATTATCATAGTGGCAAAACCAACAGTTTCGTCTTCCTCTTCATTTCCTCCTAGTGGTGATCCTTATCCATACATTTCTTCAGAAACACCTCAATCCACTAGGTCTATCGAGTTTTGGCAGTCTTTCCTTCCGAGTATTTTACCTCTCGCAACCCGATCTCCTCCTGAAGGGTCAGTTGATATCAATTAACAACCTCAGGGTGATTGTTCTAGTTTTGGGAGTGAGGAATAATTCCCTCCTCTTACTTCAGGATCACCGTTATTAGCTGCTTCCTTACTTGCCAGTCCTTGTCATCTTTTTGATGATCGTACAACCTCATCAGACATGGATTATTCGAGTCCTGTTGGTAGTGAATAACTTCATGTTTCTACTGGGGAGTATTAGCTCTTCCTAGAAGATTTCTCGTATGTCTCCAATCAACCTTCTCCTCAATCGGTGTCTCTTCCACCCGGTTATCATACATTAGGTCAAATCCTTTCTGGAGTTGCATCCATGACACTGTCCAATACATCGACTCCCACATAGAGCTCATCTATTCCTGTATACAGAATATCGCCTTTGACACCCATCTCGTCAGTTGTTGTTACATTTGTCCCGGTCCAACCCACCATTTTTGTGACTTCATCTACACCGGTTGTTAGTATGACTCCGTCGTTAGGGTCTACTACTGTTCGCAGGTCTATCTTTATCAATCCTATGATGCTTGTTAGGCCCGCCATAAGTGAATCACAGCCTCGCACTGTGGAAATCAATCCTACGTGCACTGCACCTATGGTTTCTACTTCCATTCCTATAATTTATACATTCAATGAGTATCTATTGGATATTCAGTGACGGTATTCTCCCTCTCCGAGTCCTCAGCAGTAGAGTTCCACACCTCAGGGTTCTCAAGAGCCCTGAGCGTCTAGAAATCCTCCACACCATTATGATGTATACTGTAATCCCATCTATTTGCCTTCGATTGATCCCAATCAACTTGTTTACCAGTCGAGACAACCCTCGGGCCTACAAGGACAAACCTTTCAGGGACAACCTTACAGTCTGCAAGGACAACCCTTATAGGGACAACCTTCGAGCCAACAAGGACAGCCATATGGTCCTACTGGTCAACCTCGGTTTCAACCAAGAGAATCTTATGTTCTCAGGGGTCAAATATATCTACCACAGGGACAACCCTTTGTGCAAAAAAAGCAACCTTACGTTCAGCAAGGCCAAAATTTTGTACAATAAGGACAACCCTACGGTCCTGCATCGAGTCAACCTAGTTTTCAGGGGCAACCTGGCTCATCCCAACCATCAGGCCAACCTCTTCCACAAGGGAATCTTGGTGGCCCTCAATATCTAGGCCAACCTGCCCCACAGGGACAACCTGTTCAACCTCAACATCTAGGCCAACCTACCCCGCAGGGACAACCTGTCCAACCTCAGTAGTCAGTTCAACCTGCTCTGCAGGGACAACCTGCTCAACCTTAAGGCGCTACTTACCCTCCTCAAGGTCAATTTTAGGTAGTAGATAGTGTGCCCAAGGTTACACTTATTATCCTCAAGGTCAATCCCAGATGGTGTATAATCCACCTCAATGCAATGCCTACATTTCACAGCAAAATCCATATGTTGCTCAGCAAGGACCTCAATGGTATGCTCAGAATCAATATCCCAGTCCTCAACCCATGTATGGGTAGAACTATCAGGCTTATAACCCCTATGGACAGAATCCTTCGGGACAAAACATATGGGGGAAAAATTTCTCTCAACCTGGGTGGAATGTTAATACTCGTCATTATCAATGACCTGCAATCACTTTTAATCCTCAATTTCCTTTTCTCACTATGTTGGAACTACTTGATGTGTCAAAATTAACGAATGATCTGATCCTTCATAACTCGTATTGGCCTCCAGTTCCAACCAAAATTCCTGGTGATTGTCCCAAGTTTGAGGTAAAGTCCGGAGAAGACCCCCAAGCGCATGTTATGACATACCATCTTTGGTGTTCCTCTAACTCTTGGGTTGACGATTCTATCCACTCTGTCTTTTCCAACAGACTCTTACTATGTCGCTACCAAGTGGTAAATCGAATTATCTCGTGGAATCTTCAAAGATTTGAACTCTTTATCCATGGCGTTTCTCACGCACTTTTAGTTACCGGTTCAGTATGAAACCCGGATGCACCTCCTCACATCCTTGAAACAAGATCGAGCTACCCATTTCTCAGATCATATTCATGAATGGAGGCATCGTCGTCGCTTGATCAAGTTTTAAATTCCTGATCAACTTCTAACTGATTGGTTTACTACCTCCTTCGTTGCTCCGATTTCTAAGGGCATTGATATTGGGGCATGCATCACTGTGAAACAAGCCATTTCTCGTGCCCAATACCTTGATCTTGTGTATGTTAGCCCCCCTATGAAATTCTTGATAAGCAAGCTGGGGGCTATGTCATTTTGGAGACCTTCAAGGAATGCATCTCCCCTGAAGACACATCATCCTTGAGGTCTCTCTGTGCTTTGTCTTATACAAGTCTCCCTTGCTGGTTCCTTTCCCTAAGGCCTGCATTTACCCCTTGTACCCCTGCAAAATGTCCCTTTTTCCCCTTTTTTCCTCCTTCTGTCAGAGTGCCTTTGTTCCCTTCTATTTCCCCTATTAACCCTCTACACCCCTCCAAAATCCCCCTTAAATCCCACCATTATCCTTGGTTTCCTCATTTTTCCCCTCTATCCCACTATCGGTACCCTCTAGAGGCTCCAAAATGCATTAAAATGGGTTAAAAACCCACTTCCGACCATATAATAGGCCTTAGCTCCTTCTCCGCTAGCCCGCCTTTTTCTCCCCATATAACCTAGCGCTGTGACCGAAGCGCTATCCCCAAAGGCGCATTTTGCATTCGTTCATTGGGCGCAGCCTCAGCCGTAGATCTTGGTTGATCGGACGGCGGTCATTAAATCCCCAGTGCCCACGTCCCCAACGTTCATTTTCCCTTACTGGGCCATCGCCGTCCATTCTCACGAAGATCTGACGGTTCGAAACCTCTTTGCCCAGCGGTCCCCATCACGCAATAGCCATAAAACAACTTGGTTTATCCTGCACCGCTTATGCACGGATGGCGTTTTTCCCCAAATGCCCAGCGATTCCATACAGCTGCCGACGCGTGTCTTCTGTACGACGGCAAAATCGCCCATCCCCCGCGCATTATCTTTCGGCTCAAGTCTCGCAGCGAAATTTGCGCAAGCCGTCTGAACCTGAGTGCCTCATCCGACGGTCATCCATTAACAAAGCTGCGCACAGGTTAAACCATCTCCGCCGTACCCCTGGCCCGCCATCCGTCGCCCTTCGCCGTTGATCTCTGCCACGATCAACGGTCCAGATTTGTCCCTCCGCCGTTGACTGTTCCACTGTCCCTGGTCCTGCCACGTCATCTCCACGTGCATCCATCGTACATGCACCCATTCCACCACATATATTGGACCATCTTCGTGTTTTTAAGGTTTTTCACGTACATTTGCTCTGTTTTCTGCCATGTCACCAATCCGCGCGTCCATTCTCATCATCCCGCTGCATCCATCACCCCCATCCATGGATTTCTTAATGGGTTGCATATTTTGCAGGTTTACAGAGAAGTGGGAAAGTCTGCCACGATTTTTACAGTGTTTAAATGCAGCGACAGAGAGTTTGTACGCCAGAGTTAATGAATAGCAGGTTTTATACCATTAGTAGAGTGGTTTTCTCCATCAAAGGACAGATTTAAACTCTACAAACCCTCCCCGGCGCCATTAAAGCTCAGAATGCATGAACAAAGACAGTACGGGAACAGCAGAGAGCTTGATGCAAGAAATGGAAGACTTATGAGCTTCTTCAGGGATTTTTATAAGGCAAAAGTACAAATTTGAAGACCCCGAGGATCGAACGGGAGATCCTGTGCACAATGTAGAGTAACATCAGGGTCTTGACATCATTAGAAATGTTTTTCTTTATCAGAGGACAAAGCGCCCATGCAGTTTTTATTATAAACCGTGCCCCTGAGAAGATTTTCTGCCCTATAAGCAGTCCTACACCATCAAAAGCATTTGTTACATGGTATGGAGACCCTAGCATCATTTTTTCTCCAGTTTTTCCAGTCAACAGAGAATGGCATTAATACTGCAGCCAGAGCGCCAAAGGTAAATGCATAGATTTAAAGCAGAGTGGGTTGCGTTTTTCCTCCTCTTCTGAGCGTTAATTCTTCATTTAATTCTTCACCTACCTCTTTTGCTCTGTTTCTCCTATAAGAATCCAGAAAAACACATTGTAAAAGTTGTTGTACGGTTGTTCGGCTGTTGCTGTTAGAGGGATTTAGTTTGACTGTTAGAATAGTTTTGAGGGGGGTTACAGAGTAGTTTGTATGTAATAGGCTGGGAGGAGAAAGTCTAGACTGTATTAGCCATTGGGCTTATTGTACATGACTGGTTTTGCATCAATTAATCAAAGCACATTTCACAGGATCCTGGTCTATTGCTATTGGTGATGTTTTTTCTAACTCTGTTTATTTCATTTACATGTTGTTTCATGTTCTTCTGGTAGGCAACAGAAGTATAACATAGGATTCACCCTTGTTAGGTGCCCTATGTTTCCTGCTCTCCCTACCTTAATGTTTTCTGCTTTATGTGCTATCTGAGAATTGTCTTCAGTTGATTTAACCAGTGTAGTGGATGATATTGCCTACTCTCTGATGTATGAATTAAAGGAATCAGTTCTTAGATGTTCTTGTTGGGTTTAAGCTGGAAGATTTGGGAACACTGGGGATTAGTGTTAGCCCTATCCACTAGGATCCTTGTACGACCAGCTGGCCTTTCTAAGATCCCTTCTGTTAAACTTATCCCTGTTTTCCCTTGGAGTTGCTAAAGCTGACCTGGAGTTAAATGACCTCTGGTCCAATCTATAAGCTGCCCCTTTGTCCTTCCCTTGGGAGTTGCCTTTGAGTATGTCCAGGCAGGTCTGGAGTTAAATGACATCTGACCTGATCCATAGACAGAAATTGGGCTGCTTTCCTTCTTTCACCTTCTCTCCTTAATGTTCCATTCCATCATCTATCTAAAAGATCCTTTAGTATAGATGACTTGCCCTCTGAAAGCCTTGGCTAGTTTCTGCAAGTAATTCTCCTTTCATGACTCCATAGCCCAATGGATGTCACTTTCTTGACCTATCCCCTTTACTGAAACATCCTGCTGCTTTGTTCTTTTCTCCCATTACTTTCTCAGTCTATGATCTCATGACTCAACCCAACAACCAACCAACCAAATTATTTTAAACCTCCTTTGTGCTTCATACCTAGCCTAATATCTCAATTTGAGCTTCAAAGATATATATTCTTTGTTCTTGGAGAGATCCCTCTCTGGATCCAGGAGGGCTAGATCCTAGGATCCAAAAGTGTTTCTGATGTTGCCTTGTCTTTTGGTCTTGCCAATCTGGCCAAAACACGGGAACCCCAACATAATGGCAACTCCACTGGGAATCAGACCACTTTGCCTTTAGATTGGCTTTTCATTACTGATGGTGGACAACAGCCTGCCCCAAATAGTCAAATTCATCCACCTGGTGACTCCACACTCCATAAATCCTAGAAGACCAAATGACTCCACTGGTAGGAGACTCTGAACTGGTTGAGAAGAAGCAGTAGCCTTCTTTGCATAAGCATGAATTCAAACATGGACAGAGATACAAAGTATGATGCTCTGTATAATCAGTTAAATGAATTAATAGAAACGTTTGGTAAAGTGCTGGAAATGTACATGGCTAACCTGAATGCAAATGATGATTATTTCGAGCAGCCCATGCATCTTCCAGAACAAGAACAAACTCAAGACCTAGATAATGAGCAAGACATGTATGATTCTCAAGAATCTGTAGAAGATGAAGAGGGAAGTGATCAGGGACTGCCTGATTGCTTACCTATGCCTTGTGTTACGCTGACCAGAGAATATCAGGACCTATTAGCAAAGGGTGATAGGGAAAGTTTCCTTGAGGAAATAAGAGACCACATAGAAGAGGCAGAATCTGATATGGAGGAAGAGGTTCAAGAGAACATTCAGCCTCCAAATTAGCTAATACAAGAGAAAGATGACTTTCGTTCTTCTATCCATGATGAAAGGGAAACCCCTCTTTTGACGGAAGAAGAGATTGATCAGATATTAAACCAGCAGTCCACTCCAGAAATCTTCTATAGAACACACACTCTTGCTCACTCATCTTACGAGTTTGATGATTCAGATTCAGAAGACTCCTCTGTGGATCAGAATGAAGAAAGACCTGCTGAGAATCTGATAGGTTTGAAGGGTGACATTACTTACAGTTATGATTTTCCTTTTTATGATCTGTTTGATGATGATTTCTTTCAAAGAGAAGATGAGCTTGTAGGACCATCATCCTTAGATCCGTGGGAGGAAGATCAAGACCAACCACTCCAGAGAAGTAATGAAACCAGTCAGCCTATCTATGATACTGATGGGGAGAGTTATGACAGTATAATAGCAGACGAAGATTCTATGAATCTTCATTCTACTCTACCACAGATCATCAGTGAGATTGGAAACCAACAGTTTTTCTTTTCAGAAGATGAGGAGGAAAGAAAAGAAGAGATTCTCGAGCAGAATGAGAGCAAAGAGCCTTCTCTTGAAAAAGAGGAAGCAAAGGAATACACCCCTGCTCGAGAATACATTGATCTCTTCACTGAGCTCAGCACATCAGAGCAGAATGTATCAAATCTCCAAGAGGACAGCACTTCCATATATGATGAGTCCTCCTGATCTGAAATTGTGAGAACAAAGTATTTCTCATACAGATATTGACAGTAAGGGGCTTTTACTGGTTATTTCACCTTTACTAGAAAGGATGAAACCAAAGGCTACCTGGACCACAAACTGACTCTGCCTAAAGAAATAAAATGTAATCACTGTAATAGATCCAATCAATGAAAGTATTTGTTATGTGCAAAGTATTCATTAATCCAACTTCAATGTGTGAATAGGCAAGATTATGTATTCTGCAAATGAAGTATAGTGGTTTGAAGATGAACTAATAAGTTTTGTTCTCTGTTTAAACCTGCTTGGGAAAATTTTACTTATAAAAATTTATTGTTTAAAGGAGCAGAATCTGAAATAATGCAGCAAAAATATACAGTATGATAGCAAATAATTGTTTAAGCAGTTCACCCCTCTCTTGGGCTACCTCTGCTGGGTCCAAAAGCCTCTAATTAGGCTTTTCCCTTTTTGATTAAATGCTCAAAATGTGAATACAACTGTATAGAAGCCTCAAAGGGAAAAATACACTACAAATTAAGATTCAGAAGGCTGAAATCAGTATAAAATGACTAATCAATCACCTCCATTGGAGGAGGATAGTCCAAAACAGCTCTTCTTTCCTTAGGCCCTGGTGGCTCCACGACCAAAAACGCTAGTAAATTCTCTGATAGAGCACCCTGATGGCTCTGCAAACACTCCCAACAGCTCCAGAATACTTCCAACACCCAAAATAAATAAAAAATTCGTCCCAAAAGGACTTTCCTAGCCAAAGTTATGGCTCTTTTACTCCAACTACCAGTTTGGCCTAGAATAACTCCAGCTAAGTCTGGTTAGCTGCCAGATAGCCCAAAAAAAATGGAGGTCGGCGCTAAATTAGAGGGTCCGAAAAAAGTTCCGCCAGTTTTGGGGCTAGAAATTAGGTCCACGTGACCATACCCTCTGGCATTCATTAAAAAATTTGAGTTATATGCGCTGAAACATTATTATAAAACCATATTATTAAATCTCCTCCGCTCCTGACGCTGGTCCACGGGACCATGACCCCGCCACCTGCGCGCCAAATGAAAATTCAAACGTTTAAAAACATATTCACGTCGGCGGTTTAACAAATCAACCGTTGTATCCCCTTGGTCGGGCCTATTCGTTGTGTCCGCCCCGACCCGGGGTCGAACCACACCGCGATCAAAGTTTTACTCCGCTCCAAGTAGGCACCACGTGCCTTTTAACTTTGCACGTTCCAAATTTTTGAACCATACGTTGCGTTTAACATGTTAATATGAAACCTTTGATATGTTATGCCATACCATATTACACCTTTAAACTTTAAGATGTGGGTTTTTAAACATTACATAACGTGCCCATAACCTTTGAACGATTAATATATATATGGGGTTTTTATTTAGTTTTTTAATAAGGTTTAATAAAAAAAAAAATTATTAATTAATTAAAATATATAATTAATAATATAATATATGATTTAATAAAAAACCATATAAAATATTAAAACTGTATAATTTAATTAATTTATTAAACCTTAATAAAAAATAAAATTATCCCAACACATATATTAAAAAAATTTCTTTCAAAATTGAAAGTTATTGGGCAAATTCAAACTGCAACATCTTCTTCATACAACAACAGATTTGAGTGTCGTTCGTGGCTACAGGATCGTTTTGGCGAGCTCTTTCCTATCGATCTGGTTTGGACCAATTCTGAGCAACTTCATTTTTGAGCATTTTTCTACAAGGGACTTTGATCTCCTGATCACCTCCAGTTCAGAAAATGAAGAAGATGAAGGAGATTCTCTTTCTCAAGAGAGTCTCGTTCTTGATCCAGTGGAAGAAGAAGAGATCTTGTTCGAAGCCAGCCTGTCAAATATTCATAGCCAGGTATCTTTTCATGATCCTTATGCACATTTCCTGCATGTACTTGAAGAAGGATCAAAGGTCTTGTTGAGCAGCATGTTGCAGACAGAAATAAAATTTTTCAAGGCTGCTGTTATTGAACAAAAAGAGTGGGAGCTGCCCTGCCTATCCAGCATGCTCAAGGAGTTGAGCAAGAAGGACCAGCCATGGGATCATTTGATGGATTGGTTACATTGGAAGAAAATGTTTGTAAGCTAGACTTGTAAATATTTCAGTAGAGTAGGGTAGGTAGGAAAAGCTCAATAAAGCTCAGCCTGTGAGCATGTAGCTAGTTGTTTCATTTTATGTCTTAGAATGTAGAGAAGAAACCTGCTAGAAAGTCTAATCCTAGCAAGTAGTAGTGTAGGTAGAGAAACGTATGAGACCAACAGTCTAATCTGGTCTCATGGAGCAATAAGGGTAGATGTAGAATAGGTTTATTTTCTATCTGTAAAATAAAATGATGTAAAGGGTCTACTAGCTCAAATGCACCCTGAAGGGAAAATGGTTAGGATTGTAGTGAGGGTAGGTAGACTAGTTGGGAAAATGTTTCTGTTGATGTAACATATTCATATTGTGGCAGCTGATCAAAGAAAGGGATGTGCCAAGCAGCAGGAAACTGGCCTACTCCAAAGATCATTTCTAGTTTCTTGCCTCCTTCAAGAAGAAGCCATCCCCATGTGGAGCCACTGTTAGGCCCCCTATGAAATTCTTGACAAGCAAGCTGGGGGCTATGTCATTTTGGAGACCTTCAAGGAATGAATCTCCCCTGAAGACACATCATCCTTGAGGTCTCTCTGTGCTTTGTCTTATACAAGTCCCCCTTCCTGATTCCTTTCCCTAAGGCCTGCATTTACCCCTTGTACCCCTGCAAAATGTCCCTTTTTCCCCTTTTGTCCTCCTTCTATCAAAGTGCCTTTGTTCCCCTCTATTTCCCCTATTAACCCTCTACACCCCTCCAAAATCCCCCTTAAATCCCACCATTATCCTTGGTTTCCTCATTTTTCCCCTCTATCCCACTATCGTTACCCTCTAGAGGCTCCAAAATGCATTAAAATGGGTTAAAAACCCACTTCCGACCATATAATAGGCCTCAGATCCTTCTCCACTAGCCCTCGCCTTTTTCTCACCATATAACCCAGCACCGTGATCGAGGCGCTAGCCCCAAAGGCGCCTTATGCATTCGTTCATCGGGCACAGCCTCAGCCGTAGATCTTGGTTGATCGGACGGCAGTCATTAAATCCCCAGTGCCCAAGTCCCCAACGTTCATTTTCCCTTACTGGGCCATCGCCGTCCATTCTCACGAAGATCTGACGGTTCGGAACCTCTTTGCCCAGCAGTCCCCGCTGCGCAATAGCCATAAAACAACCTGGTTTATCCCGAACCGCTTATGCACGGATGGCATTTTTCCCCGAATGCCCAGTGATTCCATACAACTTCCGACGCGTGTCTTCTGTACGACAGCAAAACCACCCATCCCCCGCACATTATCTTTTGGCTCAAGTCTCGCAACGAAATTTGTGCAAGCTGTCCGATCCTGAGCGCCTCATCCGACGGTCATCCATTAACAAAGCTGCGCACGGGTTAAACCATCTCCGCCGTACCCATGGCCCGCTGTCCGTCGCCCTCCGCCGTTGATCTCCGCCATGATCAACGGTCCAGATTTGTCCCTCCGTCGTTGACTGTTCCACTATCCCCGGTCTCGCCACGTCATCTCCACGTGCATCCATCGTACATGCGCCCATTACACCACATTTATTGGACCATCTTCGTGTTTTTAAGGTTTTTCACGTACATTTGCTCTGTTTTCCGCCATGTCACCAATCCGCGTGTCCATTCTCATCATCCCACTGCATCCATCACCCCCATCCATGGATTTCTTAACGGGTATCATAATCTGCAGGTTTACAGAGAAGTGGGAAAGTCTGCCATGATTTTTACAGTGTTTAAATGCAACGACAGAGAGTTTGTACACCAGAGTTAATGAATAGCAGGTTTTATACCATCAGTAGAGTGGTTTTCTCCATCAAAGGACAGATTTAAACTCTGCAAACCCTCCCCAGCGCCATTAAAGCTCAGAATGCATGAACAAAGACAGTACGGGAACAGTAGAGAGCTCGAGGCAAGAAATGGAAGACTTATGAGTTTCTTCAGGGATTTTTAGAAGGAAAAAGTACAAATTTGAAGACCCTGAGGATCGAACAGGAGATCCTGTGCACAGTGTAGAGTAACATCAGGGTCTTGACATCATCAGAAATGTTTTTCTTTATCAGAGGACAAAGCGCCCATGCAGTTTTTATTATAAGCCATGCCCCTGAGAATATTGTTTTCCCTATAAGCAGTCCTACACCATCAAAAGCATTTGTTACACAGTATGGAGACCCTAGCATCATTGTTTCTCTAGTTTGTCCAGTCAACAGAGAATGGCATTAATACTACAGCCAGAGCACCAAAGGTAAATGCACAGATTTAAAGCATAGTGGGTTGCGGTTTTCCTCCTCTTCTGAGCGTTAATTCTTCATTTAATTCTTCACCTACCTCTTCTGCTCTGTTTCTCCTATAAGAATCCAGAAGAACACATTGTAAAGGTTGTTGTCCGGTTGTTCGGCTGTTGCTGTTAGAGGGATTCAGTTTGACTGTTAGAACAGTTTTGAGGGGGGTTACAAAGTATTTTGTATGTAATAGGCTGGGAGGAGAAAGTCTAGACTGTATTAGCGATTGGGCTTATTGTACATGACTGGTTTTGCATCAATTAATCAAAGCACATTTCACAGGATCCTGGTCTATTGCTATTGGTGATGTTTTTCCTAACTTTGTTTATTAAATTTTCATACTGTTTCATGTTCTTCTAGTAGGCAACAAAAGTATAACATAGGATTCACCATTGTTAGGTGCCCTATGTTTCATGCTCTCCCTACCTTTAATGTTTTCTGCTTTATGTGCTATCTGAGAATTGTCTTCAGTTGATTTAACCAGTGTAGTGGATGATATTGCCTACTCTCTGATGTATGAATTAAAGGAATCAGTTCTTAGATGTTCTTGTTGGGTTTAAGCTGGAAGATTTGGGAACACTGGGGATTAGTGTTAGCCCTATCCACTAGGATCCTTGTACGACCAGCTGGCCTTTCTAAGATCCCTTCTGTTAAACTTATCCCTATTTTCCCTTGGAGTTGCTAAAGCTAACCTGGAGTTAAATGACCTCTGGTCCGATCTATAAGCTGCCCCTTTTTCCTTCCCTTGGGAGATGCCTTTGAGTATGTCCAGGCAGGTCTAGAGTTAAATGACCTCTGACCTGATCCATAGACAGAAATTGGGCTGCTTTCGTTCTTTCACCTTCTCTCCTTAATGTTCCATTCCATCATCTATCTAAAAGATCCTTTAGTATAGATGACTTGCCCTTTGAAAGCCTTGGCTAGTTGCTGCAAGTAATTCTCCTTTCATGACTCCATAGCCCAATGGATGTCACTTTCTTGACCTATCCCCTTTACTAAAACATCCTACTGCTTTGTTCTTTTCTCCCATTACTTTCTCAGTCTATGATCTCATGACTCAACCCAGCAACCAACCAACCAAATTATTTTAAACCTCCTTTGTGCTTCATACCTAGCCTAATATCTCAATTTGAGCTTCAAAGATATATATTCTTTGTTCTTGGAGAGATCCCTCTTCGGATCCAGGAGGGCTAGATCCTAGGATCCAAAAGTGGTTCTGATGTTGTCTTGTCTTTTGGTCTTGCCAATCTGGCCAAAACACGGGAACCCCAACAGTGTACTCTTAGTCTGACATGTTGTACAATATCTTACCTGATGCTCCTAGACCTAGAACTTCCAAAGCACCGACGACACCATTCGTCAACAATATCATCGGTTCTGTGTCTCATACTTCTCAAAAGTCTTCTACTCCAAATCCTGGGAAGCAAAAATCTACTCCTTCCAATGATACTGCTTCTCAGCCAACCCCAAATTCTAGTAAAACCGCAGAAGTGAATGTCATTCAGGCCAATCTGGTGGATAAAACTTCAAAGGGTAAAAGGAAGGGTAAAGGTAAGGCCAAAGCCGATATCCCAAAATAGGATTCTCAGAAATCTCATGTTGATGATGGTTCACAGCATAAACCGAAGTATCCTTGCTTTATTTGTGATGAAGAGCACTACACCAAGGACTATCCTCGATGGGCCAAAGTGAGTTGATTTCTCAAAGGCACCCAAGGAACTCCGAGTATTCTCAAAGAACCATTTTCGTTACTTCAGAGTCAGTTGGTAGAAAAACCTCAGTCCTTTGCCCCATTTGGCTCTCAAGTTTTCATGATGAAAGGTCCTGCATCCATTTCTATTGCTACCTAGTCGAAAGATTATACCAAACTGCGTGAGGCAGCATGGAACGAGATCACTGATGGTCCTCCTCCTCCGCCTGCTTCTGGCCCTCTTCATATTGAAAGGCCCAATACTGAACCCATTGTCCGACCACCTTCCAAAGGTGTACTCTACAAGTCTTCTTACAATCCTAACGCTCGTATTGCTCAAAATTATAGTATTGTTGAGGATTTGGCTCAGGTGCCGTCTTCTATGACTACATTTGAAGTACTTCAGAGTTGTTTGTCTCAACGGAAGGCTTTACTATTTGCCATCGGTGGGGTTGATCCTACTGATTCGAGCCTTATCACTTTCGACTTGGAGAATTTCGTCCCACATCTCCCTCACCAGCATGCGATCATTATCCAAGTTGGGATTAATGGACTGAATATCCATCGAGCAGTCATGGACGAGGGCGTGTCTATGTGCATCATGTCATCTCTCTGCTAGAAATCCATCGGTTCCCCAGCTCTGAATTCATCTCCAAATTATCTAGAAGTGTTTGATGGAAGGGAATCTAAACCTCTTGATGTTTTCACTAGTCTACCAATCACTCTAGAAGGGAAAATAGTCAACATCGAGGTTGAATTAGTTGACGCAAGCTCAATTACAATATTCTCCTTGGTCGCAGTTGGACTAACACCATGTTATGCGTTCCGTCCACTCACTTTTGTGTTTTGCGATTTCCGCATGAAGGAAACATTATTACTGTCGATCAGTTGTCTTTCTTCACTTATTCATCTTCCGAGAGAAATGTTCTATACATGGATAAAATTCCTATGCATTACGAGAGCATAGGGCCGGGTCTCTTCAAAGATCCTACCCTCATGGGTATTTTTCCTCTTCCTCCACCCAACAACGTTCAGGTTAATATGATCTCCAGGTCTTCTGATCCATGGATCATCCCTTTTCCCGAGCAGATTGATTCATTTGGAGATTCAATGTTGTTAAGTCTGATTGAGATTGATTATTGTGAACTTATTTAAGCTTCAGATCCTTCACCTCCTAATCATGCTCCTTTGGGCATGTCTCTTGATACTTATTCTTAATCCCCTTGGCTCGGCGATTCGGATTCGCCCGATCCCTTGAGAGAGATATTTCCCTATATAAGGCCATCGTGGAAACTATGTCTCTTTAGGATACTCCTTGGGATGATAGTCATCATTGTTCCTCATTCATGCCTGGCCTTGGGGCCATTTCTACGTGTCTTGAGAGGTTCGCTTCTTAGGTTCCTTCTCCTCCACTTCAAATGCCTATATTGACACACGAAGTCTTTGCAGAAGTTAGCTTGAGAAACATTACACAAACGATGCCTATCAACATCTCCGTCAAATCGGGGGTTATCGAGAACATCCATATTGGGGTGACCTATTCTCCCTATGATATCTAGGTCTATACTAGTCTCCTCCGCGAGTTTCGCGACATTTTCGCATGGTCTTATGAAGAGAAGCCTGACATCGATCCAAGTATAGTGGTGCATGATATTCTTACCTATCTTGGTGTGACGCTTGTTCGTCAGCGCCTTCGTCCTGTGCACCTTAGAAAGTCTGGCACTATTAAGGGAGAAGTTGAAAAACTTCTTAAAGCTGGTTTTATCTCTCCAATTCCCTTGACAAAATGGGTTTCTAATATTGTTCCTCTAGATAAGAAACTAGGTACCATTCGTGTTTGTGTTGATTACCATGAAATTGACCGTGCTTGCACTAAGGATAATTATCCCACTCCTTTTATTGATCAAATTATTGATGAATGTGTTGGGAGTGATATTTTTTCCCTTATTGATGGGTTTTCTAGGAATAACCAGATTAATATTCTTCCGGCCGATCAACATAAGACTGCCTTTATCTGTCCTTGGGGTACTTTCGCTTATAAAAGGCTCCCTTTCATTCTAAAAAATGTTGGGGCTACGTTTCAGTGAGTAATGTGATATTCTTTCCACGATATCAAGTGCATTTTTCAGCCTTATCTAGATGACCTTCTGGCTCATTCAGCTAAGCATAAATACCATCCTGATAATCTCCTTCAGATTTTTCTTCGTTTTCGACGCTATAATATCTGGCTCAATCCACATAAGTGCGTCTTCTGCGTTGAATCCAGTAGACTCTTAGGGTTTATAATTTCCAAAGATGGGATTCGTCTTGATCCACTCAAAGTTGAAGCTATCGTTAATCTCCCCTCTTCTTCCTCCTTACATCAACTGCAGAGTCTGCAGGGAAAATATAACTTCTTACGCTGTTTTATACCTAACTATGTTGAAGTGGCCAAAGGATTTACAATATTACTGAAGCAAGGCATCCGATTCCTCTGGGATGGGATCGCCCAAAAATCCTTCGATGCACTGAAGACATTTCTCATCAATGCTCCTCTGTTGTGTCCTCCAAATTATCATCATGATTACTCCCTCTATTTGGCCACTGCATTTAGCACGATTGCCATGGTTTTGGTACAAGATGATGATGATAGTGACGAACATGTCATTTACTATCTATCTCGTAACCTTCTCGATACTCAGACGCGATATGCACATGTCGAGAAGTTGGCATTGGATGTTGTTCAAGTTGTTCAGCATTTTCATCACTACATCCTATTGTGCATACCAACTGTGATTTCTGATTGCAACCCTATGACTTACATATTGACTCGTCAATTGCTGGGGGGCAAGTACTTGAAGTGGATTCTCATCCTCCAAGAGTTTTGTTTGGAGTTCACTACCGCCAAGTCGAAGAAGTCATTAGTCTTTGTCGATTTTTTCTGCTCTCTCCCTTTCGATTACGCTCCATCTAGTTCCGAGGAATGCATTCCATACAACACGCTTTTTCTGATTAGCACCCTCGATCCTTGGTACGGTAATATCATCGTATATATTCAGACTTCCACCTTCCGATCTGAGTTGACGAAGTATTCTCACCGACGTATCCGTCATCAATCACAACCCTATCACATAGTCGCAGATACACTCTACTGCATCAGATTTGATTCCATTCTCTGCCGGTGTTTGACTCTCAAGGAGGCTGAAAAGGCCCTGAATGATTGTCATAGTGGCACCTATGGAGGTTACATGTCTGGATATGCTACTGCACAGAAGATTCTTCGTGCTAGGTATTTATGGCCCACCATATGTAAGTGATTTCCAGATCTATCGGTGCAATATGCGCGTACCACCTTCCCATCTTCACCTTGTCATTACTGTTGGTCCCTTTATAAAGTGGGGCATCAATTTTATGATGTATAACCCTCACTCAGATGAGGGGCATCCTTATATCATCGTAGCTATGGACTACTTCACCAAATGGGCCAAAGCAGTGCCTACACTTATCGCTGACAGTAAGACAACATCACAATTTCTATTCAATCATGTCATTTCTAGGTTTGGTGTCCCTCAGGCCATTGTTACCGATCATGGTTCCCATTTTCAGCATTACATGGTGGTGGAGTTGACTTCCAAGTTGGGTTTGCATCACGATAGCTCAACATCATACTACCCTCGGGCCAATGGCCAACTTGAAGCCATGAACAAAGTTCTCATCACTATGCTTCAACGTATGATTGGGATGCACAAATCAAACTGGCATCTCATGTTGTTTTCGGCTCTCTAGGCTTACCGAACCTTAGTAAAGGATATGACCGGATTCACTCCATTCCATCTTGTCTATGGTCTGGAAGCTACCATTCTAATTGAATGTCAAATACCTTCACTCAAACTAGCTATTGAATTGAAGCCGAATACTTCGCAAGAAGAAGAGAATCTTCTATATTTAGAGGGGCTTGATGAAACTCGCCGCTTTGCTGCTTTGGTCATAGAAGCACAGAAAAAGAGGGACAAAGCTCATTTTGACCAGTCGATTTCCCCTCATTACTTTATAGAAGGAGAACTCATCCTCCTGTACGACCCAACTCATGATAAGCTGGGGGTAGGAAAATTTCAACCCATGTAGCATGGGCCCTACATTGTTAAGTGTGCTTTGCAGAATGGGGCTTATGAGCTTATTGATTATGATGGCCATCCTCTGGATCAACCCAAAAATGGGTTGTATCTTAAAAAGTACTATGCATGAGTCATTAGTACATGTTTCTTTGTACATATGTGCTCTTTTAATTTTTGCACATTTTTGGCTTGGTGTGCTTTGCGAGCATTTTCCTACTTACTGGATCATTTCTTATTGTGCAAATGTCCATTACCCCTTATGTCGGTTTCGCGGATGGTGCTTCCCACAGTACTCGGAACCTATCTTCAGTAGCCTGGGTGATTTATGATCCTGCTATTGAGTTGATAGACCTTCAAGGTATCTATCTAGGATGAACCACAAATAATGTCACTAAATATAGTAATGTTATTGAACTATTGACCGAGGCCATTGATCTCGACATTTGTGCATTAATTGTTAACCTAGACTCACAACTTTTTGTTCTTCAACTTAATGGGCATTATTCTGTTAGGAACCCTCACATCTTAAGGTTGTATTTGTGTGTTCGTTTATTGGAAATACATTTTGATTACATTACATATCAACATATTCCTAGAAGAATGAATGCATTAACTGATATAGTGGCTAACATTATATTAGATAGAAATTTGCGTAATTTGTAAAAAATCATCATCACATGACAAGATCCATACAGGAAACTATATATATATATATATATATATCAAATGTTTTCATCATATATATCTGAGTTGACGAAGTATTCTCACCGACGTATCCGTCATCAATCACAACCCTATCACATAGTCGCAGATACACTCTACTGCATCAGATTTGATTCCATTCTCTGCCGGTGTTTGACTCTCGAGGAGGCTGAAAAGGCCCTGAATGATTGTCATAGTGGCACCTATGGAGGTTACATGTCTGGATATGCTACTGCACAGAAGATTCTTCGTGCTAGGTATTTATGGCCCACCATCTGTAAGTGATTTCCAGATCTATCGGTGCAAGATGCGCGTACCACCTTCCCATATTCACCTTGTCATTACTGTTGGTCCCTTTATGAAGTGGGGCATCAATTTTATGATGTATAAACCTCACTCAGATGGGGGGCATCCTTATATCATCGTAGATATGGACTACTTCACCAAATGGGCCAAAGCAGTGCCTACAATTACCGCTGACAGTAAGACAACATCACAATTTCTATTCAATCATGTCATTTCTAGGTTTGGTGTCCCTCAGGCCATTGTTACCGATCATGGTTCCCATTTTCAACATTGCATGGTGGTGGAGTTGACATCCAAGTTGGGTCTGCGTCACGATAGCTCAACATCATACTACCCTCGGGCCAATGGCCAGGTTGAAGCCATGAACAAAGTTCTCATCACTATGCTTCAACGTATGATTGGGATGCACAAATCAAACTGGCATCTCATGTTGTTTTCGGCTCTCTAGGCTTACCGAACCTTAGTAAAGGATATGACCGGATTCACTCCATTCCAGCTTGTCTATGGTCTGGAAGCTACCATTCTGATTGAATGTCAAATACCTTCACTCAAACTAGCTATTGAATTGAAGCCGAATAATTTGCAAGAAGAAGAGAATCTTCTATATTTAGAGGGGCTTGATGAAACTCGCCGCTTTGCTGCTTTGGTCATAGAAGCACAGAAAAAGAGGGACAAAGCTCATTTTGACCAGTCGATTTCCCCTCATTACTTTATAGAAGGAGAACTCATCCTCCTGTACGACCCAGCTCACGATAAGCTGGGGGTAGGAAAATTTCAACCCATGTAGCATGGGCCCTACATTGTTAAGTGTGCTTTGCAGAATGGGGCTTATGAGCTTATTGATTATGATGGTCATCCTCTGGATCAACCCAAAAATGGGTTGTATCTTAAAAAGTACTATGCATGAGTCATTCGTACATGTTTCTTTGTACATATGTGTTCTTTTCATTTTTGCACATTTTTGGCTTGGTGTGCTTTGCGAGCATTTTCCTGCTTACTGGATCATTTCTTATTATGCAAATGTCCATTACCCCTTATGTCGGTTTCGCGGATGGTGCTTCGCACAGTACCCGGAACCTATCTTTAGTAGCCTGGGTGATTTATGATCCTGCTAGTGAGTGGATAGACCTTCAAGGTATCTATCTAGGATGAACCACAAATAATGTCACTAAATATAGTAATGTTATTGAACTATTGACCGAGGCCATTGATCTCGGCATTTGTGCATTAATTGTTAACCTAGACTCACAACTTTTTGTTCTTCAACTTAATGGGCATTATTCTGTTAGGAACCCTCACATCTTAAGGTTGTATTTGTGTGTTCGTTTACTGGAAATACATTTTTATTACATTACATATCAACATATTCCTAGACGAATGAATGCATTAACTGATATAGTGGCTAACATTGTATTAGATAGAAATTTGCGTAATTTGTAAAAAATCATCATCACATGAAAAGATCCATACAGGAAACTATATATATATATATATATATATATATGTTTTCATCCATGTGCATCGTAATTTCAAAAAAGTATGTTTCGGTTACATCCTGAGACATCATGTCTCTCAAAAAATATGAGGAAATAAACCTAAGTGTCTAGTCGGCGTGACGCTCATGATAGCACGTCAATGCCCGTACAAGACGCCTCAACAAGCGGTGAACACGATTTGACACCCCTGTAGTATTCCTCTGCTACGCACGAGGAACATCATCGAATCACGCATAGTCTAGGATCCCATGGAAGATTCCCTCCATTTTTCATATGATTTCCTCCTCCTCCCCTCCCTCACCATGAGGGGCCACATCAAAGTCACGAGGAATCCTCCGTGCTATTGGTGACATGCCTGTAGGTCTTTCTAGGCCAACATCTGCAATTACATTAATTAACGTCAGAACATGCATAACAAAAACATAATACTCATCAAAATAAAAAATGAGTCTTACCCAGTACTTCATCCCAATCCTCTCCTTCTGGGAGTGGGAGATCTACATCACTAGTGAAATCTGTGCCAGAGTAGGGCCAGTCCTCCATGACGATCAACTGTTAGTGGGGCCACTCAAATAACTCTGGTCTCCAGGACATCTGTTGACCACCCCCTAACCTTAGCATCAAAGCTTCCCAACGAACCATCTGTGGCTCCTAGGTTGGTGGTGTCAGAACTATTACCTCTTGACACTGGAATATTGGTAACCGTTCCAAGATGAAAGGTACCAATATGGACCCGTAGTCGAATTGATTTAGCTTACCATTCTTGCATTTTGTCAACTGGCGTTTGATGTTGATTGTTAATGCCTCTGCCTAGTTGTAGGGTGTCGGTGCCATAAAATCCACTGCAAGAAGTAATTGTGTTTTTGTGGCCTCATGTGGAGCCTGAACTCTTGCAGCTCGCGTGATGGTGTGTAGCACTACTCTAAGTTCCAGATCGAGGATGGCTTGGATATCCACCTTCCTGCTCTTGGATCCTTTCCATGCTCCTCCGCACACTCTATCAATAACCATAGCCATGTTTTACATTGTGGGCCGAGTACTGGTCAGGATTGGTACAACCCCCCTCTGTGACAATCCGGTTATGAAATAGATATCTGAGACCTCAATCTCAAGTTCCTGGTCATGAATAATGAATTTTTCCTAATCAATATCCCAGACACTAATCAAATACTACAACCGCTTTGGTTGAGCTCTGAGACATGGTGCCATAAATAATTTCTTGAGCCCGCAATCTCTGAGAGCTTCCATGCATCTCACATTGCCTATGGCTTCCTCATCTTCTTCACTGTGTTCTTGTTCTTTCCATTCAGTCACCATTTTTTTCCTTTCACACCTGTAAAAACATCCATATGGTTTTCATTAGCTAAATCCAATGCTTTTGAATGATTAAATTGGGCTTGCTTGTTTTAATTTTCATGCTAAACATGGTTGGCACAACTGTTTTAGAAATAGTCGCGCCAATTGGCACGCCCCCATTCAATTTTTAGGCCAGTTGGCACAAGTCCATGCCCAATACCTGAGCCGATCGTTGTGCCCTATATTTTACAAACCCCCCCCCCCCCCCCATACATCTAAAAAAATGGGGTTTCAGGTAATGAAAAAGAAATCAAAATGCAGGGAAATATGAGGGTTCTTACCTGGAACAAACAGATTCACGATTGGACTTCCAGATTTCCCACTATCAGTGCCGCAAAAGCACAGTGAAAAGGGGTAACAAATTTCTCACAAGAGGTAAAAGTGAGAAGTAATTTATTTTTTACCATATTGGCAATTTTATAACTTTTCAGAACCCTAATTAGGTTTTGAGGTATATTTTTTGATTATTGCGCTATGTTATTTCAAAAAATGGGTTTTATGTGCATCTCTTGTGCATCGACAGGTCCTCAACGTGGTGACAATGGAGTAATGAGTTGTATTTTATAATTTTTCGGACTCGGTAGAAACACGAAAAAGTCACTGTTGGAGTCATCTTTCAGCTCTTTTCTGATTCTCAAAAATTGAAAATATTGCTGAGATTCTTGTCGTTTTGAACTCGTTAAATGGCTGCGAAACGATATCTACCCAGTATATGTTTACCCCTTTTTGAGGCTAGGATAGATTATTTACGAAAAAGGAATACCTTAGCCTATCGTGACTAATAGGTTCTCTCAGACACAATTTTCTACCTTTTTAGATCTGTGAGACTACCTATGAAAAGGGACTTGCTGGAGTTGTCTTTTCCGCTTCTTTTCAAACTCTCTAAACATGAAAATATGCCGAGTCCTTCCTTTTTCAGACTCGTTAAAACTTAAATGACATCGAAAAATGTCACCATGACATAACCGAGTTCCTCCTTCCTAGGGCTCCTAAAATGTACTAGGATGGATTTGTCCAAAGGAAAAAATTACATATCAAACATATGCTATCCCATTCAAACTTGTTTCCAAAAATAATTGGGGTACTCGCCAGCAATGGTGGGGGAAAATGGAACCAGTTCTCAGTTGTGTCGGCAGTATGTCACTCTTGAACATGACATTCATATGCATTCGTGTCGGGCTGGGGACATCTAATTTTGTCATTTTTGCCTCCATGGGTTTGGGTAATATATTTTGACCGCTCATCTGCTCTTTTCCACATCACCATGACCTCAAATCCCTTGATGTCAAATACTACCAAATCCGGAGTCGTGTCACTGATATGTTCAAGAGAAGTTTCTGTTTGCAGTTTTCAGCCTCCCTCTGATCCTCTTTTGGTATTGATTCGCTATCGTCATATTCCTCTGTCTCATGTCGATGATGTGGGAAACATCATGGCCCACCTTCGACTTGGTCACTTCCTGTCGACTTCAACTCATTATCTAGGAAGTTGATCTAGAGACTCCCTTCCGGTACCTTGGAGCTTGCATGCCTCAATGGAATGTTCTTCGCATTCGACAACAGGTCCACATCATTGGCCTTCGATCGAGTGATTCTGCGGGTGTTTGAAGCCAGATCACTATTCACATTCCGTGGATTTTACTAGTGGTACCTTGAGAGCCATTGTCATTATTGGTGGTTTCTCTCGTGCCGGTTAACAAATTACATCATTGGCTGGTAATCAGGTGACTTTCTTGCATGTTCGACTTCAGCTCACATATTGGAATGCTTGAATTTGTACTTGTTTGGGTCGAGATGGAGCGCAAGACCCTGGATTTTGTCTGATAAGATCCAAGCTGCGGGATATTTTGGTTTATCATGACTATATCCATGACTCATTTGATTGGATGGTTGTGACCATACGTGAGTCTATTTGTTGATCCTTACTGCTGGATGGCTGTGTCCATACCTCGGATCTCAATTTCTATGTACTCTATTATGGATGGCTGCGCCCATGCCACGTGTACATGTATCAGAGATATTAGTTGTATTTGTACTTGCAGGTCTTACAACGGTGGCGTTTGGTTTGAACACGTTCTCGTAAAGCATTTTGCTCCTCCCTCTCTCTCATACCTCATGCTTTAGGGGGCATATGTTACACAACATTTTTTCACCGTCCTTGCAATCCCCATCTGGCACATTGGAGGAAAATTTTTGTGACTTATATGTAGTGTCATGCCTTGCAAAAAGTGTCATTGCATCCCTTGCCATGAGAATAACATTTCCTCTGTTGACTATTCCTGGAAAAGACCATAAAAAACACATGATTATTGGTCGGTGCTGGAAGGTAGTTATGGCCTTGCGCCAATAAGGGAAATTGGCATTGGGCCCCGCGCCCATTGGCACTTTGTCTCAGTGGACTACCCGCACTGAGATTTTTTTGGATAGTTCTTTAGATATAGAAGCAAAGTTTCCATTGCCAACCACTTTGTGAGTGGAGTCAGCATGGTTTGTTTGACTGAATAACGTCGAAAATCTTCCTTTGGCTTCTTATTCCCTATTTTTGAGAAACCTCCCAAAGGATAAAGCCTCCCTTCCACCATTTGAGGGATCCTAACCTCCTCCTCCTCTCCTATAAATACATCTCTCTCACATAGATGCTTCTAGCTGAACATTTTGCAGAATAGCTGAAACAATCTGATATAGCTGGTGTAAGATAGAGCAGAGAGAGACCCTTGTTGAGAGAGAGTCTAGGCTTATTGCCTCACCAAATCCAATTTCCCGACGAATGCTTGAGACGCGTTTCGACTAGACCCGCTGAAGGAGCCTGCGACGTCAAGGCTCATTTGGTTGTAATATATTTCCTTCTCTTAATTAATACATGAATGATGTTTTGGTTCCCTTCTTGTGTTGATGTGATTAATCTTGTTAAATACGTTTAATTCTCCTTGAACAATTAGATAGTTATGAAAGAAAATATATTTTCGTATGCTGTTATCATTCTTTGATCCTTGTGCAGGAACCTGAGTACCATTTCTAAAGGACCGTGACATGCTGGGACAAAGATCAGGAGACTGCTGCCACAGGTATGAAAACTGTGTTGGAACCAAGGTAGGACATCTATCCCGACTCAGTTTCATTCATTAACTAGGAATCGATGCATTAGTATGTCCTCTTGTTGCTAGACCCACCCTAGGGCTAGAGGGATCGCCTTTGTCCACATAGGGGATTTACCTACAAAACAAGAGTAATGTGAACAATGGAAACAACACTGTTGACTACCATATCCAGGATGTTTACTCTGGAGGTTGGACAAGATATATGTTTTTAAAGGTGAGCAATTGCAGTTGATTAGAGAGTCTCACACCTCTAAGGTTGCAAGGAAATTTGGTGTAGGGAAGACCATGGATAACTTGTAGAGGTAGGTGTATTGGACCATGATGCAAGAGAAGGTAGCTAGGTTCATAAGAGGATGCATGCTTTTTTGCACCATAGATCCTAGTAATAGGAAACAAGGTCCATATCATCCCTTACCAGTAGCTACTCATCCTTGGGAAATATTCTCCATGGACTTTGTGGGAGGTTCACTGACAACCAGAAAGGGATATGACTACCTGTTCATGGTAGTTGACATGTTCACCAATTTGTGTGTTCTGATGCTCTATAAAAATACCATCAATGAGAAAGAAGAAACAAAATTTTTCTTTGGAAAGGTCTGGGTTCAATTTGGGATACCAAGGAGCATCGCTTCAAACAAGGATACCAAATTTTTCAGTGCATTTTGAACTACATTGTGGAAGAATATGGACACAAAGTTGAATATATCTACAACATTCCATCCATAAACATATGAGCATACCAAAGTAGTCAACGGAACTATGGTGTAGCTTCTGAGGGGATACAACCAGAAGCATCCAAAGGCCTGGGATGAAAATATAGCTTATACACAACATTATTACAATAGAGAAATCCACACTTCTATAGGAAATTCCCCATTTGAAACTTGTTTTGGATATTTTCCACCTTCACCTTTGGATATTGAATATGTGAAGCAAGGAAGGGCGAGGGAAGATCTTACAGGATATGTTGTGAGGGATGAAAATTTAATAGAGAAGTTTAGGCAGATCCATCTACAGGTACAAGGAACAGTGCAGTAGTCACATGAGAATTATAATTCCAAGCATGATAAACACATATTAGAGAAATCATTCAAGTTGGGAGAAAAAGTATGGCTACAATTGAACAAGTAGAGGTTATAGGGGCCTATGAAGAAAATCAAGGCTTTGAGGTATGGTCCCTTTTTGATACTAGAAAATGTGGGTGACAATTCATATCGACTTACCTTACCACCAAATATGCACATTTACTCAATTTTGAATGTAGAGAATTTGAAACTCTATGAGCCTTCCATGCTATATTAGGAAGAAGAACATGTCCTACCTTCTGTGGAGGATTTGGCACTAGATGCTCAGGGAGAATTGACAGAAGTTACATTTTTGCTGAAGAGGTTTAGAACTACAAGACAGGGGCAACATGACCTTTGGCAGATTGGGTTGAAAGGACAACTTCTAAGCAAAGCTAAATGGTACACCAGAGAGAAGGTGGAGGAAAATTTTCCTCACCTCATTCAATAGAATATTTTGCGAAAGAAAATCCTCCCAAAATGGGGAGGTTTGATTCAGATTGGATCATTATAATGTTTTTCATCCATATTGATGCATCTAGTGTGGAAAAAGTGGAGGAACCAACTCACAGGACCGTTTTTACTAGTGAGACCCAGTTTGGAAAAACGAGGAATAAAACCTCCTAGGAGCGTTTTGAGGCATCAAATGACATTTTTTGGGGTAAAACTTTGTCACTTTAGTGTCCCAAATTTTCATGGTCTTCTACACACAGATATATCTCTAACGATGCAAGAAGCACGTCAAACGTTATGCCACTCGGGAGTTGATCTTCATGTTTTCACACCTATAATTTGGGAGGATGCAATGTTAGCACCCATTATTCATGGAAAAGAGGTTATGCATGTGTTTTTGATCTAAAATACTCTATAAGATGCTATATTTTAACTCTAGTTAATATTTGATGTAGTCAAACTTAACCACTAGTAGGTTATTAGGCTCTGTTATAACCGGGCCACTACGAAGAACATGCATTCCATACTTTCCAGAGTATGTTTTCTAGAGTTGAGAAAATATAACAAAGAGGGATAGGAGGTAGATCACACAGGGAGGATCTGTGCACTACAACATCCCATGAGCCATGAGCCTTACTTCTTTGTACTTGCACCCATATTTATAAACAAAGAAAGAGAGTAAAGCGACCTCACCTTCCAGTTGTGTTTTCTCCCAAAAAGGTTTCCCATAGCATATTTTGTATCTTATGTGTGTGTGCGAGCTTATTTTTTTATTCTATATTTTTTTTCATAATTTTCATTCACATGCATGCACTAATTACAATTAAATATACAAATCTTAAAGTTTAATAAGATTGTAATAATGTTTAGTTTCAGATTTCTAATATAGCATTATTATATTTCTTGTGATGAACTGTCCAATGGAATATCCACATCAGTTTACAGATCAATTTTAAACTTTCAACTACTTCACTCCAATGATTTTAAACTTTCAAGTTTATTTCAATGTCTAGATGTTTCATCATAGTCCCAAAGTCACCTTTCACGTGAAACTCAATAGACATCTACGGAAAATACCTTACAAAGTTTGCGATTTTTCTTTTATAAAACATTTTTTACAAATTTTGTCCCTTTTTAACAAAACATTTTCACTCTTTTAAAATATTTAATTAAATAGAATTGTAATTGTTTGGAAAATAACAATACAAATCTAAAAATATGAAGTAAAGGATAAAGCTTGAACTATAAATGATAAAAGATTAAAATAATATCTATATATTTAATATATAATCATTTAAAAACTAAATGTGAATAATAGTGGTGACACGAATTGAAATATAATGCACTCTAATACCTAATAAAATATTATAGTATTATGTACTAGCAATTACACCTAAAAGTTACACCAAAGGAATAAAAGATCGATCTAGGAAAATAATCTTGCAAAACTAAATTAATTATTATAAAAACACTTATTCCTAATAGATTAAATATTATATAAATATAAAATGGATTAAGTTATAAATATCATATAAATATTAAATGGATTGGTTTGCAGACTAGTTCTATGATTCCATGTATGGACATTCGTTCGATCAAAATATTCAATCAACACTAGTTCAAGAGCATGTCTATTCCTAATAGTTATAATTCCAATTGTCAAAAGAAACTATATATGGAACCTAATCTAATCCACATGACTTAAATAACATTATGAATAATATATCAATCTCTCTTTATGTGTAGTTCAAATTTCGACTTTGTTCACAAATCAAAGTAAAATGGTCTCTTCTAAGTTTCTACATCTCCATTTATATGATTTAACCTCTTTTTCATTAAGTGAGCTAGGGACGTGTAAACTAATGAAAGGTTATGGTCCATTTACTACTAAATTGGGATCAATAGATGATACTAAGATTTTAATGGGGCACACAGTAGTTATAGTGTGGCTTTTTGTTACAAGAACTCTTTACTCATGTTGTACAATGAATTTATTGGCTATTTTAACAACCCCTAATTTAGAACCAACCCTTAAGTACATCAGTAGTGTAGTGGATAGCAAGGTAAAAATTTGGTTCCAAGAAGGGTTGTTCTCCAAAGCACAGTTTAGAGAATACTTCAAAATTGATAAGAGCTATCATAAAAAAAACACATACTCTTTCTTGAAATGAAGTAAGAACTCAAACAAAATGAATTGAATGGATATATGAGATATGTTTGGGAAATATTTTTGTACATAGTTAGTTTTCACACATATATTCCTTTATATATAATATTGGACCATCAAAGAGGGAGATAATTTTATTAAGGTTGGAATTACATTTCTCAATAAGTAAGATTTTAATTAATTTTAATTGGGTGTGTACGACTTGAGGTGAATAGCGAGAGGCTATATTACAAGTTCATATTATCAATCCACAATTGAAATAATCTATGTATCATTGGTCATGAAGTCTTGATTTGACTTTTAAACACACTAATATATAGAGGTTAAGTATTCGAGATTATGTTATAAGCAACACCGGTTTATTAAATTTTCCTTTGCTAGACATTGACTTGAATTATCAACATGGGGTTCATACAAACTTAGAGGTGAATGTGTTATCTACATAGTAGGTCAAGTTCCACTCATCTAATGCTCAGTCATTGGATTAGATCAAGGCAAGGAGAGATCACTCCTTCAGCTAACTACAAAGAGAATTTATGTGGAAACAAAAAAAAAAACATATCCTAATTGCAAGGAAAGGAGCATTATCCTAATTACATAAATGAAAGTTCCATTCATTAGATGTAGATACTAAGTGTAATTGCAAGAAAGGGAAAGACTACACTAGTTGTAAAAATAAACCATGTTACTCTATTTGAAACAATCAAATCAATATTCTACTTGCAGAATGGAAATCATTGATCTAATTCCAAATTACTTGGAAGGAAGAAATTCAGTCTACAAAACATAACTAGGAAATTAAAAAACTAAATCTGATATATTTCCATTGAAGATTTTCTCTTCATGTCACCGAGTGTAATATGGTTTTAGCATTTACTCACTACACAAGAGAACACTCATTGTGATTCAAATGTGAAAATTTGCTTCCTAAATCTATTTTTTGTTTTGTGCTTGCAGTGGAAGAAGGAGGGGTCTATAGTGGTCCTTGGGTCTCCATAATCATGGATTCAAGGCCTGGGGGTCATCATTCAATCCCTAAATGAAAAAATAAATATCCTAGGGAAAATATGGCTGAGTTTCGGTAGTGCTACATGAATGCTACAAGTTGCTACATGAAACCATGTTTTACTACAAGATTGGGTCTGAGAGCTTTCTAAGGGAAAGGAAGGAATTGTGAAGGTAGAGGAAGGTGGATGAGGGTGGATGAAGGATGTGTGATGCCTTTTTCCAAGCTTAACACCCCTTAGAGGCCCATATTGCACAACAATTCATGCCCAAGGTGTCCTTCATTAACCTTGAAAAGATGAACTTGGTGGCAGATTTTGAGAGCAGTATGAGGCATTCATGAGAAGGATGATAATGTATAAGTGGATTTGGATGAGTGTGTCAACCCATGCAAGTCACTAGAAGCCCCTGCAGACTATAAATAATTAATATACATCTACAAATCGATATTGTAGAAAAAATAATCAAAGTGGAAAGGATGAGTTGAATTTTATTTCATTAAGATCTATTCTATCTTACAACATGCACCTAATTTATTTGGAAAGTCATGATATTAACTTCTAAGGTGTAGAAACCAAGAATGCAAAATAATTTCAGTCCAAAGCCTAGAAAATTTCATGGAAACATAAACACATTTTTTGGCTTGTTGTTGTAGACCTTCCAACCACACTTCCCACAAGAGAGGTGGTGATCAAATATTTAAATAAATTTTTTGACATATAATTCCTACTTAAACAAGGAAAGAAGTGCAACAACTTGAAAAAAAAAAAGGAAAAATACATAAGAGGGACTAAAGACTCTGGGTTGGGCTCTAACCCAAGGGTTTCAGTGCTCCTAAGCTAACTCATATGTAGACCAACAAAGGAACTTTCATTAACAAAAAATAGAGTGCAAATACATAATCTCAAAAATGGAGATAACAGTCTGAAGTACTTGGCTCTCAATAGCTCTTCCTAGCTCCAAGTGTTTGAATCCTAATGAGCTCTCAGGCTCATTTATTTATACAAAAAGTGATGAGGGGCATATCCCTTAATAGGCGGACTTCTTCCCTTCAAAATCTCAAAATTTGTGGATCTAGTTCCCTTAGATATCCACATGCACTTGAGTTCATCGGGTACCAGTGGACTCCAAGTTTTGGGGGAGGAATATTGGGACTAAAGCTAAGTTGGAGAGTTAATGTAGTTGAAAAGCCTCCTATATTCTCTCTAGATCCCCCCAACATGCCCTACATAGTAAATGTCTCCAAAAATGCTTCTTTTTCTTGCATATTAACCACATTAGGCCACGAAATATCACATGCACCCTTTAGTCTTCCTACTAAGCACATTATGGCTAATAAATGTAAATTAATGTGATAAAAAAATGAATTTAAGGGCTGGGGGATAGAAAAAATGGCCTAAAAATATAACTAATGATGGGACCCCTCACCCATCGAGGCCCATATCTTTTGGCGCTTCATCTCCTAGGATTAGGTTTTTGGATGTTTAGGGTTTCTCATTGTTTCTTCATGATAAATAGGCCTCCGAGTCTCATTGTAACATGTTTTAGAAGACATGTAGCCAAAAAATCTCTTTTCAAAGGTAAGCTAGAATCACCGAGCTAGTTTGTTTCCTTTCTTCATGTAAACAATTTTTAGACTTTTCCTATGTATTAATCAAATTTATGTTTCACTGTATGTCTATGTTTTTGTTTAAGTATGTATTTCATTTCACTCCTTCGTAAATATGGATAAGGGGTGTCAGATTGATCTTCTCTTTCTCCGTTTTTCTGTGCATGTCCCAAATGAGGTTGGGGTTTAAGGAGTTGGGATTTGAACTAGTTGAGCCCTTGCAAGAACGAACTCACCGACTCCGATGGCCTTCGATGGTGAAAGAAAATAAAAATTAGGGAGTACCATATCCTTTTAAATGTTTTCTCAAATAATCATTCGAGTGGAAAAGGAACGAGATGATTGATAATTTTTCCCAGATCATTTGAAAAATACCAGTGGGAGAAGCATCCTCATTCAACCATCACTTTGGAGGCACCACCCCATTTAAGGTAAACGTTAGAATTAACATTCCTATATTTAAAGACCAGATAGACAAATTATTTTTCTAGATAATTAAATCTTCTCGAATAAATCCTCCTTTGGCATGGATTAGGTCTAATATCTATGCTATATAATTGATAAGAAAGGCATGCATGTGGATTCAGCTAAGATTCAAGTCATTTAGTATTGGCCAACCCCGAAAACTATAACATATATTTGCAACTTTTTGGGCCTTGCCAGTTTCTATCGAATATTCATGTTGGGGTTATCTCATATCACTTGACTTTTGATTCAAGTTACCAAGGGAGTATTGAAAGCAAATTTTTTTTTATGAGTCACAAAAAAAGGCATTCTTTGAGCTAAAACACCACCTTTTCTTTACGCCAGTCCTCACATTACTAGACCTTCAATAGCCTTTGATACAAATTCCTCTGACTATGTTGTTAGTTCAGTATTCACCTAACAAGGGCATCCGATGGACTATCATAGTCAGACACTCTCTGATGCTATTCAGAAATACCCCACCTACGATAAGGTGATGTATTCCATCATGCAATATTGTTGATAGTGGAAAAATTACATTCTAGGGAAGGATATGATCATCCAAACAGATCACCGACCTGTTTAGTTTATGTATACAAGGGGGAAGTTGCAGAACGATCACCATAAGAAATGGTCCACATATCTGCAAAAATTCCATTTGAACATTAAATAAAAGAAGTCAACATTGATAATGTTGCAGATTTCCTTAGTTGGCCCCTAATTGTGGCATTCACCACTTTTCTCAACTCTTGTGGGCACAAGAATTCTAGATGGTTGCAGTTATACAAAAATGATCCATAATTTTCCACCTCTAGGAAACACTTTTATGCCACCTAGGACACCTTTTTGGTCCTTCAAGATATTGTACGAAGCTGATTTGGGAGGAGCACTATAGTTGGGTCACAAAACATTTTGGTACGGAGAAAACAACGACAATACTGCAAAATTATTTTTATTGGCCAAAATGCCGACAAGATGTTGGAAAATATATCAGGTCTTGCATTTTTTATGGAATTTCCAATCCATCCATTAAGAAGCAAGGCTTATACAGTCCTAGTTGACCTTCATAATCCATCGTGATGGACTGTATACATGGTATTCCTTCGACCAAGCATGGAAACGACTATGTATTTGTGGCTGTTGATATATTTTTTTAGGATGGGAATATTGGCTGCATCCAAGAAGAGTATCACAATAGAAGACACTTCCAAATGTTTCTTCGAATGATTGTGGGTACATTTTGGGATCTCGCAGACCATTATCTCAAATTGAGACAACCAGTTCCTAAGCGCATTTTGGTGAAGCCTTTGGGAATTTTTGGACACCAAGCTGACCAAGTCGACTTCATTCCACCCGAAACTAATGGCTAGACAGAGGTTTTCAACATTATGATAGTGCACATACTACGCATGTACAACTCTAAGCATCCACGAACATGGGATTAGAGTCTTCCCTATGTGCATCACAACCAAGGAAAATTTTACAAATGGAAATTTGTCTTAAAGTTTACAAACCTTGGAAAACCTTAATAGTCCCTAACATGCAACCTATAAATGTTTGGTGATATTTGTATTAAAAATTTATGATGATTTTATATATTATTTGTAAAATATCAGTGAATTTTATGGTAATATAATTTTATAATATAAATTTTGGGCGAAACATTTTTAGAAAAAAATGGCGAATCTAAATTTTTGAAAAGGCATTGAAAATTATCCCACCTGCAAATATTAACCCCTAAATTTTCCCCTAAATGCAACTATAACATAGCACTCCATAGCTCGACCAACGACAACCCATTTTGAGTGGGCCTGGGATTTCTACCATTATGTCCCATTGATGTTGCAATACCTCTTGCAACTACACAAGCATAATCTACACATGGTCAGTCTGAAGCTGCAAAAGTCACCAGGTTTATTGAATGAATTCAACAAATCCGCCAAAAATTTCATGATATGTTGGATAAATCCAAAGGCAATTACAAACAACATCATGATCAACATCAGGTGCCACAAAAGTTTCAAGTGGGGGACAAGGTTTCGTTCCATTTGCAGAAGGAACACCTTGCGAGAGCCCATCGGAAGCTTTAACCACTTCAATACATACCTTAAACCATCAGTAAGGTTGTGGGTGACAATCATTTCAAGCTAAGTATCCCCCCATTCCTTGGCATGCACCAAGTATTCAATGTGGACCACCTTCAACCATACTTTCCACCATTGTTAGACACATAAGACATTGTTGCGAATATGACATCAACAAAGATCAGCTTAGATTACTTTGAACATGCCAAAATTAACCATATCTTGGATTCACATATTAATAAAACTTTCCAACAGAGGATCCAATTGTATCAGGTTTTCAAAGCTAGCAAGATCCTACACCAAGGAAAGTGGCTCACTTGGTACCAAGTTCAACAGAAGTTTCCTCACCTCATGGAGGCACTCAATGCAATAGGGGAAATTTCTTCCTAAGGGGAAAGTGCTGATCCAAGTGGATATTGGTGGACACCCTACTATTACACTTGGACCCCCATCGCTATTTTCCATTGATTTTTCTATTTTTCAACACAATTTCCTATTTCGACTATTTTCTATTTTTGAGATTTTTTGGGTCCTGAAATTTTGAAGCCATTTTGAGGCCCTAAACGATATTTTTTTGGAAATTAGGAAAAATTGATTCTTTAGCTAATTTTTATAGTCAAAATTTGTTGTCCTCATATAAACCTTTATAATGGGCTATTTTTCGCACCAAACAGAGATAGTGTGCCAAAGTTACAAACCTGGGAAGTTGATGTTCCAACTAACCCCATCGAGGCCCATACCTTTTGTTGCTTCATCTCCTAGGGTTAGGTTTTTGTATTTTTAGGGTTTCTAATTATTTATTCATGATAACAATTCCTCCACAATTCAGAAGGCATGTAGCCACCATATCTCTTCTCAGAGATAAACTACCATCGTTGAGCTAGTTTGATTCCTTTCTACATTTAAATTTTTTTCAATAATTTTCTACTTATTAATTGAAATTCTATTTTGTTGTATCTTTGTGTTTTTGTTTAGACTTGTATTTCATTTCATTCCTTCATAAATTTGGATCATAAGGTCAAAATGTTTTCGCCTTGCATCCTTTTCTTTTGGAGAGGGTGAGAGAATTTAGTCTAGCAAACATTTCTCAACATGATTAACATTACTCCTTGATATTGAGTGATCAAAAATGTTTCTGATTAGAGAATGTTGTAGTTCTTCAATTTTTTTCCTTAAAATTTCAATTTCATCCTTGGTCCTTTGCATAATAGTTGTTTAATTGATAAGCATTTTCATGGTTGAAGTAAGGCTTGAAACAAGCTAGTTATATTTCAATTGTAGACTACTGATTTTATCCTACAATTGATTGATACTCTCCATAATTTCTCGATGTTGCCTTCAATCTTCCTCGAAATCTTAATTTATTCTCTGTTCTGAGTGGTTTTTGTAGATTTTTTAAATATTCACTAATGGGGTAGAGAGAATTACTAACTTTAATATGTTAAGGCTTTTCCTTTTCCCTTATTTGTAGAGCTTGACAAGGTGGGTTTCTATTTCACAGGTTCCTCAAAATAAAAGTGCTCTTCCAACTTGTCAGTGTAAATAAAGTGGCTAACGACAAGGATCCAGAGGGTGCATAAAAAAATTGAGATCCCACATAGGGTTATTGAATCAGAAACAAAAAAGATGTAGGGGCATATAATGGAGTTTTGAACAACATGGGAGCTCTTCCAAAATGGTGATAAGGAGAGCTTGATAATAACCAACTCAAAAAACAGAAAGAAACAAGATTATGAAGAAAAAAAATAGTACAGATACATTTTCTCTTAGCTAGTCATCGAAATGAGACACTTACGTTGCTGAAGCTGCCTTTTGTTCCCAAAATAAAACCCTTTCCTTTTGTTCCCAAAATAAAACCCTCTCTAGGAATCATGAACTTCTCATTAGCCAGGGAAATGAAACCAACTAAATATGGTTTCATTTAAATTATCAATGTGCTTATAATATATGCAATCACCACTTATGGTGTCTCCTTACATTTCCATGTGCATCCATAAGCATGGTAAAATATATATTAAATTAAAATTTATAGTGTGCTTATTATGTATGAAAGCACCATAGATAGTAGCTACATGCATTTCCTAGAGCACCAATAAGTGGGTTGGGGGAGGAGGTCAGTCAATTTAAATGTACTAGAATTCCGTTATATTTAATTCATCAATTCAGGTTGGTAAGCTTGTGAAGTCTAAGGCATAATATATACTAGGAAATTTTATAACTTTTCAATCTATGCAAAATTGACAAAAACAAATGTTGAGACAAGTGTTATAGATTGCATAAGGTTCTGCATAGGTAAGTTACACAAGGCTTTGTCCTTGTGATTCAATTGAGCTAATCTATTAAACAAAATATTGCTGTGAAATTGATCATCAACTTATAATGGTTTAGTTGAGACAAGAGCCACGAGGTACACATGTTTTTGCATGGGAAGATTACACAAGGTTGTGTCCTTTTGATTAGAATAAAACATCGTTCACAAATGTAATCAATTCACAAATTTAAGATCAAATATACTTATTGTAAGCAAATATGCGATCACTATAAATTAAAATAAACAATTTTAATTTAAGAAATGATATAATAATCTATAATTGAATCTACTCTATTCTATGAGAAAAATGGAACTAAGCAGTAATAAATAGAATTAAATCATGTGAATAAATGAAGGCAACATGTGTCCTCATTGCATGGAGGCCTTCCTAGTTGGGTGACACATTCCTAAGGTAAACTCAAATATTTTAGAGTGTTTTAGCTAAAGGTATGACCTCATTCATGAATAAAAACTACATGAGAAAATGAATAAGATAGCAAACAAAGATTTTGTATATTAACTGTTCATAAAACCAGTCTTAGATCCCCATTATAGTCTTTCTTTTGGAATTTTTACAAGATGAAATACAAATTCTTAGGCTCATATATCTCCCAAAGATTAATGAATCAACAAGCTAGATTTATTTGTGCCTAGAATGTGTGATCTACTCCTTAATTTGATGCATAGTTCAAATCCATTCTCTTGTTACTATATTTGTTGGTTGCAACATGAAATATAGTAAAAATAAGGTTGAAATAATTGAACAAATATCTCATATCCTTCACTTTTTTAGGAAACTATCTATGTGAAAATTAAATAGACTCGTTTTGCAAAAAACCCATGTTATATTTTTTTGATATATGTCCTCATTTTCCCAATTACCATGCTACAAAATCATAACCTAAAAAATAATGCAAATATTTGACCAAAAGCTTGATTAAATGTTTGAGGATCACGCGTACAACCTGGGTGAGTTTTGAGCAACATATATCCATAATCAAGGTCATAGTAACAAAACCCGTGTATCTGGTTTTCTTCTAGAATTGAGTTGATATCTCAATCATGAAGATGGCTACCAAAACTGAACTGGAAAATTGTCATTAGTAAAATCAAAGTAAAATACAAATGAATTCATTAAAAATAAAGGAAATAAATGACAATTAGCCACTTAAGAATTAGAGATGTATCATGGTGTTTTTACGAGAAATTGTAGTAAATGAGGTAGTCAATGGGAGAAGGAATGTCACAAATAGTTAAATGGATGACTACAAATAATGGAAAAAATAGTGACAAATCAAGACCCAACATCTCACCCACATCGATATCTTTTCATATCCTCATGCAAATGAAACATAGAACAAAATTGATCCATTGACTATCTCAAAGATAGGTAGTGATACATTACTCTAATTTTGTTGAGAATGATTTGTCAAGAAGTAAATTGCATCTGTTGATGTCTCATTTTCCATTTCCTTCTAGTTGTGTCTATAAATCTTCTAGAAATATCTCTAATACCCCCACCCTTTTTTTAATTCATAGAGTCTATTTTCCATCAAATGAATTTGAAAATACAACAATGAAATCAACCACCTCCTTATCTACCCAAAGGATGTAGAAAAGTATTCTTTGAACTAGAACTTGAAATACAATTACACATACAAGCAATTGATATTCTCCATGTAATACATAGACAACTTGTATTTTGATGTTCTTAAGGATGGGAAAAGGGAAATTTACTATATTACGCCATTTAAGCTTAAGAGTAAGTCACTTAAATTTTATACACTAGTGATATTGTGCCTAGAAACTCACATAGAGCCACTAGCAGAAATCACCATAGATATGAAGGCTGATGGAATGGTGTCACTATCATATACAACACCCACTACCATATTTGTAACAACCTCCACTTTATCCAAAGTAATGGTTATGATTGGCAGAGAGGAAATCGAAATATTAAGTGTCATGATACTTGTTATAGAGTTGAGGAACAAAGAGAAACATTCAGCTAACTATATTTGGAAGAAATGTTTCCAGAAATTTATCCAATAACCAGTTTAGTAAGCATGCATTATTGTGCTAGTAATGTGCCCCATCCCCAACAGGGAAACACCACTCAAAAATATTGCATAATAATAATTAAATTAATCTTTGGAAGTGTATGCATTGATTTTTTCCATAATTTAGCTTATTATTGACAACTATAATTATTATAAATGTTGGATGTGGAGCATGATTATCTTTTGGATTCAGAGATCTTGTTTGAGGCACATATGGATCCCATTCCCCGAGGGGTGTTGGGCGGATTTCCCCACCACTATTTTTTCCATATGGGTCCATGGGGGGAATCTTCAAAAATTGTTTGGAGGCCCCCCTTGGCGATGATTCGGGGGAAACACTCAAAAGAAAAAATTACTGGAAAATTTCCTTGTAAAATATTGTACTTTAATAGTCAATTTGGGCCATTCATTAGGAGGAATATTTGATGGTAGAATTTATGTTAATTTATGGATTTTTTACCTAGAAGACAACCCTCGATTTATATGAGGGAATTTCACTACGATTATGAATTATTTTGTGTCAGAAAAAAATAGAGAGTGTGTGAGAGTGAAGAGGAAGTTATAACAGGTTTTTTATAGATTGAATCCCTTCATTTTGTTGGATAATACAAAATAAACTACTAACTATTCTCCATGGAAGTTTCCAAAATTGGGCGAACCAAGTATATCATTGTCTCTCTTGTTTTATGCTTTTTTGTTTTTTCGTTTCCGAAATTTTTTATGTGTTTCATTGCTATGTTATTTAATTTCTAACAATAAAATTCTACACCTCATGCCCAATATGAAATACTCATAACACATAAAATATAGATAAATACACAATAAAAATAACATCACAACGAAAGCAAATATTCCTCAACAAATTTGTAAACACTCCCACCATAACCTTGGTGAAGTGTTCACTTGCTAACTCGATCTCTCTTGTGCAGTTATAGAAGTTGGATGGTTTTTTTTTTCTTTGAGTCCTCAGAAATCATAATAGACATCACCATCATCTTCCTCTCAGTGAGAAGTTTTTGGTGATATAAATTTTTATCGAATTTGGATTCCTGAATTTTAAATTATGCCTTACTAAAGTTTCATTTATTTAAGATATTGTTTTCTCTCTCTCTCTCTCCTCTGCCATGTGGCGTCCATGTAGAAATTATACAAAATACATGTATGTACTGGATTCTCCTAATCTAACAATATGCTACTGTTAAATACAAAATTGTTTCTACAAATCTTTTCAGAATTTAAAACACTATCGCCAATTACAATATCATGAAGAAAGATCAATCACACACAACATAGATAATTTTACCGGGGAAAGCTTATAGATAAAAAACCCACTATCTTCTATTGTATCTTATATCATGGATCATGAAACAATTACATACAAATATCCAATCCAAGAGCCCTCAATACATGACCTAATTGTCTCACAATGCCATACAAAAATTGGCAAGTTCCTTAGCCAACCTATTGTCTCCAGATAGCCTGCCTCCACTACGCAATCCCTGTTTATAGAAATCCCTGAATGAATAAAATCTTGCCTGCATTGAATACGCAATCCTCATGGGCACATCCAATGTGTGTCTGGTTGCATGTGTGCAACCGAATAATTTCACAACTAATAGTTTACTTCCCTTTCACCTAGAACTCAACTGGGTCTCCACTGGATCTAACATGCATGCAGTTAATAATAGTAAATATTCATTTGCATGTGAGACCACTGATTGTGAATTAATTAATAATTAATTCACTTGATCTCTCACCAGTGTATCTTCAGTTACAACTAGCACAACTGAGTTTAACTCACTTAACTGAGTTAAACTACTTTACACCTTTCATAACTGCACTTCCAACTCTGTTACAAGTTCGAATCACTCAGTTACAACTAAGTCAACTCGCATGTCCCACCAACCAACCACTTAACTCGAAATTCCTTTAGCTAATTGATTTTCCACTTCAGTTAACTATTTTCAAGTGCTCATTTAGAATAGAATATATTTTATTATCCAACTAATATTAAGGGATAATAATAGTATACATGCATCTATAAATAGACATAAATTCTATAAATAGAATTTTCACATACATATATAAATAGAAATACGCCTAAAAACATCCTAAGGCTCGATCCTAGTGTAGGTGCTTAATTTTCACTAGGATTAAGAATTTTTCTTTTTGAAACTCAACGCTCCCTCTCAATAAGAAAGGGATTATCCTTCACCCCAATCCTGTCTCTATGGTATTCAAATTTTCTCTTGGTGAGTGCCTGTGTTAGAATATATGCATCCTGATCTTCCGTGGGAATGTACTGAAGAAACATGATTCTCCTTTGCACACAATCTCTGAGATGATAGTACCGAATATCTATATGCTTAGATCTATTATGAAGCAAAAGATCAATCGAGATTTTAATACAACTTTGATTATCATAATGAATCATTATCGGATATATATGAGAACTAACCAAACCAACCAAGATGTTTCTCATCCAGATAGCCTCACATGCAGCTTTATTCACTACCATGTATTCCGCTTCCTCTGAACTAAGTGTCACGGATTACTTCCTACTGTACCAAGAAACAACTGTAGACCCGATAATAAATATCCCCCATGATATTCTATTTCTATTTGATGGACTACCCACCCAATCTGCACCCATGAATCCATGCAACTTTACTCCATCCATCTGTCTATACCATAAACCATACTATGATGTGCCCCTTAGGTATCTCAGGACATGCTTTCCCGTCTTCCAAAAGATATTGATAGGCTTAACCATAGCTTGATTGAGTTGGTTAACCGCATAGCAAATATCCAGTCTCGTTTTCAATAGATACATTAGCAAACCTACTAAATGTCGATAGATAATAGAATCCACTACCTCTCCATAAGTGGCATCCTCTTTCCTCTAGTTTCCTAGAAAATGAGTATCCATGGGTTTGCAACTCTCCATGTGAAACTTACCCAGTATCTCCCTTGCATACTTGCCTTGAGACACAAAAATTTCACCATCTTGTTGTCATATTACCAATCCAAGGAAATAATGAAGGAGGCCCATATCCTTCATTTTGAACTCCCTTCCAAGATCCTCCTTGCATGAGTGTATTGGTTGCTCATCACCAGTCAATATTAAATCATCAACATAAAGAAAAATGATTAAAATCTTACCCTCCACCACAATTTTGGTATTGGTTTGCATCTTTTTCACTTTTGGTGAATCCCAGTCTAGTGAAATAGCTTTCTATCCGAGTGTACCAAGAACGGGGTGCTTGCTTCAGCCCATACATCACTCTTTTGAGTCGACACACATGAAAATCGTTGTTGAAGATCTTGAAACCTTCAAGATGCTCTATGTACACCTCTTCCTCAATGATCCCATTGAGAAACGCAACTTTCACATCCATATAATGAATGTGCCAACCCATCTACGCTGAGAGAGAAAGGATGGTCCTTATGGAAGAATACCTTGTGACAGGTGCAAGGGTCTCTTCATAATATATCCCATCAATCTGTGAGAAGCCTTGGGCCAAAAATATGGCCTTGTATTTCTCCACACTCCCATCAGTAGCTTTCTTTACCTTTTAGATCCATCTCGAACCTACCATTGATTTATCAACCGACCTTGGAACAATTTCCCAAGCACTATTTTTGACAATGGAATCATACGCCTCCACCATTGCATCTACCCATGTGGGCTCCTGCACTTCTTCCTGAAAGGAAGATGGTTTAGTCACAATACATTTTCTCATGAGAGCCATGTATCCAGTAAATCAGTCAGGAGACTGTCTTTGTCTGCGCTGTGAAGTAGGAGCTCCTACATTATGCGCAACATAAAGTCTCAGCCTATCATCTTCCATTGTATGCCTTCTTCCATTTATGATGGATGGCTCTGCGTTAGTGGAATCCTCCACTCCATGAACCTCCTCATGTGGCTGATCCACATCTTGAGACTCATATTTGGGAACCAGTAGTTCCTCCTCTACATGCAAGTTCAACTCCCTCTCAAGCGACAACTTCATGGATTTCCCCTCATTGAATTTTATATCCCGTCACACAACAATAATTTTGTTGTTTTGCAAATACACATGATAATTATGGGGTGTTCCTCTGTACCCCAAAAAATTCCTAACTTTAGCAGTCGACTCTAGCTTCTTCCTGGCGTCCTTGGTCACATCCACATAAACAGATGAGCCAAAAATCTTAAAGTGTGAAACATTTGGTTTCTTACTAGTGAAAGCTTCTTCAGGTGTACTCATGCCAAGTACTCTATGAGGACAATGATTTTGCACATAAACCGCAATGGTGCATGCTTCCGCCCACAAATGCATTGGTAGTTCCTGATCATACAACATCGCTCATGCTGCACCCACGATCGTTCTGTTCTTCCTCTCCACAACCCCATTTTGCTGTGGGTTATGAGGCACTATGAGTTCTCTTCGAATTATTTCTTTGCTGCAGAAGTTCTTGAAGTTGTTAGAGATATATTCTCCACCATTATCACTCCTAAGAGCCTTCAATTTCTTCCCCGACTCTTTCTCTACCAATTCCTTAAACTCACAGAACTTTGAGAATGTTTGATCCTTCTTCTGCATGAAGAATATCTTCACGATAAAATTCATCAACAAAGATTACATAGTACTTATGTTTTGTTGTTGAAGCAACCGAGAATGGTCCACACACGTCCATGTGAACTCTCTCAAGGATCCCCGAAGCACAGTTATCCTTCTCATGAAAGGTGGACTTTACATACTTCCCCATGGTGCAACCCTTGCACTGATCTAAATGAGAAAGTGTTCTTATTGGAAGTCCGGTAGATATTTTCTGCATGAATTTCAAGGCTCCATGATGAAGATGGCCCAATCGCTTGTGCCATAACTCGCCTTCATCCCGGATCACCACTTTTTCTGCCTTGCCCATCATGGTAGCAAAACCATCTATCTCTAGCTTGTAGATATTCTTAACTCAAATCCCTATCCTCTTGGCTTGACCCATTGTTTTATGTCGCAAGAAATCTTTCCATCGCTAAAAAAAATGTCATAGCCTTTGTTCTCCAACATTGCGACTGAGACCAAATTTTTCTTCAGACCTAGAACATGCATAAAATTTTTCAATTGAAATAGTTTACCTGAATCCCTCTGAAAGGTAAAGGTACCAATCCTAGTAGCACTGTATCATCCGTCGGCGCCCATCTCTATAGGCATCTGGAGATCTTTCTCCTCCAAGTCACTAAAAAATTCCTTATCTCCTGTCATGTGAAAGGAAGTGCCACTATCCAATTACCACATCGATCCCAATGTACTTGACACCATGCATGAAATCAAGGAGAAGTCAAGCTCAAATTGCGAGGTAAGGGCCTCGCCACCTACAACTCCAGCAACCTTCTTATTCTTATTCTTTTGTGGACAGTTAGTAGCAAGATGCCCATATTCGTGACAGTGAAAACACTTCACCTCGGACATATTCAGATTCTTTCCTTTAAACTCGGATTTAGAATGGAATTTCTTCCCCTTACCCTTCTTCGCCTTTGCAACCAAAGAAAAATCCTCTTCATCATCATGTTTTGATGAAGAGCCATATCTGGTTTTCCACCTAAAATCCTCTTGCACCAGATTCGACACAATCGTTCCCAATCCAATAATTTTTCCTGTTCGTTGAAAGAGTCTTCATAACTATGCCAACTCTTAGGAAGTCCCAAGAGAGCCAAGCTCACCAAATCATCATCAGCAATAGTTATTTCCACACTTCCCAGATCATCCCGACATTGGAAAAACTTCATGAGATACTTTGGAATGGTGTTGCCCTTTTCCATCTTGATCTTTCTGAGTTTATCTTTGAGTGCCAATTTCCTATGGTCGCTGCTGCTTTAGATTAGATCTATAAAAGCATTACACATATCATATGGTGTGGCTTTCCCATGGAGGCTTTAGACAATGTGGTCTCGTACTCCCTCCAACAAGATCCTCCTCGCCTTTGCCACTTTCTTTTTCCATGCATCAATATTGGCAGCATCTGACGAAGCAAGCTTAGGAACATCATTGTCAATGAATTCCTTCAAGCCATTGTCTTCGAGTACTGCTTCCATCCTGTCCTTCCAAGAAATGTAGTTCGAGCTGCCCTCGAGTGCATACTCTAACCTCAAGCCATTGAAATCCATTTCGATCTTGATTCAGATGTAGCACCAAGAAATTCTTTCTGCAATTTCGAATTCTTTCCACCAACAAACTCAACTCCTGCTTCACTACTGCAATTTCCTGTGCTCCAATACCATGTATAAATTATAAAAAATACATGTATGTCCTGGATCCTCCTAAACTAATAATATGCTATTGTTAAATACATAATCGCTTCTACAAATATTTGTGGAATTTAAAACACAATCTCCAATTACAATATCATGAAGAAAGATTAATCACACAGAACACAAATAATTTTACTGGGGAAATATTATAGATAAAAACCCCAATATATTCTTTTGTATATTATATCTTGGATCATGAAATAATTACATACAAATCTCCAATCGGAGAGCCCTTAGTACATGAGCTAATTGTCTCACACTACCATATAAAAATTGGCAAGTTCCTTAGCCAATTTATTGTCTCCAGACAACCTGCCTCCACTGCATAATCCCTACTGATAGCAATCCCTGAATGAATGAAATATTTCATACCTTGACTGCGCAATCCTCATGGGCATATCCAATGTGTGTGTGGTTGCATGTGTGCAACTTAATAATGTCACAACTGATAGTTTACTTCCCTTTCACCTAGAACTAAACTGGGTCTCCACTGGATCTGACACGCATGCAGTTAATAATAGTAAATTCTCAATTGCATGTGAGACCGCTAATTGTGAATTAATTAATAATTAATACACTTTATCTCTCACTAGTGTATCTTCAGTTACAACTAGCACAACTGAGTTTAACTCACTTAACAAAGTTAAACTACTTTATCGCTTTCATAACTGCACTTCCAACTCTGTTACAACTTCAAATCACTTAGTTACAACTAAGTCAACCTGCATGTCCCACCAACCAACCACTTAACCTGAAATTCCTTTAGCTAACTGATTTTCCACTTCAGTCAACTATTTCCAAGTGCTCATTGAGAATAGAATATAGTTTATTGTCCAACTAATATTAAGGGATAATAATAGTATACATGCATCTATAAATAGACATGCATTCTATAAATAGCATTTGCACATACATCTAGAAATAAACATACACCTAAAAATATCCTGAGGCTCCATCCTAGTGTAGGTGCTTAATTTTCACTAGGATCAAGAATTTTTCTTGTTAAATCTCAATAGTCCACATGATTTTCCACGTGGCACAACACCCCCATTTTCTTGGAAGAATTTACATGACATATTTCCAACAATTATTTTGTACCTAGCTATGCATGACATATGAATAGCCAACATGGACCCACATCCACGATCCAATGAATCCCATTATCCAATGTATATGATGGTAGGCATGGGCTCATCCATTCCCTGGTGATGTCAGGAGGGAAGGTTCCCACCAAAACATGTGATGTTGATTTCCAAGGGATCATTGGATGATCCAAATTTAATATGGGGATTCCATCCTCCTCACTAACATCACAGAGGATGAGGTGCCACAAAAAACACATCCGTTGATCCTTCCATTACATCCCTGCCATCTATTGTGAAGATATCCACTCATGGTCTTATGGTTGGTTCTATGAGTCATACAAATTGACCCTTTGGGCTCATACTGATGAACATGTTAGCCACCTATAAAATTTGTCATATCAAATAGTGGCTAAATCATTTTTGAAGCCTTCAAGAAACAAGTTTTATTGCAAAACATTGTTATCTCTTGAAGCCTTATGAAGACATCATGCCCTCTGTTTAACCTTCACTATTGTTTCCCTTTCGAAATGTTGAAAATCTTCTATTTTCATAAAGAAAAGACTGCTGCAAAAATCCCATTTTCCCCCTCCTTTCACTTCAAATTAACCTCCATTTTACCCCCTTGATTCCTCATAAAATTCCTCTGTTTTTCATTTATTTCCCTTTCCCCTTCATGAAAATCCCTTTATAAGGTTTAAAACTCATTTTTTGAACCTTACCGAAACCCCCAAATCCATCAAAAAACCTTGAAAATTTCATAAAAAATAAGCTTTTTTGACTATAGGCTTAAGCCCCTTTGGGCTAAGCCCTAAACCACTTCCCCACATATGCCCACACCCTAGAACCAGGTGCTAAACCCATCGGGCACTTATCGCAACGGAAATAATCGGAGAGCGCAAGTCCTTTTTGTTGTATAAAACCTCGATGCCGATTGGCCCCTCTTGTGTATAAACCCCCGATCCCTTTGTCGCTTCACAAAACCCAAAGGCCCACAATCGGGTGCTTAAACAATGCAATAAACCATTCCCGATTTGATTTTTCCTTTGAAAAATCATAGAAACCCATTTTTCCTATCTTATAAAGGAAACGCGTCGTTCATGGTTTAAATCAATCTCGGACGTCGATTTAAAACTAATCAAATGGTTTGTGAAGTCTCGCATTGGAAACAATCAATGGGTGAGTTTGTTTGTTTTATCAAAAATTTCCGATGCCGATTGGCACCCTTGCATATAACCCCGGTCCCTTTCACTTGTTCATATATCCAAAGGCCCCGCAGTCGGGCGCCAACCTTATATTTAGCCTGCCCTGATGCAATAAAACCTTTGTTTTTCATAAAAAATACGTTTTTCATGTTTTACACTAGGCTCGCCATTCATTAACCAGAGTTCTTCTCCACCGTTGATCATCAACCAATCAAACGGCCAGCACAATCTCACATCGGAAATTTTCATTGGGCGCATTATATATTTTATTTACCACCTCCGATTGGTTGCCTCCTGATTCGTTTCCCACCGTCAATCTGATCTACAGATCGACGACCCACAGTCAATTGCATTGGCGGCCATTTTGTTTTGTCCCCGCCGATCGCGAAAGCTCCGATTTCATCTGGGCCGACCATGTGTCAACATCCAACGGTCCAGATCTTTCCTCCCAACCTTGGTTAAAAACTTGAAAACCCCTGTATAAGGTTCTTTTTAGCCAATCTCAGCCATTGATCTCTGTAGATCAACGACCCATATTAACCCCTTTCTCTGCCTCGTTTATTTTTCCATTTAACCCCAGTTTCAATCCTGACCGTTGATCTACTTTCATCTGACGGTTTAGAATAATCCCGACAGGCCTAACTCCTGTGGGTCCTGCCTCCCTCCAAATTTTATCTCAGCCATCCAATATTTGATCCAATGGCTTAGATTAAAACCACCCTTCCTGCTTCTGCCCGCGCATCTTGCCGATTTCGCGTTCATTCCCCACCGTTCGATCTGAGGCCCCAGATCTAACGGTTGACGTGCGTTTTCGCATAACTTTATGCTCGACCGTTAATTCTTGAAATTTATGCGATGTAGGCAAAATTGAAATGCCACGTGTTAGGTGGGAATGCATATCGCGTTTGAAAAGGTGAAACCGCTTACCCGCCTTTTCACCACGTGATACCGCTGGTTTCTCCTCCCGAAACCACTTTCCCCATTTTCATTGTGTTTCATCGCATTATGCTCCTCGCTCTTGATCTTTGCAGATCAACGGCCTAGATCTAATCTGGCCATTACATTATCGCCCTCCGCCTTTTCCAAAGGGCCTTCAATGAGCAATCACAGTCATTGATCTCTGGGTCCAATCTGATCCGATGGCACACGATCGTCTAGAAACCCCAATTTTCTTTCTTGTGCATTTTACCTCTGCCAAAGGAAATTTCCCTCATTTCCTTTGTATTTTTCTATTATCACGGAAAATGGCCCTTCTCCATTGTATTTCCCTGATTAATCTTGACTATCAATCAAAACAGATCTATGGCCTGGACTTAATCCTCTGCACCGTTCACTCGACCGCTTTTCTTTTGCCCTCCACGAACAATCTCCACCGTTGGATGCTCTCATCCAACGGCCATGCTCCTAACTGCAACCTCTGAAGTAGTTTTACCCAATACGTAGGATTTTATTAACTTTTATTGTATTGTGTAGGTTTCAAAGGTTTTTTCCATTATATTAAAGGAAAACCAAAGGTCGGGGATGACGATCCCCCACGCCTTTGTTCATAAAAGAAAAGCCATCTACAGGGTTTGACGCCACGTTTCATCAGTGTATCATGGGCACTAATGCCATATGAACCCTTTGTACACCTGCACATCAACAAGACACAATCAAATTTAAACAAGAAAAGAGTATCAGTGTTGAAGACCTAACCACAGCAGAACTGAAGATTGAAGATTGTTTTCACAATTTTGTTGGATTATGGCTAAGATCGAAAATCAAAAGCCTAATCCACTAAATTAATCATAGTTAAAGAAAAATCAAGAATATTTATCAGACAGAGGATGCCTCCACTACCACATTAGAGGCTAATTGATTCCTCTCAGCTACCTAATGCCACCTGTAGCCTCACAGCATTCAACAGAGGCCGAGTAATGACCAGAACAGAGGATATTTGCCTCACGACATCCGAACTGTTAATTCAAGCCAAAATATTTATTGCAAAAATATCAGCAGAGTTATTACAAGATGACACAGAGCCTTAAAGTCAACAAAATCATCCCACCAAGCTTAATTTTTAATGTAAAACAATTAATACAAAGGAAATATCTGTAAACTTCTCCATCGAGCCCCTCAAAGGCCGAGAAGTATTAATCTGTATTAATTAAACCTAGGAGATCTTTTATCCCATCCCACCTCCTCATTTCTTCTATAAATACTCCTGTAGAAGATGAAACGATGTTGGTTGCAGAAATTTGAAATATACTTGTGCTCAAAACTTCCACTTGTAAATAGTGTTCACTAGCTCTTGAAGCTCTGTTTGTAGTCAAATAAGTTAGGTTGAGTAGTGAAGATGATTTCTGAACTGAAACATTGGACTTGAAGATTGTAACTGGATTGACATTAATATATAAGCTATTTCTTGGGATACTGGTCTATATCACTGGTGAAGTGCTTCTTTCTGTGTTATTTTTTTTCCTTTCATGTATTCCATTTTGTCCATTATTCTCTGATAAATAACAACAAGCATAGAGTTAGGACTTACTGTTTACAGTACCCTTCTCTGACTGATAAGCTTTATCTCAATGTTTTCCTCTAAATTGTTTATTTAAGAATGATTCAATACAGTTCAAGCAGTTAGGAATGTTGGCATTCCCTCGTCCTACTGTTTGCTTTAAACATTGTTCTTGAATGTTATTTTCATTATTTGCTTAGTAAAGATAGACTAGAAAAGTGACTGGTTTGCCCTGTTTTCTAGCTTCTTTCTCCAAAGGTAGTTCTGAAATTTTCCCTAAGTGTATGCCGAAAGCAGACTAGATTTAAAAGTATCTTATCTGATATTAGGCTGCATTTTGTTTATCTTATTTGTTTTTCACCCTTTCTGAAGGTAATTATGTGGGTTACATGATTGTTTGTCTGTTGAGTCAACTTCAATACGAACTTGTCCAAAGAGGTTTATGGTCAGCCCTGCCCTTTGGTTTGTTTTAAACAATTACGTAAGAGGCTTTTATTGTTTGGAAAAACTATAAATCCTAGTTGAAATTATTATCTATTTCCACCCCTTCAACATTTATTGTTTCAATTCCATCATTTAATCTCAATGATCTTGTGATATAGATGACTTGCCCCTTGGACCACTCTTGAATTGTTGCACAATTAAAGCCCTATTATGACTCCATAGCCCAATGGACTAAAAACCAGCGTTACATCTATCTTTTTAGCCAAAGTTTATTCTGATTGCTTGCAACTTCACACCTTTGAAACTCTTTCCATTTAAGACTTTCCACTCAACTAATAAACATGCTCAACCATCCAAAACAAACAAAAACCATATTTCTTCATAACTAGCCTAATATCATTACCCAAAAGCCTTAAAGATAAATCAATCTTTGCACTTTATTGGAGAGATCCCTCTCCAGATTTAGGAGGGCTAGATCCTAGAATCCCAAAGTGGTTCAAGTGTTCTCCCTGTAGTTCTGGTCTCACCAATCTGCTGGAATTACGGGGAACTAACAGAACACAAGGTCAAACCTGACTCCCTACCAGAGGCTACCACTGACGCAAGGTTTGGCCAAACGCCGAAATTTCGATCCTAACTTAGAGGTCTTCCCAAATTTCTTCCAGTACAACTACCTCCGCATCATGTGACCTGACCCTAACCTTTCGACAGCCTAGGTCATGTGGTTTATGTGGCCTTGCCCTTGGGGCTTAGACCTATGACTCCACTCAAGTGACAACGACTATATAACACTGTTATGGTGTGTGTTTTCATGGCCATAAGTCTTGGATTGTAGTCAAGCCATTCAAATAACGACAATCATTTTCCATCATTTACAATGATATAAAGCATTCTATTATTTATGGTTATCATTACGATTATTTATGTGTTGAATTAACATGTTTCCTATCAGTATTAATACATGATGTTCCTTCCTAAGGTAATTTATGTATAATCAAATGTCACCAAGGAGACACAACTAAAACTAACGGCCTCCATTGAGCTAGTTCCGTAATAATAAATGAAGTCATATTCAATTAGCAAGAAATGACCAATGTAGACCTCTCTCAATGCAACTAGCATCCATGAAATTTTATGTTTATGATATAATGAGATAAATACATTAGGGTATGGTGCAAACCATGTCCTGCCACTTTATTCGACAATGATTAAGAACTGACTCTCTATGTCGTTATAGATACAAAAACACTACACCTTTGTAGGTGCACTGGGGAAACACTCCTCAGAGCAGTCCTTTGAACACTAAGACCTTATTGTTATAAAATAGGTCGATCACTACAATAAAATAGACCATTAGCTCCAGAAATAGTGTCGAAAATCAATGTATTTGAGCTTGCGAATTGGGATCAATTGGCGGCTCAAAACCCGACGCTACAATGCATTTCCACTTGGATACTAGAATTTGAAATAGTACCAGAAATACTGCTGGGTTTAGAGACGAAAACTATTTCTTCCATTTTTGTTTCCATTTTTGCAACTATTTATACTTCTATTTTTTCTCCCAATTTTGCTTCCTATTTTTCTTTTGGTATGCATCGAAAATAGCTTATTTTTTGGCTTCCTAATTTAAGCCAAGTTAGGATTCCATTATAACATTGTTTTTTACTTCGAATTTTTCTTCCAATATGGCATCACTTGTCGCATCTAGCTTTGTTTCCAATATGGCATATTCTTTAGATTCTAATATGACTTCCATTATAGTGTATTTTTTTGCTTCTAATATTGCTTCCATTATTACTTATTGGTTTGCTACTTGAATGGATTCTTTGTTTTCTTTTTAGGGAAAGCCAAGTTTGGCTTCTAATATTACTTCCATTATTACTTCTTTGTTTTATACTTGAATTTATATTTTTTTTCTTCTTAGGTAATGCCAAATTTGATTTCTATTATTTCTTCTGTTATTAATTTTGTGTTTGCTACCTAAATTGATTTTTTTTTCTTAGGTAATGCCAAGTTTTGCTTCAAAGATTGCTTCTAGTGTGCTTCAAGTTTGGTTTCCATTGTTGCTTCTAGAATTGCTTCCTTGTTAGCCTCATGGTTTGATTCCTTTTAGTTGTAAGGTTTTCTTCCTATTTAGTTCTTGGGTTTGCTTCTTTTTTAGGTCCATGATTCGCTTCCTTTTAGTGTTGGGATTTTCTTCATAATTAGGCTCCAATTTTGCTTCCTGTTAAGCAACTAATTTAGCTTCCTATTTAGAGTCAGTAATATCTCCAAGTATGGCTTCCAATTTAATCTTGAATTTTACTTCCATTTTAGAACCACATTTAACTTCCATGTTAACAACTAATGTTGCTTCCTTTATATATTCCATTATTAATTTAATATTTTTTTATTTCAATTAAATTAGTTAAGTATATCATGCATCTTAAATAACTTATATTATTATAGAGTAATTATATTTCATTTGAAATATTTTGTAACATACCATTTATAAATATTTTTTAGGGAAATGAACATCCATACAAACCAACAACATCATTATACTTATTAAATATCCATAAAAATAAAATAAGAAACCTTTCAGGTTTCTTATAGTTACAAAGCACACCACAACATTAGAATAAAATAATAACATATTCTTCATTTTTTTAACTATAACCAATATTTTTATATTATTAATAAACAAAATGACTGGTTCATGAATAAATACACACAATGTAGCCCAGATAATACATATTCAAATGATATAAGTCAAAATGATACATGTAAAAATGATACAACTCAATATGGTAATATAGGTGAAAATTATATATATGATAATAAACATGGAAATAAGAATCATAACGATTTATCAGCAATGATCCATGATGGAGTCTATATGATCAATGTCATTGGCTACTACCAAAAAATTGCTCATCATCATCATCATCTTATGCCTCAATTTCTTCTCCATCTACCTCATCATCATCGTCTCAAATTTTTGAACTAGACACAACATAATCTGGATCAATCTCAGGATCAGCTGGATCTTTTGGAAGACCCATGTTCTACACAAAAAAAATGCAAAATGCAAAATTATTATTTATTTCATGAAATATTTGATATGTCTGATATATTTCTAATATTACAACATATGAAATAGAACCATAATCATATCACATCGTATCAAAGTGCACATATATACCATAATAAAATTTCAATTAAGTTACAACTAAGATGTCATTTCAATGGTGTAAAACATGCAAAAATTCAAATAAACATTGGTAAAAATCATAAAAAAAAATTGTTATAAAATTTAACTATCAATTGTAAATTCTATTACATAACCTTAAGTTCCAACCCTATCCTATCAATATATAAAAGTATTTTTTGTGTCAACATTAACTTTGTATATAAGTCTACAATCAAATATAATTATACAATATGCCATAATTCAATTGACAAGATTCCATAATTCACTTGTGTCTTCAAAATTGTGTTGAACGAGAGTATAGGAACTATGGCCAACTATCCCTTGACCAAACATGCTTGCAATATATGACGGAACTTAATTTCATTGCTTAGTTTGGTTTTTATGCCCTCGGTTGAAATTTGTCTTATGTCCCTTAATGGCATTGGGAAGTGAGTTGAAACTCATCATAAATGGAAATTTGAGGTATGGTTGGCCAAAACGTTAGTTCCATTGGAATCATGACATCAGATTATCGCCAGGGACACCCCTCTCTAGTGAATTCATGGACCGATCATTGTCTACAATGATGATTTTCACAACTAGGGTTTCACTCATTAGCATGTAATGTAATTTCTTTACTATATGCTCAAATATTAATAATTTTTCCAAAGGAGGGTATGGGAATTGTGGCCATCTCACCCTTGACCAAACATGTGTGCATGATCTGATCAAACTCAATTTCATTGCTTGGTTTTGTTTTTATGCCCCCGATATAAATTTTCCACATGTCCCTAAATGATGTTGGGAAGCGAGTTGAAACTCACCATAAACTTGAAAACCAAAGCCTGGGTGGAAAAACCATAAGTTCCATTGGACTTGTGACATCGGATTATCCTATGTCATTGTTAGGTATTGGAAGTATAGGAAAATATGCTAAGTTAAGCATTGAAAAGGAAAACCTATGAGTGAAACTTAATGACAAGCATTTTATATGTCATAAAAACAACTGGAACTTCGTCCAATTATCGAACGAGGGGATCTTAAGCTTCAAGGCATCAACACAATATGTGTCAGTTAAAATATATACTAAACCTAGTCCTATGTCTTTTTTAGGTACTAGAAGTACAAGAAACTATCCTAAGTTAAACATTGAAAACGAAAACCTATGTGTTAAACTTAATCTACCTTAAGTAAATTATCCAACCAAATTTCAATGCAAACTAAACTATATTCTAATATGGTCTAAAATAGAGTATGTCGAAAGATTAGGCTTATGTCTTTAAATTTGATGATGGAGGTGTTAAAGAACTCCTTAAGGATTAAAAAAAATTGGGATTCAAGAGAGTGAAGGAAAGTTATGGGATTCACTGTGAACTAGGGTCTTTCTACTAGCATTCAATATTTAAGGTCCACTCGTGTGCTATCATGCAATGATAATACCTCAATAAAATACATAACATTTCAATGTTGGACAAATACTAAGAGATGAAAACTTAAAACCAATATTAGAAAAACACATAGTACCTCATAAACCAACAAATTTCATCATCATGAGCATCAATTCCACAATAGTGCTACTCTTCCTAAATTGTAGTAGAATTATAAACAAGAAAAAACAAAAGGTAAAAGATAATGAACTCCTTCTTGTCACCAATGTGTTACAATTTACAAATTAGAAGTCTCTTCCTATTTATACATGACCTAAGAGACCTTTAAAAATTTTGGTGAATATTCCTTCTAACATAGTATGAAGTACATCCTCATTAAATTTGGGTGGAAATAACTCATCATCATTAATTTCTGATGTGCATGAATACTCCAAATTGGATTGATTTTATAGGGTAAAAGGAAGGGATTGGGTGCCTCAAATAATTGCACACTAATACCTGTAACAAATTGGTAGTGCAACAATGATCATTCCATCATAAATATACAAACATTTTCTACAACATATCATACTCATTATCCTAAAATAAATCTTACTCACTAAAATCCAAGTCTTCTAATGCATCAATTCATCATATTTGCCAATGTTCAAGTCAGAACAAATGTGCACTCACATGCCAAACCAATTACACTCTTGGTAATGAAATTTGAAATGAGAAATTATTGGAAAATACCTAACTTTAGGATATATCCTTGCATCATGTCTGAAAAATATCCTACACTATGTTTCCCACTTATACACAACTTTCACATAAGACAAGTCGAAGAAAAAATTAGAATGTTGTATGAAATATGAAGTACAAATATTTAAGCTCTAAGTAAATATATAACAATGTACAAGTATGTAAAATAATTAAATAAAAAATATAATATTTGAATCAATCAGATTGGCCAAGAAATGAAGCTTGGGTGTGCATTTTAGTGAAACAAGTTAATTTTGGTTTGCTTCACAAATATGCATGCCAAACACTTATTTCAAGGAAAATTTGAATGATTCAACTTGAAGAGTGTTTTTTTACTCATAAATAACATTAATACAATGAAATTTTTTTTATTTAGTGATCTGAAGATCAAAGTTAATGTAAATGAAAGTGATGTAGAAATCACAGTTCACAGTGTCACCCCAAAAGTGTCAACAGTTTGTGAACAACAAAAGCTTAGTAAAGGAGATTGGCCAAGAAATGAAACATGGATGTGCATTTTAGTGAAGACAGACAATTTTGGCATGCTTCACAAAAATGCATGTCCAAATTTCATTTCAAGGCCAGACTGAATGGTTGAATTTGGAGAGTATTATTTTACTCATAAGTAGCATTAATACAACTAAAGTTTTCTAATTTAGTGATTTGAAATTCAAAGTTAATGTAAATGAGAGTGTTGTAGCAATCATGGTTCACGGTTTCACCCTAAAAGTGTTAACAATTTTTAAACAACAAAAACTTACTAGAAGAAAATTGGTGTGTAAAATTAGTAACTAAATAGTATACAATTTGAATCAATGAGATTGTCCAAGAAATGAGGCCTCGGCGTGCATTTTAGTGAAGCATGGAAATTTTGGTCTGCTTCAAAAAATTCACGTCCAACCTTCATTGCAATTCCAAATTGAATGATTCAACTTGGAGGGTATTTTTTTACTCATAAGTAACATTAATACAATTAAATGTTTTTAATTTAGTGATATATAGGTTGAATTTAATGTAAATGAAAGTGCCGGAGAAATTACAGTGCAGAATTCCCCCCAAATGTGTCAATAGTTTGTGAACAAAAAAAACTTACTGGAAGAAAATTAGTATGTAACGTTAGTAATTAAATAGTATAAAATTTAAATCAGTGATATTTGCCAAGAAATGAAGTTTGGACATGCGTTTTAGTGAAGCAAGGTAATTTTGGTTTGCTTCACAAAAATGCATGTTTGAGCTTCATTTCAAGACCAAATTGAATGACTCAACTTCGAGAGTATTTTTTTACTCATAAGTACCATTAATGCCACCAAAGTTTTCTAATTTAATGAGTTGAAGGTCAAAGTTAATGTAAATGAAAGTGTTGTAGAAATTGTAGTTCATGGTGTCACCCCAAAAATGTTAACAGTTTGAGAACAACATAAATTTACTGGAAGCAAATTAGTGCATAAAATTAATAATTATATAGTATACATTTTGAATCAATCACATTGGCCAATAAATTAAGTTTGGGTGTGTATAGTTTTCCCTACTTCACAAAAATGCATGCCCAACCTTCATTTCAAGTCCAAATTGAATGATTCAACTTGGAGAATATTTTTTTACTCATAAGTAGCATCAATACAATTAAATTTTTCTAATTAATGATATTAAGGTCGAAGTTAATGTAAATGAAAGAGTTGCAACAATCATAGTTCATGGTTTCACCCCAAAAGAGTCAATATTTTATGAACAACAGAAAGGTATTGGAAGAAAATTAGTGTGTAAAATTAGTAATTAAATAGTGTACACTTTGAATCAATCAAATTGGCCAAGAAATTAAGTCTAGGCGTACATCTTAGTGAAGCATGGAAATTTTGACCTGCTTCACAAAAATGCACACCCAACCTTCATTTCAAGGCCAAATTGAATGATTCAACTTGGAGAGTATTTTTTATGCATAAGTAACGTTAATAAGTTTTCTAATTTAGTGATTTGAAGGTTGAGGTTAATTTAGAGGAAAGTGTTGGAGCAATCACAATTCATGGTGTATCCCCAAAATTATCAACAATTTGTAAACAACTGAAACTTACTAGAAGAAAATTAGTGTGCAAAATTACTAATTAAATAATATACAATTTGAATCAATAATATTTTCCGAGAAATGAATCTCGGGCTTGCATTTTAGTGAAGCAAGGCAATTTTAGCTTGCTTCACAAAAATGCATGCCCAATATTCATTTCAAGGTCAAAGTTAATGATTCAACTTGGAGAGCATTTTTTACTCATAAGTAACATTAATACAATTAATTTTTTCTAATTTAATGATATGAAGGTCAAAGTTTTAATGTAAATGAATGTGTTGGAGAAATCATAGTTGACAGTGTTCCCCAGAAAGTATCAATAGTTTGTGAATAACATAAAATTACTGGAAGAAATTTAGTGTGTAAAATTAATAATTAAATAATATACAATTTTAATCAATCAGATTGGCCAAGAAATTAAGCCAATTTTAATCAACCAGATTGGTTAATTTTAATTTAATGAGGTAGAAAGAGTCAAATGCTCAACAATATTTTCACGTTTTTGGATTCTGAAAACAGCTTAAAGAAGACTCCAAGGGGTTCCTTTTTCGTAATTTTTAACAAGCCCTAAAAATTGATAAAAGTATGCTCATTTACCAAAATGACCTACATTAAAATTTAGATCTATAACCTGTACCATGTCCTTCAAGTGTCATTTAACCCGCTCAAAAAACAATATAAAGATAAAAAAAATATATGATAAATGACAAAAGTAGGAAAAAGTTATTAAAATATGACTTATTAAAAGGGTAAGTGTGATGGGTTTCATTGTTCATGAATAGGCAGTCCGATGAGTGCAGAAGGTTTTGAAAAATTCGAATTTTACGTTATTTCTTCCCAAATTTTTTTACACTTGTGATATAATGTGTTTCTTTCTTGCTATTTTCACGTGTTTGTCGGAGTGAAAATGGTGTTAATTTGGAGAGAAAGATAACATGAAATTCAGGGCGTGATAGCAGCAAAAGATCCAGTGATAGTTAATTCATTAAGAAACTATGGTTTATTGAAGTATTTCTTGATCTCATTCATAAGAGCCCAGATGGATTTGCTGCAGTTTTTGGTGAGGGCCTGTGATGTACAAGGGCAATTTTTTAGAATTAGTGAGCACATGGTCACTAAAATGTTGAAGACATCTATTGTTTCACAGGGATTTTGTGAAGAGGTGCTCCTATCTCTTTATCTAGATATCGAAGAGGTGAAGAGACAACAAAAGTCTATGTAGTTGCCTATTGTGACAACTCTCATTCTAGCAATGATGGGAATATCAAGATAAATGACGTTCGCCAACTTCCCTTCAAAACAATTTTAATCACAATTACATGATTAGAAGGTAATGTTTCTCCTCATTTGGCTACCAATTCTTAGATTCAGTACACATTGGAGTGTATAACACCTACATTCTTCAGTTGGTGTGAAGGGGTTTTGGCTAATTTGAAGGAAAAACTAAATAGGAAAACAACTGGGCGATTGAACAACTTCGTGTATCGCTCAATTATAGTTTCATTTACTTTGGAGAGGATACCATTATTACGACCTCAGAGGATATCACATGATCTACCTAGACCTAGAGAGCCTTGCATGAGGCACTGGGTAGACTTGATGGTTTGACATGGTAGAGGACCTATTATTAGGTTCACCCTTATGTTCTTTAAATGGTTGTGAGAGTAGCTAATCATGATTGAGGAAAATTCCTATGTTGGAGAAATTTTTTGGGGTGATATAGAGCTCATCTTACCCGAGGGAGAGTAGTGTGATGATTTAGGTAAAAATCATTCTCATTTTGGACATTTTTGGTTTTTTAAGTTTTACACATTTTTTTTAATTTTTTATTTGTCGGAGATTGACTATTGATTGCATGCAAACATAAGACTAGTGAAACTAGTGGGTATGTCCCCTCTCCATCGACGAGCACAACCATAGTTTGGATAGGTTGGAGCTGGTGGGGCAGAGATGAAAGATTTGGGAGATCTAGACCTATCAAAGACACTGGTCGATTTTTAGCACCATGTATAGGGTCTGACCTATAGCATTATGGATATAGGGGTTGATGACATCCCTATCCATTTATAGAGATACACTATAGGAGTTCCATCTCAGATTAGCCGACTTCTACGACGGGTTTCCTGTGTGATTGCTAATTACCCTGATAATCATCATGATTAGTCAACTAAGGATTTTGATCCACATGTTGTCTTGCATGTATTTGGGATATTATAGGCCATGAGCCATATGTGTCTCGGACACAATTTTGTAAAAATAACACTATTTATAGTTTCTAATTTATGGATTTTTTTCTACTTATTCTATTATATTGTACAATGTATGATGATGATTGTGTGTTTACAAATGTTGAATTTTTTTATCTAAAACATAATTATCTAATGCATCTGTCAATGTACTTATATGTCTTGGAACATGGTGATATTCAATGTAATCAAAATGTCTCTATAAGAGGTGAACTCTCAAGAAAATGCGTAACATAGTTGGACTCCCCATTAAATAAACATTATTTAAATGTAGCACCATGAGTTTTGATTCAATCCTCACAGCTAAATGACAAATACAATGTGAAATGGGATTAGACAACAATTTTATCACGACACTATACTCAACTATATTGTTAGTTGTGTGACCAAAGCCTATTCCTTGCAAACTCACTAACATGTTAGTAGGAGCATATATTTCCCATGTTCTGGAAAGGTATCAGGTACCATGGCTAGCGCCATAAGCACAACCAACAAATTTTTGAGGGAATTCCAACATCTGCAAATCAAGTGTATGCCAAGATAAGTAGAAGCAGTATAAAACTCTTAAGAAAACCACACTGCAAACACACCAACAAACCTATACAGTATGTACATAGTCACTATGTAAAAAAAATTATACGCATAGTATTTTTTAAGGTACAACCCATTACTAGGCTACGCCAAGGGAATTCCAGCAAAATATACAAGCTCATACACCCCTTTTGCAAGTACGCATTTAACTATTTATGGACCTAACAACATGGGTTCAAGTTTCCCAATTCCTAACTTGTCGGCGTATTGGTCATATAAGAGGACCAGAGTCACCTTCTGAGAAGACACAAGGTTTGATATTTTGATTAAATTATGCTTTGATACATTTTTTATGATCCTCATTGGCTATCATGACATCATGACAAGTCTCCTTTAGATGCGAAAGGTGCAAAAAACGTTCTTCTTTGGCAAACTTAGCGGGAAGAAGTTCGACGATTAGTATCGGTGACAAGATTTCAAAATTGACAAGAAGAACAACTTCCATGCCATACACCACCTCAAAAGGTGTGAATCTGGTCACAGTACGAATGGAGGTATGGTATTTCCACAATGCCTAGAAAATAATGGTATGCCAATTCGATTTGTGAATCCCTACCATATGTTGAAGCATCTTTTTCAAAACTTTGTTGATGGCTTCTACCTAGCCATTGGCTTGCAGGTAGTAGGGAATTGATTTTTCAAGATGTAATCCCAACTTAGCAGTCAATTCAGACATTATTTAATTACATAAATTTTTTCCATGGTTCGTGGAAATATCTTGTGGTACACAAAATCTCGCAATAACATGATTGAATAGGAAGAGTGAATTTTTTTTTCCATTTTTTTTATATGTCGGCATCACATCGGTCCTCTTAGTGAAATAATCAACTACGATGATTATATAACCATGCCCCTTAACCAAGTGGACGTTACATGTCATAAATTTGATTCCCCATTTAGAAAATGGTCCAATAGTAACTACTGGATGCAACAGATCAGGTGAAGCATGTGCTTTACGATTATGAATCTAGCATCCATAACACTTTTTGATTGCCAAGATACAATATTTGAACATAGTAGGAAAAAAGTAACTGACAATAAGATTTTATGGGTGGTAGCATATTCATACATATTTCCTCTACATGCTCCATGATGAAAATTTTTTAAGGCTTTCTCAGATTCCTCATGCGTGATGAAACATCGAAAAATCTAGTTGAAACCATTCAGATAAAGAGTATCAATTATGATGATATAGTTTCAAGCCTGATATCGAATATGAATTTAGTCGAAATGAGTAGTTTTCAACTAGAAAGTCTTGGTATATAAATGATTATATCCCCATACAATAGATCGGAGGAATTTTTCAAAAACAGCATTTCATAAGGAATAAAATCATCAATTATTGTTTATGAATAAGGAGAAAGAAGGTCACATATCAATTCTGCAAAGACTAAGGATTTCATAGACTTGGATTTAACAAACTCCAAATATAACTTTTTTAGGATCACAAAGCACTTCGAGTACTTCCCCCCAAGAAGTTGATGCGACAATATGTAATGCATGGGGTTTCAATTGGAAACAACAATAGTCTTGCGAAGCAGTATATAATGGTGAAACCTTTGGAAAAATTGCATGACAACCACAACTAACATTTCAATGTGAAAATACTTGGTCTCAGTATCTGTCAAATTACGACCCAAGTAATAAATGGGATGTTTGTCACCTGAATCATCAACTTCCTATACCCGTATCATGTCGATAGTAATAAAATATGAAATAAGATATAGGAAATAATCTCGTTGATAATCGAGGAGATGTAGGAATGATGCATGAGATAATACATTCTTTAAGGCATCAAAATATTTTTGGGCAGTATTATCCCAATGAAAGGGAACCCATTTTTAAATAATCGAGTAAAAACCTTCATAAATTTTGCAAAATTAACGACAATCATTCGTAGAAACTTATCCTTCCCTTGTAAACATTGTAACTGAACGGGATTGGAAGGAGCAGGAAAATCAAGAATTGCCTAGAATTTTAACATATCAATAGGGATCCCTTGCTTGGACACAACGAGGCCCAAGTGGTGACCATATTCTACAAAAAATACACACTTGTGTTGATTTAATCGTATCTTATAGTGTTGGCATCAGAAGGAAATTTTTCTCAGGATGCATAGGGTGATATTGACAATGTTTAGAATGAGCAAACAAGTCATCAAGATATGGTTTCACAATATGCTTAATGTCATGAAAAGCATAAGTCATGGCCCATAGGAAAGTTTCCTCTGCATTCTTAAGACCAAAAGGGAGTTTGCGATAAGCAAATGTACCCCATGGATAAATGAACACAGTTTTGTGTTGGTCAAAAGAGAGTGTGTTTATTTGGTTGTAGCCAAAAAAATTGTCCATGAATGAGAAAATATCGCTTCCAACACAATCATAAATAGTCTGGTTGATAAAGGGTGTTGGATAATTGTCCTTTGTACAAGCTCTATTAGTATCTCGGTAATCGACACACACTTGAATTGTACCATGTTTCTTCATTACAGGAATGATATTTGAAACCCAATCAATTAATTGAATACGATAAATGAAACTAGCTCAGAAAATCTTCTCAACTTCTTCTTTAATTACCAAAAAATTCTTTGGGTGTACTAGACGTTAATGTTGTTTTATAGGTTTGGCATCTAGGTACGTCTTGATTTCATGCAATAATATGTTCGGGTCGATGCCTAACATCTCTTCATAGGTCCAAGAAAATACATCACATAATTCTTGAAATATGACCTTGTAATTTTTAATCTCATTCGGAGAACAAGATGCACCTATGTTAATATTTTCAATAATTTTGGGTTTCGCTGAGATGTTGAGTGGAATAGACTACTCGATATTCCCCAAATTATTTTCAAAAATGACTTCATATATGGAAATTAGATTCTGGGGATGATCAGTAATCTCAGTTGCAAATAAATAGTCAAAAATATTCTCAAGGGTTTCCAGCTCAGGTAGAAAGGACGAATGATGATATTTATCATCCCATGATCTCTCATTTGACGACATGATTTTCATGACTCTCTCGTCAGTAGGAAATAAATTTTCAAAAGGGTTAAAATGTGAAATGGAAATTAAACGTGAATCATGAGAATATTCATCAACCATGTTCACTTAGTTGTTTATTTCAGTGAATTCAATTGAAATTGTCAGGTACTATCCAGGGATCATATGATTGTTGACATGGAATAGTAGTAGAAAATATTATGTTGATTGGGACAATTGTGGGAGGAAAGTCGGGAGGTGGGAGCGCAAAATCTCCCATTAAAGATGAATATTTTAATAAACCTACCCCAACTTCATCGTAAATGAGTGGTATTTTATTGACAAGTGGAATATTTCTAGTGGTTTGGGAGTCAACAACATAAAAGGAAAGTTGGTCAAAAATCATGATTTTCCCTTGATGAGGGAAGATAACCATTTGAAAATATGCCAAAGGCACAAATTCAATAGCATAAGTCTAGTTATGGCCCAATAGGAGGTTATATTCTAATGGTCCATTGATGACTTCTACCTATACTAACATTGTTTTACCTGATAACTCAATGGGTAAGGAATTATGTATTCCATAAGGCTTAAAGCTTCTTCCATAAAACACTTTAAGGGTCGTTTGTGACCAATTGACTGCTGGATTTCCCAACTCTTTCCAACATGATAAAAACATGATAGAAGTGGAGGCACCTTCATCCACCACCATTCAAAACAAATCTTACCTTTAACAACAACTTGAATCATAAACGCAAGTTTATGTCAAATTTTGGGTATATGGTTTCCTAAATTAAATAAAATCAGGCCTAAATCTAAAGGATCCACCCCTCTAATGGTTGCTAACAACAATTTCCTCTATGTGGGACAATTCTACAAGACTTCAAGGGCTGACATGGCTGAAAGATCCTAGGCCAAATATTCAATGACGTTGTAGTTTTGGGCAACTCTCGCATGAGGATTAAACAAGTAATTACAAATAACTCCTCTAGGAGGAGGTTTAATTGTCATTTCAAAAGCTGGTCTCTCAATCTGTAGAGGACCAAAACTAGGTCAGAAGAAGTGGAAGGTTGGCTAGTATACTTTCCATTAGATGGATTTGAGAAACCATAGTCCTTATTTTGGTTAGCGTACCAAGTCATCTTCCTGACACATCATTATGTTGGAAGAATTTTTGGAAGAGGAGGATGGACCTTGCACAACCATTTTGGTATCCTAATTTAGGAAAGGATCTGCTAAAACAGTAGGCGCAATGGACACAACCTTTAATAATCAATTGATTTCTATGCAGTGTGTACAATCCTTGGTAAAAAAATTATTTGTTGCATATGAGATAAGGATAATGCGGCTTGTGTTTCTCGTTAGGAGACTAAGTATTTTATTTTTCCTATGGAGGGTTTTCATTTTTTGCTTTTCCTTTAACCTTCTTTGTACTTCATTTTTGTTGATATTTTACTTTAGTGGCTTGAACAATGTTAATCTCAGAAGTATTCACTAGCATAGCTCTGAGTGGTCATAGGAGTGGGATTAATATAGGATTGACCGGAGGGCTTCTTCATTGGATGTTGACTAATGGAACCAATCACAACATCAATAACATGTGATTGCATCAAGAGACGGGGTGAAAAAATACGAGATGGTCGCGAGGCCTTAAGTATTTCTTCGTAGAGTGCGCCCAATTGGGTGTAAATTACGTATAAATAATAGGCATGAGCAATACCATTCTCTTTGGTAATGACTCCACCTTTGGAAACATCCTCAGTTATAATAGGTAGAAATGATTTTACAAACCACTTTGATAGTAACTCATTTGGGATATATGGTTTAACCTAATTTCAATAATGTCTCCACTCATGTATATGATCAGATATGTGAGTAGAGTCAGATTGTTTTAGAGAGTTAAAATTTTCATACCAGTTTCATAACGGATTGGTAAATGAAAATGAGTTATAAATTTTGATGCCAATGAGTTGAAGTTTTTAAATGAAGCTCTTGGTAATTAGATATACCATTTTGTTTCTGTATCGATAAGAGTTCACCAGAGAAAAAAAAAATGAATGGAATCATCATTTAAGGAGTTTGAAGAAAACCATAAATGATAAGTCATAATATGGTTTGATGGGTCTTCCCTAGGATTCCCGTTGAACTTGGGAATATCACTTGACAGTTTACATGGAATATCTAGCCACCAAGGAGAATGATAGATTGGATCATTAGTAAGCCATGAGAGGTTTGGTAACTCTAATGTTGCAATAAATGGAAACTGCTTATTAAAGTTTAATTGTGGGGTTTAGTGCTGGTAACATTAAGGATAAAGGTTAAACATTGGTGGGGGATATCTTGGATATGAAGGAATGGCTTGGGCCACTGGAATTTTCATTCCGCCAGGGCAAGTAGTAGTTTGAAAATTAGGATAACCTAGACCAGGTTGCCCTATTCCAAGAAAGCCTTGATAAGTTGGATTTTGAGAAGGTTGGCCTTGGATGTATTAACCATGATATTGGGTTTGTGGTATGGATGGTTGTCCAACAAGTGGTTGAATAGGATATCCAAATGGAAATTGGAGCATGCCTTAAACATGTTAACCAACTTGCATGTGAGGCATGGTCTAACCACGTTGACCAAATGGAATTTGTTGTATACTATAGACATGATAACTAATATGTAACTAGGGTGTATCCTGAGTAGGTTAATGAGATGGAACCTATGGTATAGCCTGGGAAAGTGGTACAAATGGGATTTGAGGTATCCCTTATATGAGCTGACTAGTTTGTGTTTGAGGTATAACCTAGATAGGATGATTATTTGGTACTTGATATATGATGTGGATAGGTTGATTAGTTTCTACTTGAGGTATGGCCTAGAAAAGTTGACTAGCAAGAACTGGAGTTGAAACCTGACCAAGTTGACCAGAAGAAGCAAGGGTAACATTCAAAGGAGTGTTATTTATTCTTGGAAATTGGGCACCAGCAAAAATGTGACTTGTAACAAATGGAGCACTGACTTGTAATATTTTCTTAGGAGATGGGAACATACAAGCAATAGGTTTCCCCCCATCTGGAGGATAATGGTTATAAGAATCCCATTTCCCCCCAACAGGATAATACCCATTATAAGATGGAGTGGGTTACTATGGGTGTCCTAAGCCATTAAGAAACAAACCATATTGCTGATTCAAAGGATTCTGAGATGAAATAGGTTGAACATGTTGCAGGATGCTTTGTAAAGATAAAACATACAATATTCCAAATGATGAAGGTAATGGAGAAATCCAAGGACTAGTCGACATAGTAGAAAAAGTTCTTGACAATGACTAGTGTCCAAGTGGTACTGATGGACCACCATATAAGTGATTTTATGGTGAAGTGGTGAACACAAAAGTCATTGAAAATTCATTTGATTCACTTATAATGGTATATATAGGTTTGGTAATTTTCGATGACTCTATCATGGTTAGACTTACCAAAGGAGTGCGTGGATGAGTTTGCCGAGGGGAGTTCAAGAGAAAATTATATCAAGGAGTTTGATGTAAAGGAGTTTCTATTCGAGTATCAGAGGTAAATATAATCTTGGTAAAGAGGAGTTCCTATTAAATGAACAATATTTTGAGCTCAAGAAGGTTTGTCCTCAGTAATATCTTCTATACTCAATAAACTAGGTGAAAGTAATTTTGTTTCAGCACTCGAGGACAAAGTTTGTGGATGAGATAAAGGCAGATAAATGAAAGAATAAGTTCCTAAAGTGACTTTTTCGGTAACTTTAATTTCCTCAGGTTGTACGATTTATGAGTCTACGATTTCAGGTTCTATAGCTTCAAGTTCTATTATCTCAACAACTTTCGGTCGAGAAGTTTCAACTATCTCAAACTCACATGTTTCCAAATATTTTACTTCGGTTTCGATACTAATAGAATGTGATGATTTTGGTTAAGTAATTTTGGATGTAATTCCTTATGGGGTAGCTTTCGATGTATCAAGTTCGATAATTTTCATTTTCTTATGTTTATGACGTCCAGGTGTTGCCTCTGGAGATAACAGAGGAAATATTTGAATTCTACGTGAATGATGATGATTTTATTTCATGGTTAATTAATTGATTTTGAAAATTAAAAACAAAAATAAAAATAAAAAGTGGTAACTAGGCATAAAAGGATTACCAGGCCATTGTGAATTTCAATATATGGTGAAGTACATGTAGGAAATTTCCCCAAATGTTGTCTTTGGTGTATCACAATTAACAAGGTGACCGACTCGGTTACTTAGGGTTATTTTGCAAAGTAATGGGGACTTCCAAAATATACCCGGAGGTATGTGGAAGCACAATCAGTAATAGTGTTGTCTAATGCATAACCATACACTAGGGGCATTTCGATATACTCATTATACATGGTGCACCTTCCTATATACCCAAAGGTACGTGGAAGAACGTTATGATATATTTTGATGTACATGGAAAACCAACCATCCTCGGGATTTAATCCTGACAAGTAACGACACATCCTACGTTTATAGACATTCGAACATGTCTTCTAGCCTAGAACACTAAATGTGTATTTAATGTTTCAAATGCTCCTTAGGTTAATTGATAAATTTTAATGTTGATCTTGATTAAGGTTTCAGTTTCAAGGATAAAAATGAATTCACCTGAACTCCTAAGATATAAATAGCATAAGAAATAACTCTTTTCATTTAATGAAGATATAACTAAAGAAGGGAAGGAGTTTGAAACAATGATGAAAAAAACAACATCTTCCAAACAAGATATTCAAATTTACTATTCCAATTCAAAATTTCAAAGCCCTAATGCATGAGAAAATGAAACTTTCTTTCCTTTTTCTTTCATATTTCAATGTAAATAAAAATGAAAATATGACTAGATTGTTGAATCAGAACAAATTCAAATAGATTGGAATTGTAATATAAAAATCTCTTTAGAAGATCAATAACCAAGTCAAATGATAAAAACCCTAATTTATAAGAAGAATAAAACAAAAATAAATTTATTATCAAAAGGAAATCACAGTCAATTACACATAAGTTACTGACTTTACATACACCTTGGATAAACTAGAGACTCAGGAAGACACCACAAACAAGACAAAATTTAGAGAAATATAGGGAAAATTCAATTTTTTTTTTCACTTACAAGATCATCGCCGGTATTATACTCACACCAGTGTGAGTCATCACACTTACAAAATGGGACAATTGTGTTGGGTCGCTTGTCATAGAAGGACATATGCAATGGGGAAAATAACTTAAAACATGAAAGAAAAAGCCTAACTAACCTTGAAATTAAACTTCCATAAGTCCAATGATAGCTTGAAAAAGATAAATAAGGTAGACTATAGAGGTTTTAAAGGCTATTAAAAAGAAAACCATTGAATAACATCTCGTTCCCTAATGGATTCGTTAAGATGTGGATAAATTTCTTTTGTGGATAGAAGTAATCTCCCTAGACCTAGTGGATTTGTCTAGAAATAACCGAGACAAAACTAGAATGTTTTTCCTTAGATATGTTTTAAATATGAAAGGAAAACTTTCTTGAAATCCAATGCAACCTTCCTCCTTCTCCTTACTTGTTAGCTCCGGTTCCAACTCAAAATTTTAAAAGTGGAACCTGCAAATCATCCAAAACAAGTGATAGAAAAAAATGTACAACATAGCATATGGGTAAAAATGCAAAGGTGGGTTACACTTTCGTGAGAAACGTGGTCAGAAATTTAATTTTCCCAATAGTTTGGCTGAAGTTTTGAAATTAATTCAGCAGAACTAATTCTGTCATTTACATTGACGGCGTGGGTAAACAGATTTTTGGCCGGAGATGGGAAAAGCGACAAATTTTTTTTGACCAAACTAATAGTCTGGCCAAACTTTGGAAAATAATTCGGTCAAACTATTTCTTATAAATATATGGGCCCCCAGACTGGAACAAGTTTCAGTTTTGTATCCGTTTGGTTTGTCTCGATCTGTTGTAGTTACCATTTATGTTTATCTTGCTCTGTTGTTTCCTGTCTCGCTCTATTTACGTTTGTTGTTGTAGGGGCGAGGAGGTGAGCAAGCGAAGGTGAGAATTTCCTATTTATGGTTTATTTTTTGTAATTGTTTTTTAATGGTTTTTAATTTTTATTTTCTATGTTCGTAGGTTATTTGCAATCTGTGTCCTCAACAATCTATGGCCTCGTCATCTCGCTATCTCGTTGTGGCCTCGTCATCTAGTTGTCTTGTTGTCTTCAAATTTCTAGGTAGAAGAAAAAAACCTTCATTCGTTCATGTGATTCCTTTGCTTCATGGATGAATAGCGATGTTATATACTTGGAAAAAATCTCAAATACAACTAATAGAGCCTTTTTTTATGCGATTTTTTAGATAATATTCCATCTTTACCAAGAACACAACCAACTTGATTAATAGGCACCAACAATATAGTGACTGTCAGAGTTGTCTTTTTATCAGTCTCCTCGTTCACCTTTACATTAGGTTCCCATTCTAATATTCTGCCATGAACATGAAGAAGTTCTTCTTGTGCTGGAGAAATACATTTCTCTTTTTCTAGTTCTTCTTCACTTCCAGCTCCTTTCTCCTATTCCTTTGTAGCACTACTTTCATCAGCAGTTTTCTCTGTCTGTCCATTATCGTCACTTACAACAGGTTTTTCCTTGTCTCCTTTTATATCCTTCTCTGGAGCTACAATAAAAATAACTCTCCCCTCGTAGCCTAGAACACCCTCCTCAATTCTAATATTTGCACCTATCTCTTACTTGATTTGCTTTATAATGTTGCCTCCCTTGCCAATTGTACCTCCAGTCTTTAATTGCAGCTTATTTTCTCATAATAAACTAATACAAATGAGAACTTCACACTTTTCTTTGAAGGATAACCTTGGCCATTCTCATTGTTGTAAGAGGGAGGTAAAGAGAAATAGTTTCAAAGGATTTAGAATAGGTGTAATTTTTCTAATATCGTTGTCTCGTTGTGGCCTCGTAGTCTAGCTATCTCGTTGTCTCCAAATTTCCAGGTAGAAGAGAAAACCCTTCATTCCTTCATGTGATTCCTTTGCTTCATGGATGAGTGGTGATGTTATATAATTGGAAAAAATCTCTATTCAGTATGTGATGTTGACCTACATTAGTCCACTGTAATACTGTTGTCTTCACCCAATCTTTGCATAAAAAATATATATATAATTTCTCTAAACAGTGAGTCCTCCTACGTATTTAGACCTACTATCTCCTCAATAAACCACAACAGTAAATTGGAAAACAATCTACTTTGCTTCATGGAAAAACTTCATTAATTTCTTACTTGCTTTAATATGCTCATGAGACCTAAAATTTGGATTGGAGTTTGTTGGCTAGCTAGGAGCTACTTGGAGGCAAGTAAATAAGTCATAGAAGTGTAACCAATATCAGGGATGGTAACCAATAAGCATTAATTTTTTTGATTCATTACACTTAAGATCTGTGTAATTGCCTAATCATTGCAGCTTAGGTACCAGTTTAATTTATTTATTGATAATACTGGTCCTGTCATATGAACTTAGCATGATTTGTTTCCCATAACTTATCTATATTATAGATAGAAGTATTATTCCTAACATCATATCAGTTCTATAGGAGTCAACAAGCATTATTCCTGACGTCATGAGATTTACAGATGTGACATCTTAATGAGGTCGAGACAGAGGTGGAAAAATCTCTATTCAGTCTTGAGAGTGGCAACACTCTACAGGGTGTGTCTCTCAATCCTGCAGTTAATGTGATGCAGATCTAGATCAGTCCACTGTAATATTGTTGTCTTCACCCAATTTTTGCATTAAAAAAATATAATCTCTCTAAACAACGAGTCTTCCTGCGTATTTAGGCCACCTATCTCTTCAGCAAACCACAAGATTAAACTGGAAAAGAATCTTAGGTCAATAATGTTCTGTCCTAGATGAAAACCCAACGATAAAACTTTTTTTGGTGAAAACGTAGCATGTAAATTTTGTTTGTGTAGCGTGGGTTTCTTGAGGATTTCCATAATTGAGCTTGATTGAGGTGGTATAATGTAATTATTTTATTTTTGGTTAATACAGTGAAATATTGTTTTAGAAATAGATTTAACATTTTGATAATTTAATTGAGTACTTAGATTATGTAAAATTTTCTCAGGACTTTTTCTTTTTAGCAGACTTGGATATGCATTGAGATTAATATTAATCTGATATTTATTGAGATATATATGTATATTGATTACCTGATTTTTAATTTCTTCTCCCAAGAACTTAATATATGTTAGATCTATTCCCATTATTACAATTATATGTTAGATATGCTCCCAATATTACACTTATCTATTAGATATGTTCCCATTAAGATTTGTAATCATATATGTAACTAAGACTATGTATTAAGAAACTTACTGTTAATTACAGTAGTTCTAATGGTAAACAAGCAAAAGCTTCTATGGTTACAACTGCTTGGTACTAGTGCAAGATCATTGAGTTAGAAGAGTAGATGGTGTAATGTAATTATGTTATTTCTGGTTAATACAATGAAATATTGTTTTAGAAATAGATTTAACATTTTGAAAGTTTAATTGAGTACTTAGATTATGTAAAATTTTCTCAGGCCTTTTTCTTTTTAGCAGACTTGGATATGCATTGAGATTAATATTGATCTGATATTTATTGAGATATAGATTTATATTGATGACCTTATTTTTAATTTCTTCTCCCAATTTGTCGCTTGTGGTAATGTACTTATGCACACAACAACTCCACCAGACATGCATGAAACATGCATATATTAAACATTAGTCTACATCCATCTTGTAGAACCTATCATGAATAATACTAGTGTGCAGGATAATTGTCTTCAAACAGCTTTCACATACACACAACAACTCCACTAGACATACACGCATACATGCATTTATTAAATATTAGTCTACATCCATCTTGTAGAAACTATCATTATATTTTCATTCTTGTGTTCAGAATAATTGTCTTCACACAACTTTCACATGCACACAACAACTCCACCAGACATACATGCATACATGCATTTATTAAACATTAGTCTACATCCATCTTGTAGAACCTATTGATTATATTTTCATTTCTAGTAGCATATTTATTTCAATTAAGTTCATAAATAAACATACCAATTTAAACTTATGCACATACTTGGTTTAAGGCATTTGCTAGTGTTTTTGGAACCATGTACATGTCATTTCTCCCATAAAATTTAAGGCAAGCTTTAAGGATAACCATACATTCATGTCATTTCTCCCATTTCTCCAATAAACTCAAGGAAAACTTGAAGGATAACCATGTACATGTCATTTCTCCCATAAAATGTAAGGCATTCGCTAGTGTTTTTGGAACCATGTACATGTCATTTCTATGTCATTTTTCCCATAAAATTTAAGGAAAAATTTACTTCCATTTCTCTCATAATCTCAAGGAAAAATTTAAGGATAACCATGTACATGTCATTCCTCCCATAAACTTTAAGGAATTTTCTAGTGTTTTTGGAACCATGTACATTCCATTTCTATGTCATTTCTCCCATAAACTTTAAGGAAAACTTTATTTTAGGACATTTGCTAGTGTTTTTGGAACCATGTACATGTCATTTCTATGTCATTTCTCCCATAAAATTTAAGACAAAATTTAAGGATAACCATGTACATGTCATTTCTCCCATTTATCCCATAAACTCAAAGCAAAATTTAAGGATAACCATGTACATGTCATTTCTCCCATAAACTTTATGGCATTTGCTAGTGTTTTTTGAACCATTTACACGTCATTTCTATGTCATTTCTCCCATAAAATTTAAGGCCAACCTTAAGGATAACCATGTACATGTCATTTCTTCCATACACTCAAGGAAAATTTTAAGGATAACCATGTACATGTCATTTCTCCCATAAACTTTAAGGCATTTGCTAGTGTTTTGGGAACCATGTACATTTCATTTCTATGTCATTTCTCCCATAAAATTTAAGACATTTGCTAGTGTTTTGGGAACCATGTACATTTAATTTCTATGTCATTTCTCACATAACCTTTAAGGAAAACCATGTACATGTGTCATTTATCCCATAAACTCAAGGAAATATTTAAGGCATGTCATTTCTATGAAATTTCTCCCATAAAATATAAGGAAAACTTTAAGGCAAACCATGTACATTTCATTTCTCCCTTAAAATTTAGGCAAAGCAAAATTTAAGGCATGTCATTTCTAGATGTGATTTCTCCCATAAACTTTAAGGAAAACTTTAAGGAAAACCATGTACATGTCATTTCTCCCATAAACTCAAGGCTTTCTCCCATAAACTCAAGGAAAACTTTAAGGCAAATCATGTACATGTCATTTCTCCTTTCTCCCATAAATTTTAAGGAATTTTCTAGTGTTTTTGGAACCATGTATATGTCATTTATATATCATTTCTCCCATAAAATTTAAGGTAAACTTTAAGGAAAACCATGTACATGTGTCATTTCTCCTATTTCTCCCATAAACTGAAGGCAACCTTTAACGATAACCATGTACATCTCATTTCTCCCATAAAATTTAAGTCATTTGCTAGTGTTTTTGGAACCATGTACATGTCATTTCTATGTCATTTCTCCCATAAAATTTAAGGAAAACTTTACTTTAAGGCATTTTCTAGTATTTGTGGAACCATTTACATGACATTTATATGTCATTTCTCCCATAAAATTTAAGGCAAACTTTAAGGATAACCATGTACATCTCATTTCTTCCATAAAATCAAGGATAACTTTAAGGATAACCATGTACATGTCATTTCTCCCATAAACTTTAAGGAATTTTCTAGTGTTTTGGGAACCATGTACATTTAATTTCTATGTCATTTCTCCCATAAAATTTAAGGTTTTCTAGTGTTTTTGTAAAAATATACATTTCATTTCTATGTCATTTTTCCCATAAACTTTAAGGCAAACCATGTACATGTGTCATTTCTCCCATAAACTCAAGGCAAACTTTAAGGCATGTCATTTCTATGTCATTTCTCCCATAAATGATAAGGCAAACTTTAAGGAAAACTATGTACATGTCATTTCTCCCTTAAACTCTAGGCAAGGCAAACTTTAAGGCATTCCATTTCTAGATGTGATTTCTCCCATAAAATTTAAGGCAAACCATGTACATGTCATTTCTCCCTTAAACTCTAGGAAATGAAAAATTTAAGGCATGTCATTTCTAGATGTGATTTCTCCCATAAACTTTAAAACAAACTTTAGGGAAAACCATGTACATGTAATTTCTCCCATAAAATCAAGGCTTTCTCCCATAAACTCAAGGAAAACTTTAAGGCAAATCATGTACATGCCATTTCTCCTTTCTCCCATAAATTTTAAGGCATTTTCTAGCGTTTTTGGAACCATGTATATGTCATTTCTCCCATAAAATTTAAGGAAAAATTTAAGGAAAACCATGTACATGTGTCAATTTTTCCCATTTTTCCCATAAACTCAAGGCAAACTTTAAGAATAACCATGTGCATGTCATTTCTCCCATAAAATTTAAGGAATTTGTTAGTGTTTTGGAACCATGTACATTTCATTTCTATGTTATTTATCCCATAAACTTTAAGGAAAACTTTAAGGAAAACCATGTACATGTGTCATTTCTCCCATAAACTCAAGGAAAACTTTAAGGCATGTCATTTCTCCCATAAAATATAAGGCAAACCATGTACATATCATTTCTCCCTTAAACTATAGGCAAGGAAAACTTTAAGGCATGTCGTTTCTAGATGTGATTTCTCCCATAAACGTTAAGGAAAAATTTAAGGAAAATCATGTACATGTCATTTCTCCCTTAAAACTCAAGGCTTTCTCCCATAAACTCAAGGCAAACTTTAAGGAAAATCATGTACATGTCATTTCTCCTTTCTCCCATAAATTTTAAAGCATTTTCTACCATTTTTGGAACCATATACATGTCATTTCTATGCCATTTCTCCCATAAAATTTAAGGAAAATTTTAAGGTGGACCATGTAAATGTGTCATTTCTCCCATTTCTCCCATAAAATCAAGGTAAACTTTAAGGATAACCATGTACATGTCATTTCTCCCATAAACTTTAAGGCATTTTCTAGTGTTTTTGGAACCATGTACATGTCATTTCTATGTCATTTCTCCCATAAACTTTAAGGAAACCTTTATTTTAAGGCATTTTATAGTGTTTTTGGAACCATGTACATGTCATTTCTATGTAATTTCTCCCATAAAAGTTAATGCAAACTTTAAGGATAACCATGTACATGTCATTTCTCCCATAAACTCAAGGCAAACTTTAAGGATAACCATGTACATGTCGTTTCTCCCATAAACTTTAAGGCATTTGCTAGTGTTTTTGGAACCATGTACATGTCATTTCTACGTCATTTATCCCATCAAATTTAAGGAAAACTTTAAGGATAACCATGTACATGTATTTTTCCCATAAACTCAAGGCAAACTTTAAGGATAACCATGTACATGTCATTTCTCTCATAAACTTTAAGGCATTTGCTAGTGTTTTTAAAACCATGTACATTTCATTTCTATGTCATTTCTCCCATAAACTTTAAGGCATTTGCTAGGGTTTTTGGAACCATGTACATTTCATTTCTATGTCATTTTTCCCATAAAATTTAAGTCAAACTTTAAGGAAAACCATGTACATGTGTCATTTCTTCCATAAACTCAAGGCAAACTTTAAGGCATGTCATTTATATGTCATTTCTCCCATAAACTATAAGGTAAAATTTAAGGCAAACCGTGTACATGTCATTTATCACTTAAACTCTAGGCAAGGCAAACTTTAAGGCATGTCATTTCTAGATTTGATTTCTCCCATAAAGTTTAAGGGAAACTTTAAGGCAAACCATGTACATGTGTCATTTCTCCCATAAACTCAAGGTGAAATTGAAGGCATGTCATTTCTCCCATTAATATGTCATTTCTCCCATAAAATATAAGGAAAAATTAAAGGCAAACTTTAAGGCAAACTGTGTACATGTCATTCTCCCATAAACTTGAATTTAATATATTTTTTAAAATTAAGAAAAATCATGTACATGTAATTTCTCCCCTAAAATTTAAAGCAAACCATGTACATGTCATTCCTCCCATGCATTTGTAACAAAATTTAAGTCATTTGCAATCAATGTTCATTTAATATATTTTTAAGGAAAATGCTAGTGTTTTTGGAAACCATGTACATGCCACTTCTCCCATAAAGTTGGAATTTGCTAGTGTTTTTGGGAACCATGTACAACCATGTACACACCATTTATCCCATGAATTTGCAATAGAATTTAATTAATTTTAAATCAATGTTCATTTAATATATTTTTAAGGAAAATGCTAGTGTTTTTGAAAACCATGTACATGCTATTTCTCCCATAACGTTGGCATTTGTTATTGTTTTTGGGAACCATGTACATGTCATTTATCCCATGCATTTGCAATAAAATTTAAGGCATTTGCAATAAGGAAAATTCTATTGTTTTTGGAAACCATGTACATGCCATTTCTCCCATGCATTTGTAATAAAATTTAAGTCATTTGCAATAAATGTTCATTTAATATATTTTAAAGGAAAATGCTATTGTTTTTGGAAACCATGTACATGTCATTTCTCCCATAAAGTTGGCATTTGCTACTATTTTTTGGAACCATGTACATGTCATTTTTCCCATAAAGTTGGCATTTGCTACTGTTTTTGGGAACCATGTATATGTCATTTCTCCCAACCATGTACATGCCATTTCTCCCATAAATTTAAGGCATTTGTAATAAAATTTAAATTTGGCATTTGCTAGTGTTTTTGGGATCCATGTACATGTCATTTCTCCCAACCATATACATATATTGGGAATTTAATATATTTTATTGAATTTGTTTTTTTTCAGGGATAAAAAAAAACCCACTAAATATGGTTGAAAAATAGACATTATGCATAGATGTTTCTTGCTATCCCAATCCAGGGAAAGCATTGATTACATATATTCTTTGTAATATTGTGACTAACAAGGTCCTCCAGAGGAAAATGAATATAGCGGGAAGAACAACAAATAACGAGGCATATTATATTACATTGATAGAAGGCTTGGGAACAACTAGGGAGTATGGATCAAATGGAATTATAGTTTTCACCAATTCTGAACTTGTGTGTAACCAGATGAAAGGTGTGTACCAAGTTAAGAAGGAGAGGCTCAAACAACTGTAGGGAAAAGAAAACAATATTGTTAGGCAATTTCAATTTTTTAGTATAAGACATTGTGCAAATGTTAATAAGATGTCTGGTGATCTATTGTGTGGGGCAATTCCAATTCAAGATTCATCTATCAAAGATGAACTAATAGATGAATTCGTATTACATGGAACAATTTCAATTCAAGATTCATCTCTCAAAGATGAATTAGTGTTCAGACGCTCTCCTTCACAATTTATTGATGGACATTGTAACATATCTTTGATATGTGTGTGTGTTTTTACTTATAAATGTGTCATTTTTAATTACCATGTGTTTTTTTCGATTATATACCAAGTGTGCTCCCATCATGTACACACAACTTGGTGAACTTCTAAAAATGTGATTACTTCAACAAATTTTTGTTTAAATTGAGTTTCACACATCAAATTATGCTTTGAAAGTCGTGTTGTTTAAATTGAGTTTCACACATCAATTTGTGCTTTGAAAGTTGTGTTTTACATAATTTGTATACTAAATTAAATTAATTTTTTGAAATCTTTTGAATTTATTTTAAATATTAATTTAAAAATAATTGTAAATATCCATTATGGATATCCATATATATCATGGAGGATGAAAGGCGGAGATCAACATAATCCCATGCCTCTACGAGAGAGGCGGATCATGGGTCAAGGGATGTTCATGGTATTTATATTAAATGTACATGTTTTTAAATGAATTTTTAATGTATAATATTATCTCTATACATACATGTACATACATGTGGAATTAATTTTTTTATTGACTATATATATAATTTTATCGCCGTGTACATACCTGTATACACATGGAATTCATTTTTTTATCAATTTTTCGCGAGTTAAATTAGTTTTTAATAAATTTATTTTTTTACTTTTTAGGAGTTAGGAGGACAAGAGTATCTACTCCATCAATGTAGCATGGCCATGGCTCACGCAATCGTGGTATGGTTCACACAATTTTATCAATCATATGTACATGTATTTATATATATGAATGTATTTTTGAATTCATTATAAATTCATATTTTTTTTATGAAGCTTTCCTCTCGTCACGTGAGGTTGGTGGTAGTACACATTTCCTTGGTGGTCCATCAATAGGTGGTGGCCAATTGTGTGAAGGTGGTGATATGAATTCCATCGGAGGCAAATCAATGGGTGGTAGTGTTGGTTCTCAACCAATCGGTGGTCATTCTGGTTCTCAACAGTCTTAGGGTGGACATGATGCTGACCAACCATATTGAACTCGCCATCAATCTGAATATTATTTTCATTCAATTTGTATAAATATGTTCACATGTTTTTTTATTTATACAAAATTTTATATATTGATGCAAAGGTTGAAATTTTTTTTGCAAAAAGACATAGGACAGAATGCATTATTCAAGAAGAAGGTTGTACACCAACCACGACTTATCCATCTAAAATTTCTGATATATACCTTGCAAAACAAACATCCATGAATGCAAATTACAAAGGTGTCAACATCTTTATTCAAAATTGAAGAGATATCTTGTGTCTTTGAAACTCCCTGCTAAGAGTCGAGAAATAGTTACTCACTCTTTAAACAAACTTGTAGATGTGTACAAAATTCTTGGGCCAACCACTTATAATTTTGTAGAAGTGATGAGAAAAAGAAAGGAAACAGCGATGGGTCTTGATACATGGGAGGTTGTTAAACAAAGAGTTACAATAGAAATGGCCAAGTCTATGTTTAATTTCAAAGAAGAGACGAAAAGAAAGATGCTAAAGGTGCAATATTTTAAGCACCCTGATATAGCTTGCCATTTGTATGATAAAAACCTTGCTGCCTACAGAAGACTACAAGGAACGACGTTGTTACTCTTTATTTTGCAAAATTATTTTATGCAAAATTATTTTTGGGAATGAAACCCAATTATAATGACCTTCCCTCTGAATTTTTTGGCCTTGAGAAAGGTCGATTATGTGACCGTAAGGGCGCTAAGCATGATGCTGAGTTTCCTCGCCCCGAGCCACCATTGGTTAATCAACCTATTGGTGTGGAAACTTTGCGGTCAAAGATGGATGCCACTTCTCAAATTAGTCGAGAAGCAAGGGATGTCATCATTGAAAATTTTCGGAGTGGATTTGGTGGAATTGATGTTTGTCTGAATCGACAAAGAGCATGAGAGAATGCACATGAAAATTTTGTGTATCATACAGATGATGAGATAGACAACATGAGTGTTGAATAACTTAGAACATATGCAAAAAATTGTCGCAATGGTTGGTAGGACCTAATTATTCATGAGGAAGAGGGCATGGGATTTGTATGTGTTAATGGTTAGGATGATTATTTTATCACATGTATAATTTGTAATAAATACATATTCATAAATTTATTTATATATGTTAATCTAACAAAAATGTATCATATATGTGAACACCATTTTCAGTTCTCATGCTTGATGAATGAATATGTTAATATCACAGTCAAAGCTCCAGGTTCACACAATCAAGATGGTTCTCGCCATCAAGATGATATGTTGGCACATGTTAGTGTTTTTTAAGTGAACATGATGATGTACAATTATTTTAATCTATTATTATATATCGGAACATGATGACATATTTTTAAAATAAATATTTGTGTACACATGTACATGTATATAATTAAATGTTAATAGATTCTGATTCTGTCTGATGTTTTTGCGATGGAGGTAAATTCTTCTTCCTTAGGAGATGTGCCAAACCCAACATCACAAGTATGAACAAATTTTCACTTAAATATTTTTTAAGTTATATATTGCAGTTCAAAATTTCCATTAAAAAATGAGATCTAGATCTTGAGTTATTTTACAATTTTAATTTTTTTGAATTTTACGTTTCTGGAGATGATTTTTTTTCGGAGCCACCCCTATGAGATGTGCCCAATCCACCATCGCAAGTATTCAATTTTTAACTTATATATTTAAGTTATAAATTGAAGTTCAAAAGTTTTGTTATAAAATGAGATCTAGATCTTGAGTTATTTTATAGTTTTAAAATTTTTGAGTTCTAGGTTTTTGGAGATGATTTATGTTCTCCAAGGAATCTAGCGATGGAGTGTATGATGGAGATAGGAACATCCACACCATTTGAACAAGTTGTCTAACTTCTTTTTTAATATTATTGAAAATTATTTTATATTAATGTTCATTTGAAATTTTTAATATACATATACATGTATATTGTATAGTATATTGTGGAGGATGTTTTAATGGACGAGCAACAAAAGACAATGCAGAGGGAACTACATGAGGTATTGCATGATTTTGTTTTTTCATTTTGTTTTTTTTACATGAAGTTTTAAATTCTCATTCAATTTTAAAACATTAAATTTTAATGTTTGTACACATTATGTACAATTTCCCCATTCTTCAAAGGATAGCATGAGGCTCAGGACACTACTGGCAAAGTCACTAGATCCATATGTATTTGATTGATGATGCACATGTTTGCAACATTTTATTTGATAGATCTGGTCTCAAATTTACTTTTTTATATATAGTCTTATCTATGCAATCATATTTACTTTTCTATATAACTTGATACTTTTAACATTATACATTGAACTATATATATTTACTTTTATTGTTCACGGGATACAAAAATTGGACATATTTTACTATTTTGATATGGTTTGAAACTAGATTTAATTTTATCAAGAATGATTTTGAATTTTTGATAGTTACATTTGGTATGTGATCATATGTTGTGATATATAATGTTTTGTTTTTAAAACTCAAGTTGTCATTTTATTTGTTAAATATAAAATGAATCTAGATGGAAATTTCAAATTACAAAACACATACATGTGTATGTTTTGGATAGTTGAACTACATTTGGCATGTGATCACATGTTGTGATATAATGTTTTGTTTTTAAAACTCAAGTTGTCATTTTAATTGTTAAATATAAAATTCAAATCTAGATGGAAATTTCAAATTACAAAACACGTGTATATTTTGGATAGTTCAACTACATTTGGCATGTGATCACATGTTGCGATATAATGTTTTGTTTTTAAAACTCAAGTTGTTATTTTATTTGTTAAAAATAAAATGAATCTCTAGATGGAAATTTCAAATTACATTTTCACAATGTGTATATTTTGGATGGTTGAACCACATTTGGCATGTAATTGTGATATAATGTTTTGTTTTTAAAACTCAAGTTGTTATTTTATAAATGTTAAATATAAAATGAATCTCTCTAGATGTAAATTTTGAATTACAAACCATGTATACATGTGTATATTTTGGATAGTTGAACTACATTTGGCATGTGATTACATGTTGTGATATAATTTTTTATTTTTAAAACTCAAGTTGTCATTTTATTTGTTAAATATAAAATTCAAATCTAGATGGACATTTCAAATTACAAAACACGTGTATATTTTGGATAGTTCAACTACATTTGGCATGTGATCACATGTTGTGATATAATATTTTTTTTTTTTTAAACTCAAATTGTCATTTTATTTGTTAAGTATAAAATGAATCTCTAGAAGGAAATTTCAAATTACATTTTCACAATGTGTATATTTTGGATGGTTGAACTACATTTGGCATGTGATTGTGATATAATGTTTTGTTTTTAAAACTCAAGTTGTCATTTTATTTTATGTTAAATATAAAATGAATCTCTCTAGATGTAAATTTCGAATTACAAACCATGTATACATGTGTATATTTTGGATAGTTGAACTACATTTGGCATGTGATTACATGTTGTGATATAATTTTTTATTTTTAAAACTCAAGTTGTCATTTTATTTGTTAAATATAAAATTCAAATCTAGATGGACATTTCAAATTACAAAACACGTGTATATTTTGGATAGTTCAACTACATTTGGCATGTGATCACATGTTGTGATATAATATTTTTTTTTTTTTAACTCAAATTGTCATTTTATTTGTTAAATATAAAATGAATCTCTAGAAGGAAATTTCAAATTACATTTTCACAATGTGTATATTTTGGATGGTTGAACTACATTTGGCATGTGATTGTGATATAATGTTTTGTTTTTAAAACTCAAGTTGTCATTTTATTTTATGTTAAATATAAAATGAATCTCTCTAGATGGAAATTTCGAATTACAAACCATGTATACATGTGTATATTTTGGATAGTTGAACTACATTTGGCGTGTGATCACATGTTGTGATATAATGTTTTGTTTTTAAAATTCAAGTTGTCACTATATTTGTTAAATATAAAATGAAGTTGGCATTATATTTGTTAAATGTAAAATGAATCTAGATGGAAATTTCCAATTACAATTTACACATAAATGTGTATATTTTGGGTAGTTGAACTACATTTGGAATGTGTTCACATGTTGTGATATAATGTTTTGTTCTTAAAACTCAAGCTGTCATTTTATTTGTTAAATATAAATGAATCTAGATGGAAATTTCAAATTACATTTAAAACATACATTGGTACATGTTATGCATTTGAACATGTGTGTGAATGTTATATAATTTTACGATGTACATCTATTATTGAGGTGATATTTAAGTGTTTATTTTTCATGATCATACATGTCATTTAAAAAAATCATAGATGGTTAAATACATATTTAAGTTCACATGAATGTATATACATAAAAATGATTGAAGTACATGTTTGAATATATGGAAAAATGATTGAAGTACAATACATATCAATGTATATATCTAAAAACAATCATAAAATGTACAATTCAGAAGCCATACCATGGCCCTGCGCTAGCGTCAGAAACCCATTAGAGGCAACTACAGGGGTGCGTTTTCAGGTTGCTTTCACCGTGGCCACGACCAGCGATTTGAATCCATCGAGGGATTTGTATCTGATAGCCATGAGGTGTTGGATCCTCAATCATTTTAAAACATTCATGGGGAGATTGTTGTTCCTCCAGATAAGCCTAAGGGGAGAAGAGGCTATAGGAAATCCACTATTTCGCAATTTGTGAAGCCTTTACCCAGGAAAACCAACCCACTTCCAGGTTATGAGACCAAGATGAAGGCGTTTGGGTTATGGACTCGGACGATGTCTGGACCAGAGATTACGATGCATAATACCCAGTCGATCCCATCGTCCATTTGACCCCTCCGAAGCCTCCTCGAATGCCCATAGCTGAGAAGGAAGCCATTGGTAGAGAATATGGGTGTCTGATAGACGAAGAGGACTAGGCAACAGAAGAATATGAATGAAATCCATGATTGTTCGATAGCAAGGTTAATTTAAGTTTTTTGTCACCTCAGGATATACTTCAGCTCTTTTGTTTTTCTATGGGCCACCAAATATTTTTTATTACAAGACTCACTGACACTCTTAAGGGGTTGGTTTCCTCCTTTGAGGCAGCCCTAAACTTGGTTTATTTTGAACACTACCAGGGCAGGGATAGGCTAAGCACTACCTGCCATCTCTGGCCATTTCCTTTGTACAAATTTTCCATGCTTTTGATATAGTTTAGCCCAAGTTACAAAAAAAAATTCACATGAATATATGTACATAAAAATGATTAAAGTACATGTTTTAATATATGTAAAAATGATTGAAGTACAATACATATCGGTGTATATATCTAAAAACAATCATAAAATTCTAGGTGTTCTTAGATGTGTCAAACAATCATAAAATTTTAAAATTGCGTTAAAACATATCTATATCCAATGCACAACATTTTTCATTAATGTACAAAGAAAAGGTACTTTCAGTTGATAGTAAATTGTAAATTAGAAAACATGTACCACACATTTTGCATTCAAGACTGAATATTATAATTTACTTCATAGACACATCTAAAACAAAATCGTGCAACTTAAAATTTGTATTATACAGCTATGCTAGATACACAGATATGTACATTTTGCAATAATGACATTATAACAAATTGTAGCAGAGAATGTATGAAATCATTTAAGACCAAATAATGTAGACATGTGTACGTGTACACGTGTATAAATTACTCGTGTGCATGTACCCAAACAATGTACATGTGCAAACACTTGTACATATAACATAAAATGGCAGTTCAATTTTTAGTTGAGTTCTGGAAGTTCTAAAAGATGAATCCAAAGAGAATAAATTGTTGGGCAGTTCAATCAAAATATTTCCAATGGAATGCCATCTTCAATGATCCGTTCATGATCGGCTTTTAGCATTTTCCATTTCTTAATTTTCGTTTTTTCTTTGATTGAAATTCTATCAACTTTATGTGTGTTGCATACACCAAGTGACTATATTGACAACTTATGACATCAGGTTCATAGTCTTGAAATTAAACGTGTTAGTATGAACCTTAATCGCAAGCTTACGAAAAAGGCTCACTTTAGCCGTGCATAACAAGCAGCCCTAATAGCAAAGATGGCTGCCAATATCCTTAGATCTGAAATTAGTTGACCAAGATAAATCTTGAAAAATCTATATCCATGCATTAAAAGGCATTAAGCAGTAAATAAAAGTAAGATTTGCTCCATGCATCCAATAGACAAGACAAGATTGTTTTAAAGAATTTTTGTATTTTTTGACACCTAGAAAGGGAACATAGAAAGATGTTACCAGTCCCCCTCAATGGGATGGGTTCTTGTAATTCCTCAGCACTTCAGATCTAAAATCTCTCTCTCTTGATGGTGTAGAAAACCCAGATAAAAAAGGAACTCAAAGGGAGCTCGGAAGAAAAAATGGTAGCAAAATATGACAATGATGGAGGATCAAAGTCAGACCAAAAGTATAGATCCATAGTGATCTTTAGGCAACAAATGGTAGTGAATGAATGGAAAAGCCCTTCTATTTATAACAAAATATTGAGTTAGTCTAGATATCGCTACATAATCAAAATATTATTAACTAAATCAAGATCCAACCTGTATGGAATATTTTATTATATTTGTTGGAGGGAAAAAGAATTTGACATTGGTCAAATCCCTTTATTTGTAAATATTAAATAAATAAATTATTTATTTATTATTTTAAGGATGTGGTTGAGTAATAATTAAGTAAATAATGATTTATTCAATTATTTATAAATGATTTAATCAAATTTAACAAGGAATATTATTTAAATAAGGTTCAAATAATTATTCCTAGAAAATAATAAGATAAATAATTATTTATGTAATAAATTTTCCTGTTTTGGGTTAAATATGACTAGGAATATTAATTAAACTGTTGTTTACCTAATTATTCCTTGAGTAAAATCAAACAAATATGGATTTATTTAATATTTTCTCACGGGGTTTCTTGTTTAGGCCATAAACAACTTAATAAATGTGGTTTACGAAGTTATTTTTCATATTGAAAGCAATTTTACTTAGGGTAAAATTGGTCTTACATGGTGTACTTTGGTCCATCTAGTAGTAACAAGTTAGATGACCAAAAAAATGGTGTAACAGATTGTCCCCCAGCGTGCGAGCGTTAGGAGCTAATCGTATGACCGAAGTATGTTGTAAGAACTCAATCACTAGACACCGAAGGGGAAGTTAGAGAGAGAGAAATATATGGTAGACCAAAGCACTAGAGAACTAGACCCTGAAGATGCGAGAATTACAGGTGCAGCAAGTCCCTTTTATGAGTGAGTATTTGTGCTATAGGCGGTGGGGCATGCATACCTATGCCTACCGAGACAAAGTACAAAGAATAATGTGTCCAGTAAATAAGGGACTGAACTATATAGTACATGCTAGCATAAACATGAGCCAGATAAAAACATAATAATGGATCCCACATACTTACTGTGCCTAGGATAATAGCCAGGACTTGTACAATAATATCCGAGTACATGAGACAAGAGTACAACCAAAGTGCCCCTATAAACAGGAAAGGGCTCTGAAAATATGACTGAAACATGCAAACTAAAAGGCGCTGCAAGCGGCTGAGGCCGACATCATGAAATCTATGGAGATGCATCAAAGGCTGTAATGGAGAGGTCGTTGGGGCATGTGGGGAGCCACTTAAAGGGTCACCCCCTCATGAGGTCTAAAACATCTCACACACACTTGGGAATCACCGGTATAATCTACGGCATAACTGAACCATCAAGTATACGGATCTCGATCATGTTGTAAGGAGCTAGAGCTAAGAAAAACTCTAGTGAGAGGGCAATAAGGAGTCCCTTTCCCTGATCCAAGGCACAGAAGAAGGATGGAAGCTAGAACCAAGGTAGACCGCCCTCTAGACCTGTCTTCTAGAATAAATGATATGATGTCGGCAGAAGGAGGTCCTCAACTAAGGCACGAGAGAAAATAGTAGAGCGACTGATAGACTGACACCAGAGATGATGATGAAATGGGGGGTAATGAGTAGCGGACGGACGACTTCCCTTGTTAGAGCATAGAGGGCATGGGTGACCTGGCAGCAACTGACACAATATCAAAGGGGACAGGGGATAGTAGGACTGAAGGCCATGATGTGTGACACGAGAGAGGAATAAAACAATGAAGGATGGAGGACTATAGTAGGATCTAAAGGGAATCGGGATAAACTCCATGGATGTGACGATGGCTCAACTCGGTTGCTCTAAACAAGGGTGACTCAATGATGTTGCCACACAAAAAAGGTCCAGTGGGGACCATAAAGACATGAGTACACGATGGTTACTCATGACAAAAATCGACACGAGCATGGACAAGTAGGGAGGAAAAGTGGTGCCCCAAGTACAAGTGTTGCAAGTGAAGAATGTTGATTTTGAGGAGCGGTAAAGTGACCCTTCTTGGACAAAATGTGTCATGGTGAAGTATCAAATCACAAAAACTAACAAATTCCCATCTTAGAGCTTTGTGAGAGCTTTCCAACGGTATAGATGGTTTGTCAAACTGAGCTACGGTTTGGACGTAGCAGGCGAAAGAAAAATCTGGGGTTTCTCTTTTAATAAGCCATTTTCCCTCCAATTTCACTCATTTGCAAGTGTAGCTGTGGTGAATGCAGAGAGGAGAGAAGGCCCTAAATCTTGCGGCGATCGTAGAAAACAAATCGACCATTAGAAACGACATTCGTCAGTTGTAGGTAAGAGGCCTAACAATACTCTTTTAATCAAGAGGATCAAAATTTCAGTTTAGGTACCTAAATCTCATGAACAGGCCAGGCTGTAATTTTTGGGGTCTGTTTTGTGACCTGGGTAGCAGGTACTAGGAAGAAAACTACTACCTGTCCCAAGAAATGACCTGAAAAGTGTGACATATCAAAGAAAGGAGGTTTCAGTGTTGTTTTTGGCTGAGATCTGGGATTTTTATGGTTGAGGGGCATAGGTGTCCCCAAGCATGTTATGGTCATGCCAAAATGTATTTAGAAAGGGGGAATTTAAACACATTTTTATGATGTGGTGCACTATTTGTTTTCATTATGGTTATGCAGTTCGAGAAAGGGAATGGAGGATTACCCATCTCTTTTGGTACTTCATATATGAAGCAAATGGACTAAGTTTCTGGGTTGGCATACATGGTGTCACTATCCCAAAGAGTGGATTTGGAGATAATGAACTGGTGCTCTCCTAGAAAACCCACAGGTTGGTCAACAACATATCTATGGGAATGGGTTGTTGATGTAAGATGAAGGAATGATGAGGGGCATCATCCCGAGAGTGATCTGAAGTGATATGGGACTCTAAAGGTTCTTCTAAATGGGGAAGAATAAGGGTACTAAAGTCAACACGACCAGATACACTAGGAGAGTTGTGGAGAATTGTTTTTCCTGGTCTCTCAAATATGGGTGCCCCCTTACCCAAACATTGGGTGTCAATGTAATGGCCACAAGGTGTATGTGGTTCGAATGCATGGGTTCGATGTAAGGGGGGGTAGATAAATTTAGGGGTGGTGACTACTTCCATAATGTTGTCATCGTAATAGAAGATGGGGTGACTGGTGAAAGAAATACCAACTGACGCGACAAATCTACCTGAATCATCATTATGAGAAGAGAGGTTCACATGCGCATCATCACAAGGGGTGACAGAAAAAAAAAGTAGATGAAGGATCCACCGATGTTGATCCCAAGGTGATCGTTGAAGAGAGGTCAAGCGAAACAGAAGGGGAAGTCCCCAGGGGTTCTTCCACTGTGGATCTCATAGATGATGACAGGTAGTGGAAAGTGGCCGAAGACTCTGCCATTTCAACATCTGGAGGGGGAATTTCAATCGGAGTGGATGTGTCCTCTGGTTCTACTAAAGTAAAATGTGAAAATAAGGGAGCGGTGGACTCGTTGCGCTTTTCCTCGAATTGGTGAACTATCTCTAGAGAGGTGCGAAAGTCCACGAGGCGGGGGTAGAGGTGGGTATAATGGCCATGGAGATCACACAAAACACAGGGGTGGTTGGTGTGAATAGTCTTGGGGTTCTTGGCTGCAGTCGAGGAAGGAACAAAGGTTTCCAGGACCATCGACTCAGGGAACGCGACATTAACCATGGGCTTGAGACGAGGCAATTCAAGACAATTATGGGTGGCATGATCGACAACATCACACAAAGCACACAGAGGTGTATGCTTTGGAGGCTGAGGAGGAGCATGGTTTTTCGGTGCAGCCTTGTCTTTAGGTGCCTTCTTGTGGGCTTTTCCCCCCTCACCTGAAGTTGTCGCAATAGGAGGAGGTTCCTATTGAGGTGGTTGAGGCACAGTAGCGGAGGGAGGGGTCATGGGGACTAGTTGAACCAGGGTCAAAGCAAGATAAGGTTTGGGTTGACCAGGCGGGGTAGCGACTGGGGGATTGATGTACCAGATGGGAATCCCCAAGTTCAGGTTAGGAAGGGATAAGGTAGCCATGATAGGTACCAAGAACACTCCAGGAAGGGGAGCTAGGAACGGTATCTGACCAGAGGGGTAATGGCTAGGAAGGATAGCTCTGAGATGGTTAAGGCCTGGAGGAACCGTTCTAGATGGGTAGAGAGGCTCATGGATACCAGCTGTAGGTGAAGGGCCAGGAGGAAGGGGACAAGAAGGCTGAATCGAAGGGCTAAGAGTAGGTTGCGGAGGGCGGGGCTACTGACTAGCCAAAGCGAGCCGTTTGAGGGAAGCTCGAGACAATTACATCATGAAAACATTCGATGAGCTGGGATCAGAGACAAGAAGAGGAAGACCAAGGAATGAACCAAGCAAAGAGGAGTCTTTGTAGACTCCGGGTGAGACATTGGTCAAGGGATCGACGGTTTGCTTATTGGCCACCGAAGATATGATGGACTCAGGGGAGGTCTGAGACTTTGGTTCGTAATATGTCAATTGGTCAATGGTGACTATCTTTCCATTATGGGGAAAGGATATCTTGCGGTGAACTGTAGATGATATAGCAGACATCGCATACCTGTAGCTACGACCCAATAGAATGTTGTAATATAAGGGGGCATCAATGACTTCTACATCAACGCAAATATTCTTGCCCGCAAGGGTGATAGGACAATTGCGGAACATGCCAATGGGCTTGGAGGAGTGGTCATCCCATATTCGAAGGGTGATAGTAGAAGGGTCCAACTCAGGTGATCCGAGTTGCTTCCAAACCGAAGCCGATATCACGTAGGTGGATGCCCCCTCATCAATGATACAATGGGAAACGTTGATGTTCCAGATCTTGACTGGGATTTGGAAGTTGTCAGACACAAGAAGAGGAGGATGTTTTGACCGGTCAACATTGAATACAATCAAATGATCATCTGAAAGATCTACAATGCCCATGGAAGATAGTAGAGATTTTCTTTGTGAAGGGCACGACTAGAGGAGTTCCAGCGTTGAGATGGCAGCAAGAGATTGTGCCAAATCATCTACTATACTATACGAATGGGCAGCTTTTCCAGAAGTAGCATTTTAACGTAATGGTCCCTTAGGGATCTTGGTATGAACCTCTGCATTAGGCTGATGGATATGCAAAGGACTGTTGATTGTTGAAAGAGGCTCTGTAGATCCTGAAGAAGGGGGCTCAGGGGCAGACGTAGCGGGAGGCTTGTTGTACTAACGGGACTAATTTTGAAGGTTGAGGTCAACAGTAATGGGTTGGTCAGATTTAATCATGAGAATCTAGTAATCGGAGGTACCAGATGGAGGAGGTTGAGTGGCCACTTGACCTTTAGGTGGTTGGGTAGCCACAAATCCTTGCTGAGGGAAAGGATTAGTAAACAGAGCCGGTTGACTAGGCATAACATTGGGAGGGATGAAAGGGGAGGCTTATTGTCCTCGAAATGTTGCTTGATTCTCCCACATCTGGCTCATTTGTGGTAAAAGAGGACAATTATGATTTTAATGACCATAAACACCACAACAAGAACAAGGATTATTCATGCAAACAGGTTTGTCCTGCTTAGGCTGAGTGCCATGTTTCTGGTTAGCAGGGTTAGGTGCATTATTTTAAGGATTAGGTCCACGATTACCGGGGGAAGATTGATTTTGAGTGCCTTTCCTCTTCTTTTTGGAAGTAGGAGGATTAGTCGCGCCCTGCTGTGCATAAACCTGCCCTTGAGGGGGCAGTGGCTGCTGTTGCGGGGGTTGAGAAGGGAAGGGAGGCGGGGGTGCTAATGCTTGAGGAGCTGGAGCACCAGGATGTGGATACATATAATAAGGAGGTTGGGTAACATTGTGGTAAATAGGTCTGGAAAAAGGAAGAGGCATGCCATATCTTGGATACATGCTACCGAGAGAGGGAAAAGTGTTCGAGGTGCTGGCCCCTCCCTGAGGGAAACCATAGCCCATGGGAGGTTGAGCGTATGGATGAGAAAGAGCTCCAACGATACCGTTGGTGGCATGAGATGCCCCCGGTGCGTTGGCACCACCAGGTCTAGGAAGATCAGGTAAGACGGTATGAACATAACCAGACTGAGTGTAGATCAAGGCATATTTTAACGCAATCTAGAGAGCAGCTTCTTCAGTTTGAGGGAAATGTGATGCGACATCTTTGTCGATAACATTCAAAAGATATCTAAGTAACCAATCCATGTAGACACGATCTTCGAAGGTAGGGGCTCGACATATGCTCTTTCTTCTCTGTCATTCCTGGACATGATCGGATAGGCGGGTCGCAGACGATTGATGGAAAGAAGTCAAAAGTTCGATACCAATGTCATAACGGAGGGGAAGCTGTAAATAAGACAGAAAATATCGGGAAAGAGTCGCAAAGGTGGTATGAGAGGATGAGGCCTGAACAACATACCACTTAGAAGCTTCGCCAATAAGCGTATGTTAGAACAACCGAAGACAGACAGGGTCATCGGTAATGGAGTTAGACAAACACCGCATGTGGAAAGATCGAACATGATTTGTAGGATCTTCTCCAGCAAGACGTTCAAACTTGGGGATGTTGTAAGGGAGCTTGGTTGGCATAGCAGGCCAACGAGTGTTGTGGCGTATAGGTTCATTGATCAACTAGATAAAATCGGGAATACTGAGGCCTGCCATATAGGGGAGAAAGGGAGCAGTCGGGGTAGTTCTAGTTGCAGTCCCACTAGTAGTATTCCCAGCATTAGGGTCGGGGCTACCACTAGCGTTAGGTCCAGAACTAGACATGGTGAAGGTGACAGGGGGAGAACCGAGGGCGGAAGCAGAAGGGGAACCCAATGAACCAGAAGAGGAGTTGGAGTGTGGACATGGTGGAGGACTAACTCGAATCCTACGCAGAGGGGTAAATCTTCCTACCGAAAACTGAGGATGAAGGCCAATAAGTCTCCAGGATAAACACCTTAGGGGTGCAATGATGAAGGCACAAACATGAGACAAAGGGAAGAGAGACCAACAAGGGAAAGGAGGTGCAGGACCAACTAAGTACAATGTCGAAACAAGGGCAGAGAGGTGAAGGATCAGTTGATTACAATGTTATAGTATTTTCTTGGTAGTGCTAACCAGGCTCTTCTTCGCTTAGGGTGTGTGTGTGAAGTGTGTAAATTTTTATTTTTAAACCCAGACGTTTGTAGAGAAAAAAAAAAAATTCTTTTGTATAACTGTAAATAAACCCGCAGATAACAGTATATGAAACTGAAATAACATAAAATAAATAGCTAATTATGCATTAATCTAAACCCAAGGAGGCGGGCCTCTCAATAACTAGTCTGTAGGTGGGAAAAAATCTAGTAAAAACACACCAAAATATCCAGAAGATCTAAATTTGGGAGGGACAATGATCTAAAGGTCCGATCTACTGGAAATAGGTGCAGAAAAACTACAAAAATTCAGAGGAAAAATTGTTGTAAATGAGGTGGCAGAAGGCTATAACCTGGAGGGAAGAGGAGGGGACCCTAGAGGAAAACCCAAACAAAACTAAAAGGAGGTGTTTTGGATGGATAAATAACCAATCTGAAGTGGATCTGAAGGTAAGGGATCAAATCTGAAAAATGGTTGAACACACTGAAATTTCAAATGACTTGCAGCAGCTAAAACTCTTCCACGAAAGGTGGAGGGTAATGAAGCCCTAGGGGGCTAGGTTCCCACTTTGATGAGTAAACTAGAAAAATTACAGGTCCAAAACGGGCAGAGACAAAGGTCAGACAACCCTGAACAAAGACCCAGACAAACCCAGAAAAATCTAAAAAAATTCCCGCAAAAATTTCATGTCGCAGTTTCTGACCTATTTTCTACAGAGGTCGCAGGTTTTGGCCTGTTTTTTGTGCTCTGGAGGTTCAGGTCACACGTTTTGTACCAAAAAGTGCGACCTGCACTTTCGGCACTCTCGGGAGCAGGTTTCAAAAAAATTTGTCGTCTCAGCTGCGGATGATACCTGTCACCTACGAAATAGGTCTGAAAACACAAAATTTAGAATTTTCAATGTTTTAGGGTTTTATAGGTTAAAAAAAACATCAAGAAAAGAAAAACAAGAAGATGAAGAGAAATCCTAGGGTTTGAAGCAGCTAGATATGTAGGGATCTGGAAAACTACAGAGGTCGTAATCGTAAACCCTTGTGGAGTCTCCAGTTGTTAGTATGAATCTTAATCGCAAGCATACGAAAAAGGATCACTTTAGCCATGCATAAAAAACAGCCCTAACAGCAAAAATGGTGCCAATATCCTTAGATATGCAATTAGTTGACCAAGATAAATGCTGCAAATCTAGATCTATGCATTAAAAGAAGTTAAGCAGTAAATAAAAGCAAGAGTTGCTCCATGCATCCAATAGACAAGAAAATATTGTTTTAAACCATTTTTTTATTTTTTGACACCTGGGAAGGGAACATAGAAAGATGTTACTAGTCCCCTCAATGTGATGGGTTCTTGTAAGTCCTCAACACTTTAGATCTAAAATCTCTCTCTCTTGATGGTGTAGAAAACCTAGACAAAAAAGGAACTCAAAGGGAGCTCACAAGAAAAAATGGTAGCAAAATATGACAATGATGGAGGATCAAAGTCAGACCAAAAGTATAGATCCAGAGTGATCTTTAGGCGACAAAAGGTAGTGAATGAATGGAAAAACTCTTCTATTTATAACAAAATATTGAGTTAGTCTAGATATTGGTACATAATTAAAATATTATTAACCAAATCAAGATCCAACATTTATGGAATATTTTATTATATTTGTTGGAGGGAAAAATATTTGACTTTGGCCAAATCCCTTTATTTGTTAATAATAAATAAATAAATAAATGATTTATTTATTATTTTAAGGATGTGGTTGAGTAATAATTAAATAAATAATTATTTATTCAAATATTTATAAATGATTTAGTTAAATTTAACAAGGAATATTATTTAAATAAGGTTTAAATAATTATTCCTAGAAAATAATAAGATAAATAATGATTTATCTAATTAATTTTCCTTTTTTGGGTTAAATATGACTAGGAATATTAATTAAACTGTTGTTTAACTAATTATTCCTTGAAGAAAATAAAACAAATATGGATTTATTTAATATTTCCTCATGGGGTTTCCTGTTTAGACCATAAACAACTTAATAAATGTGGTTTACTAAGTTATTTTTCATAGTGAAAGAAATTTTACTTAGGGTAAAATTGGTCTTACATGGTGTACTTTGGTCCATCTAATAGTAACAGGTTAGATGACCAAAAAAATGGTGTGAAAAAACGCATCAAATAATACTTCACATTTTCATCGTTGATAGTAGGTGCAACTACAGAAAAAACATCTCCTACACAATAAAAAAAACTTATGTATTTAAATTTAGATCATAATTAACATGAAAATTTAACTTCAAAATGAACTTGTGTACTTGATTTTATTTTCTATTTCTAGATCTCTATCATTTGAAAGCAATTGAAATGTTACCTTCTCTAACAAGATCAGAAACTCGTTCACCTTCAAATGATATTGTAGTCTCTTCTTATTGCATTTCTTCAAAGCTTGCAACAAACATTTTTCCCTTTGTATTTAGTTTTGTATGTTGTCAATCTCTTACATACATTTTGTTTTCACAAACATCATTGGATTCTATGTTGTCTATGCAAACATGACAAAAACAAGAATATTTTCTTTTATCCAATGGAAACACATTTTTGGACAATCAATCTATATACATCTTTGACCCCAATATGCCAAAAAAACATATATTGAAAATTCAAAGAAGAATATAAATATGATATCAAAATACCATCAAAGATAATCATTGTGATAAATGTACTGTTTAAAATTAAAAATCCAATAAAAATTAAATTGAATGTAACTTCGTACTTCCCTTGATCCGTTAGTCTCATGGCTTAGTGCAACGATGCACCATTGAACAACTTCTTTAGTTGAAACAAGTCGGTTTGCAAAGTGGTCCATTTGATATCTTCGAAGTGCTCGTTTTATACATGCCCCTGCACCGTCATGTTCTCCTTTTCCATGAGCAGACTCAAAGAAATTCCAACAATATTTAATGCTGGTTTCCATATGAAGACGAAACAGCCAAAAGAATGATCGTGAAGATTTGAATTGACCTGCGCATCCATCTGACCATATCCAATGTTCATTGAATTTTATTCCACAGCTTTTCAAGGAGTCATAAATATTTTCAAAAAATGTTGTACAAAATATGTATCATGTGTACGATCATCACTAATATAGAAGTGATATTCTTTAATAACATGTCGATTTTCACTGGTGTTTTTTATATGATGCACATTTTGTTTATTATATCTTTATAGAATATAGACAAGCATGGGGACTTGGTCAGAATGATAGTATTCACTCTGAATTTCATTTTGTGGAAGAAATGTGTAGTTTTATGCAAAATCAACTATTGACAAAATGGTCCCTGTCGGAAAAAATTCACGGGATTTTTTGAATTGCAAGTCCTGCCATCGAGCTCTATGGGAATGGTTGGTGTATTTATAAATTTTTGCCTCAAACTTTCTCAAAAAATCTATCACAAAAATTTCTTCTTATTGCAAATCAATTCTTTTAGCACTTGTAGTACTACTTGAACCAATTGATGTATGGATATATTCATATCTCTTCCATTTCACTTTCATGTTGGACAATGATTGATCATTTATATCAGTACAATATTTGTTTTGAAATTTAGTCAAATTTCCACAATCATCACATATTTTACCACCAACACATTTCTTTTGCTAAAATAATTGATGGCTTTCTCTTCCACATAGAATTTGAGATATGAAATCATGGATAGTGGGAGGAGGAGGTGAATCTTTCCAAAATGTTTTACTAAAATTAAGGAATGTGTCATAATATAACTGAAATTCCACATGATAACGACAACAACAAGTGTTGCGTACAGTGATAGGTTTTACATACCATGGTTTTTATTGCACAAAAGCAATGATTGAGACATCAATTTCACGATTCTCTTCTTTGAATTTGTTGAACAACTCTATCTGAGTGGTGTCCAAGAACTGTTTTGCATGTTCTTCGTACTTATTTCGTGTTATTCTTCTTCGCATCACATCCCTTTACTTTGGTGAAACACGTGAATTTTTCATCCAATATTCATATATTATTTTTGAACATTTTCTCCAAGTCTATTTTTGTATGGTTACCTACAAATAGTTGTCCAACAAGCGAGTTCATCATTTACATCTATTTTCAATCAAAATTTCTGATGTTTGTGCAAAGTTTTTTGTGAGGTTCCTAATGCTCATGCCATATATTTTACCAAGCGATTCTCTTTAGTACTTGATGAAACCACTGCCATTTGTATTGCTCTACGTGCATCATAATCACTTTTCTTTTTAGATCTTCTAATTGGCTTTAGAGCACTATTTATATTTTGTATCACATTTTCCTTCATTTTGTTATCTTTGGTTGATTTTTGAATACCCAATAAAGTCATAGCTTCTTTTAATTCCCTCGATGTTAAGAGAATTTTAAACATTTGGGCTTGAACTGCCACAGTTTCATCTTTGAAGAACAAATCAATAATGCAATTAACAAGATATCATATAAAATGGTCAACTTTTTTATATCCATATGTGTGAGTGTCAACATTTTCTAACATCTCATCATCGATATTGATTTCATCTATACATATTAGAATTAAATGTACATAATAAGTTTACATATTCAATAAATAACTAAATTAATAAATATGTATAATTTCAATAATACACACTTAACATATATATATATATATATATATATAGTAATTCAATTTCTTCACTTGAATTTCTTTCAAAATTTTCACCATCTTCAATCATTGGTTCAATATCTCTTTCACTTTCTCTTTCAAAATTTTGTATCTCATCATCAATGTTTTGAGGAATATATCTCCTTGTTTACATTGCAAAATATTTTTCAAATTAGTTCATCAAATAAAAAATAAGTTTCACAATACACTAGTCAAATTTTAAATATCAAATTTATAATATTTACATTTACCTACCTGCTTCAACTTCTAGTTGAGGGTTATTTTCCCTTTCAATATTTTAGCGTTCTTCTCTCTTTTCTTTGCGATATTCTCTCCCTTGTTCTTTACATTCCTCGGGGTCTCTTGTTCGATCATATTTTCTCTTGCAATTCCTTTGATTTCCCATGATAATTGATTATGAAGCTCAAAAAATTTCCTTCAAAAATTTAGATAAAAACTCAATTAAAAAAAGCATCACAAAATATTTAATTAAAAAAAAAATCATTTTAAAAATTTTGAACAAAAGACATTCTTCAACCCAAAACACTTACTTTAAAAAATCCGCCAAAAAAATGTCTTCTAAAAATGAAATGAAGCTCAGAATATTTCCTTCCAAGTCTTGCAAAAAAATTTCATTTAAAAAGTTAGTCAAAAACTCATTATAAAATATTTATTTCAACCGAAAACACATACTCTAAATAAGTGTCACTTTAAAAAATACCTCCAAAAAATGTCCATTGAAAATTAAGCCCAACCTCTTAAAAAATGTCACTTTAAGAAATACCTCCAAAGAATGTCCTCTGAAAATTAAGCCCAAAAACCTCTAAAAAAATGTCTTTAAAAACACAATACCTCCAAAAAATGTCAATTGAAAATTAACCCCAAAAAAACTCTAAAAAAATATCACTTGAAAAAATACCTCCAAAAAATGTCCTTTGAATAGTAAGCCCAAAAAGAGTCATTTGAAGATTAAGCCCAAAAAAGTTCAAAAAATGTCCTTTGAAAATTAAGCCCAAAAACCTCTAAAAAAATGTCTCTAAAAACAAAATACCTCCAAAAGATGTCCTTCGAAAATTAAGCCCAAAAAGCCTCTAAAGAAATATCACTTTAAAAAATACCTCCAAAAAATGTCCTTTGAATATTAAGCCCAAAATGAGTCCTTTGAAAATTAAGCCCAAAAAAATTCCTTTGCAAAATCAGCCCAAATGAAGAAATGTGTGAAATTATGCGAAAATAATGATTCAGTTTTCCACTATTTATAGAGGTGCGAAATGTTTTTTTTAGAGGGGATTCATTGAATTTTCCGGCCGACGTAGGTTCGATTAAAATTTCTGCCGAACTTCTATAAAAACTTCGACTGAAATTTTGTGTCATTAGAATTAACGGGTCGTCGAGGAAAAAAACAATTTGGCCGAAATTTTTTAAAATTTCATCGAACTAACATTTCTGCAACTACGCATCAGCTCGGCTCTTAACACATTTCTTCAACTTTGGAATGATTAAACTCCAAGAAAATTTACGAATTAACAGTCGAAACTAAGACAATCATTTGCAGAATTCAATCTACCTTCAAGAAATATAACTTTTATGGAATTTCATAAATATTTACTAATTTTAATTAATTTTTTAATAAAATGGGTGCAAACAATTTCTGAAGTTCATTATGATTCAGTGAAATCAAAATTCTATATCTTCTAAAATACATTGTAAAAAATATTAAAAAAATTATGGTGCATTACATTGCTCTGTTGTTTGTAATGGGTAGTTTTTAGATTTTTAGTTTTTAACAAATATGTTGAGAAATTTTGTGTGAGCCGAAACATATTCAAAATATGCATTTTTTTTCATATTGGATCAGTTCAAAAAATTCTAGTAATTATGATATGCATCAGTTGGTTTCGTAAATATAACGAAACCGAAGTAGATTCTATCTAGATTGTTGTAACATATTTTTCTTCTCAAAAACACAAAATTTTCAAAGAATACACCAACGTGTTTGAACATATCTTTTTATGAACCTTTGATTGTTAAAGAACACACACTCAAAGAAAGTTTAAGTTGACATATCAAATGTGTATAAAAAAATTCCGAAAAATAAGTAATAGAAAGCTAATAAAATTTCTGACAAGTTTTATTTTTATTGTAAAAAGAAATTCTAAACAGAAAATTTGTTTTGGCTTGCAGAAAGTTGAAGAATAGAAAAATGATATTTTTTTCTCAAAAATGGGAAAAAAGTGTAATCCAACTTCACATTATACAAACAACTCTAAATAAGAAGTCAAGGATTCATGTTCTACATATTCATAAACAAGAAATAATGTATAGGAGAAACAATGCACTTTTGTATTAATAATGGCATAAACATATTACAACCCTTGTAGGTCTTAACTTTGTGAATCTCTCCCAATTATCTTGTCCTTTCTTTACTATATTCATAAGCCATCAATCACACCTAGTGAACATTGATGGATTATGGACCTTTAGACACAAAAAGGAAACATAAATGTGTAATCAGAGTCTCCAAAATTGAACCCAAACTATATGGTAGAGGCTACATTTATAGGGGAAATGAGGTGGTTTTGGGTTTACCATTCTAGGGATTAGATCCACATTAGAGTGAGATAATTTCTAGGAGAAAAGAGATAAGACCTCAATAGTAGGAGTTAGAGATCAGATCCAATAATAAATAGTTAAAACCATTCCCAAAGCTTCTAGAGAGATAAACTTCAAAATTGATTTTATTTGTCCTCATTTCTAAGTATTCATTGCAATTTTTGTGAAAGCAACTTGCACTGACCAAATCATTTTCCATGTGTGCAATTTGTGCCATCGTAGTTTGTCAAGAAAGTAACTGTGATGAGGCCATAAACTAGGGTTTTCAACCAATGTAATCTAGGATTCTTGTAACTTTTGGAAAGGGATTCTTTTGGCTTTTCCAGGGATGATTGCAAAGTGTAAATGAATGATGATATATTTGAGTTCAGGGCCATTTGTTTGAACATGAAAAAATGACCTCTAACACTCCTAGTGGTATGATATTTGATATAACTCAATCAACAACTAGAAATAAGGTTTGATTCCCTCAATTCTCAACTAGAGTTACAAGACTTAACCTTCTAGAGCCTTCTTCAAGGTCCACATATGAATAGTGTTGAAAATGCAGCAAGAAATTCCTACTTTAATTTTCCCTTCAATTAAATTAGGAGAAAATCGAAATTCCACATCACTAGACAACTTGAATGAGTTAATTGAGTTATTATCACTCAATTAGCTCAGTTAATTCAAGTTGTGAGCCTAACCTGAGTTGTGTACAATGATTCCTAAAATTTGGGAGCCTAGGCTGAGTTAATTTCAGTTATAACAATTTAATTCAGTTAAATTGAGTTAAGTTCAGTTAAACTAGTTCCAACTATTGGAGGAACTAGTGGGAGGTCTAGCAGTGGGGTGCGACTTAATTGTTTAACTAGTTAATTGATCAATTAGCCTAAATTAATTCATGCATGCATGGAATTCAAGCTACCACGTTGAGATTAGATTTCAAGGGTAGTGTACTATCAATTGTAGAATTTTCCAAATTGTACAGGTGGTGCATGCAGTCAAAGAAGGGCCTAATAGAATTGCATAATTTTGAATGAGAAATTTGTCTAGTTAATAGGGGGCTAATACCTCATCAAACATTGCAATAAAATAGGAGCTTGGAGGCTAGGAAAATTAGCTAAGTGTTGGCCAAAGTCATTCAAGAAGAGGATAGAAGATATTTGTGTAGATTGTGTTGAAGCCTAAGCAAGCATATTGTATTCATCCAAACTCTTTGATTAATGCAATACAGATAGGAAGGGGTTTTGAGAAGTTTCTTTCCCCTAAATAAATCTGTGCTTATGTGTGTTGAATCATGATGCATGTTTTTGATATGTGTTCTCGATCGTGAATTTTCTTCCGCGGATGAGTAGAGTAGATTTGAATCTTATGTTTTAGTACATTACATGAGAAGATTTGAATCTACACAATTAATTTCTACAACTAACCCCGTATATATGAGTAATAAGGAATAATGTGGAATCCATTCGTACCATGGTGGTCAACATAACTTTTTCATATGAACTCGGATTGACATAATTCTGCCACTGTTGGAAAGGCATTTTGAGTCTATAACAATATGTTGGGGTCCAATCCTAAAGAAGTGAACTTTTGACCCAATTTTTTTTTTATTTAATGTCTCAAAATGGCTCTATAAGGTTTTAAACCCCAATTCTCCAAATTAAGTCCCATTAATAAAATTGATCTTGCAAGTTCATTTGCCTAATTTTTCTACTCTGAAAACATTAAAAAATATGACATACAATATAATAGTCCAATGTAAATCAATTTCAATTTTTTAATGTCTTTACAACTTATTTCAAAAATAAAATAATTTTCTTATTATTAATAAATCAACTTTAATATATTATAAATATAATTGCCAAAAATTTATTTTTAATATTATAAACATTCATTTTATAAAAATAAGTCAATACAATTTGGATTTTAAAACTTTAAATATACATTAACTATCTTAAATGAATAATTAATGTATTATACAAAATAATCATTTAAAAGTCTATATATTTCAAAATAATCATCCAAAATTATAAATAGAGTAACATTTAATTTATTTTAGATCAATGAAAATTTGACCTAATATGCATGGAGTGAAATAAAATAATTGTATTTATAGTTTTTTTATTTTAGAAAAATAGAATAATCATATTAAGATTAATATCTATACACTCATTAATATCCAAATATTTTGTAAATGCGTTACATTCTATTTTGAAATATCTGTCATCATCTTTTTAATATTTTTATCAAAATTGTATGGTTCATCTTGTTAATATTTTTTAATCACAGTTGTAAGGTTTTTTAAAAATAAAAATAATATTCATAAAATTATAATACAAGTTTGTTTAATTTTTCTTTCAATATTATACAAATAAATTAATGTTATGAGAATCATTAATTTTTCAGAAGAAAAAAACATATAATTTATATGAAGTAACAGTACAGAAACTTCCGATATCAAAAAATACATAGGTCTCCTCTAATTGCTGAATCCGTCAATAGTTTCACATTACATCTCCAAGCCCTAATACTTTCTTTGCCTTTGATACTACGACATAATTATAATACTTTTCAGCTCGATTTTCATAGGAAAAAAACATCACAATTTAGATCCTTGATCTTAGCTCGGGATGAAAATCATTTATTGTAAATTAATTATTAGATCCTTGATCTTAGTTCGGTATGAAAATCATTTATTGTAAATTAATTATTATACGGATTTGTCTTAAATCTGAAATGTGACTTATTATTTTTCACGCTCATGGTTTCATTAAAAATATGTCAAGATTTTTTATGCAATGTCAAGATCCCATATGCAATCCTCATGCTCATACTTTGACTTACATTTAGCAAAACCATGAGTTGACAGGTAGCATTTAGAGCGAGCCATGCAACGTCAAAATTCCATATACAATTCTCATGCTGAAACCTTGACGGGACGTGCTTTTGACAGAACCATAAACAAGAAAACCATGAATTGACACAACTAAACCACGAATTGACAGCTAAAGCGAATCTATGTTATGGATAGGCATTGCCCCTTTTTATGGCCACTGGACGGTCACTTGCTACGAGCCAATCTGCAATAGCGATGACGGGAGAGAATAAAATCCCTGATCGATTGGCCCCACGTGGATTACTACGACTTTCTCTGTGTCTTAAACAGTGCACCTGCACCTCCCTCCTGCGGGTAATTACTAATAACGACATCAAGCTTTCTCGTTCTCATTCTAGAAGGTTATGAACATATTAGTGTTCATAATTGTCTTCATTGTCAAGAAGTTTCAAGGTCATATTCCCTCAGGACAAGTGCCAATTAAGATAATACTATTTTGAATTGGCAAATATTAAACATGGCGTAGTAAGATAATGATTAGTTTATTAAGATAAGAAAGTAGAATCTAATGAATAGAATGAACAGATAATGATTCCTAGCATAATGCTTAGCATTTGTTATCTGCATACAGCTCTACGACTTTCCTGGGTAATCTCTTTTTAAGGGGATTCGTCAGGGATTTGTTTGACCTTTGTGTCAAACGTTATATTCAATCATATCCAAGTTGGTGAACGTATATGATATATCCTGCACACTGCCATTAGAAATTTGAGCACTGGCTGCAACCGACAAGAATATATTATTGGTATGATGCGAGAGGTGGAATTTGTTTTTGAAAATTCGGTGAAGTGTGTTGAAAACAAACCAGACTCCTGTGATGTTCAATCATATACATGTCGGTGAACGGATATTCTCCATAGTCTACATTGACTTAAGACAATCATTTGTAGCAGTTTAGGTATTATGTAATGTCAGCAGAGGCGTTGTTTACTGGGCAAAATGTGGGCCATGGCTTAAAGAAAATTGGGGAATCTGGGATTTTTTTTAAATGGGTAGTAGAAATGTTTAAATGGTGTTTTCGATAGGGAAATGGATTAAGATTATCAAAAATTTATGTAGCACTCAAAATATTGAAGCTTGTTAACTGTAATCTAGATTTGCAAAAAATTGTACACAATTTTATCATGCTGAAATTTCTATGGTTTTTGGGGTAAATTTAAAGTCTCCTTAAATACTGCTCTTTCATATCATTTATTTATGGTCATGCATTCACCGTACAATGTACAATGTCAATATTAAACTACAATTTCAATATTGAACTGAAAACGATAAAAAATCAATATGATTTTGACAAAATCTGGTGTGAATTTTTGAAAATCCCGGTTATGATTGTCAAGCTTCAAGATTTTGGATGTTCCATGGGTTCTTGATGGTGCTGAGTCTATGTCTGCCATAAAAAAAAAAACCCTTATAAACACTCTCATAATAAGATTTAAAAAAAAAATTATGACTGCTTTTTGTTTTATAAATAAACTAGCACAACTACATTAGTAAATGTGGTTGATATATGTCAATAGTCACATTGTAGAGTGGCATTAGTAAATGTGGTTGATATATGCCATAACCCTATATCAACCACATTAATAACTAAAACAAACATAGTAAGAATTTAATAATAATAATAATAACCGTCATATAAAAATTAGTCACTACCTCTCATAGAAACAGTCATAAATGAATAACTTACTTAAAAAATAATATCTAATATAATACCGTGAAAAAAACCTCTAATACTTAATAATAATAATATTAATATTATTAAATATTACTAATAATACTAATAACAATAAATTAATAAAATCTAATAAAATGGAAAATAATAAAAATCTAAAAATTTAAACCTCTAAAACTTAACATTATTATAAATTTTAATTAATATTATTATAATATATAAAAATATTAAAATAACAAATTCTAATATTATTATAAATCTATGAACAACGACTAAACTATAAATATGAGTTGATGAGTTGCGTGAAGATTTATATCACACCATCCAATTTACTCACTTTGATATATATAAATATTATTAACCTTCTCATAAGTATGCCATACTCTTTTACAATCATTGTCCCATTAAACAAAAAGTTACATTAAGTAGGTATAAAAACAGGTTGCATTAAGGATCTCTATTTCGATTTCTGGTATCTGTCAGAGGTGATTAATGGTTTTCTTTCGATTCCATGTTGCAGTAAGGATCTCTAAAAACAAGTTGCATTAAAGATCTCTATTTTTGGTACTTCGTAGAGGCCATCAAGGGTTTTCTTTACATTTCATGTTTTTTAAGATGAATTATGTTGTTGAAAATGATTTTTTTTATATAGTCAAGATTTTTATAATAATTATTTGGATATAAAAATTTAAAAAAAAAAATGATTGAAATTATTCACTATTCATTTAAAAAAATTTATTTAATTTTAATTTCAATAAATAATAAAAATTAAAAGTAAAAAAATATTGAACTTATTAAATTTTAATCTCCAGAAACAAACTTTTAATGACTAAGGTCATATTTCACACATGCTAAACCAGGTGTTTCTTCTTGTTTTAACTATAACTTAACTCTGTATTAGCATTGGAAGAGATAAGTGTTTATCCCACAATTTATACTATATCATAAACTTCGTGTATGTTAACGTATCTGTGGATTGTATTTGATAATATAACAAAAGGTGTATTGAAGGAATAAGGATAAATGTTAGAATCAAATAATGGTTAAGGAGAATGTCAATGTAAGATGAAAAGGTTTTGTGTTTCATATTATAGATCAAATTAATTTTTTATATAGGTCAAACTATTTATATATATAAAAAAATAGAAGAGAAAATAATTCATATAAGTTGTAATGGTAGACTTAATGATCACATGGCTTAGTTCAGTGAAAAAGTAACCCTTCTCTAATTTGTAGATATTGAAGACATTGTTTTACACATGTATTCATAGATTTTAGAACATGAATTCAACATAACTTCTTAAACAAGGTGATCAACATGGTTGGTCCGTGAATGTGATCAAATTAAACTTTCATGTTCGAAAACAAACCACCTAGCCCCATCCAGGTGATTTGGTAAGCAAACCAAAGGTGAATAGGATATGGAAAAAGAGTGAAGATATACTTGGTTATGAGTTTTGAAATGGAAAAACTATTCAACAACCCTTAATTACTTTTTACATTTGCTAAATCATGTATAAGAGGATAATATTCCATATTTATTAAATCTCAACCTTTATTAAATCTCAACTTTCAATAAATTTATTTTATTTAAAAATAAAAAATTCTAAAACCCCAATTCCAATATAAATGAGGCCTATCAACCTAATAAAAAAATTAATTAAAATAATAGATAAATAATTTTTATATAATTAAAAATAATTATTTATACATTTTAATTTTATATTTTAAAACTGCATTTATAATTTTATTAAATAATATAGAATCAAATATATTTGATCACTTATGACAATGTTGGTAATTATGGTAACTTTTATGTTAGGAAAAGTCTTCATAATTCCTATAGAGATGTTGTTTTTTGGAACTTATTTTTAATTTTATTATTTCAAAAATGTTATAAAATTATATCCTTTACATATTTTATTAATTAATGATTTTTGCTAATTATCTTTTTCAACATTTTAAGTTTAAAAAAAAAAAAACAAAATATGAAGTTATGATTTCTCTAACTTCTTGAGATTTAATATTATTTAAAAAAAATTCTTAAAATAAATAGTTAAATAGAATAAAATAGTCATTCAACTAGGTAATTTTGATATTTTCTATACATAATTTGAAAAATTTGTATTTCTAAATTTTTAATATAGACAATAAAATTACTCAACAAAATTTCCAAAATATTAAATCTATTCTACTTTAAAAATACAATTTAAAGAATGTCAAAATAAAATATCCTCTCCTTAACCTTCTAAAAAAATAGATAACTCATATAATTAAAATTCTTAAATAATAAGATTTCAAAATAAATAAATAAATAACAATGCATTTGATTTTTTCATTACTTTATAAAAAAAAAAAATAATACTATTTTTAAAATATCCCCTATTCCATTTCAATTTTGTTTAAACCATCAACATCTATATATTCCTCTCTCTTTGTGTATAGCTTAAATAAAATAGTTGAAAACACTTACATCTTAGAGACATGAATGTGATGTGGAATTAGGATCGAAATATACGTAATTACTATCCAAATCTTCTTTGGAAGCTTTAGCAAATTATTCATTTTGATGTGGGTTTGGTTAGCCGTCTCCGACTCTCCACGTCATGTATTTAACGTCTCTTTCCTAAATGATTGATTTGTTGTTGGTTTGGCACAGAACAAAGCCGTCTCCACGTCATGTTTTTTTTAAGTCTCTCTCTTTCACGCGATCTATTAAAACGTGGGTTGTTTAGGGTCATGGTATTTGCATGATGAGACTTTCATCCCATTTACGTGATCATAAGATTTGTAGCGTTTTCTTTTCCATCGATTAACTTGTTGATAGCATTTGGAGTATCCTCCTTATCCTTTTCTTCTGTCTCTCCTTTATACATCAAGGCGAACCAGCAGGTTCGAAAGCAAGCAACACAGAGTCCCCCACTATTATGAGAGCCACTAGAATTTGTAATTATTAATGTGTATTGATGGTGGCTCAGTTAATTAAAGCCCCACCAAATCATTAACCTATATGACCCATGGCATCCCTAGGCCAATGAGAAAAAAAAAAGAAAACAAACAACTTTTATTTTCCATCCTTATCTTTTCCTCTGTCTGATCTACTTTACGCAACCAAGAGTAGAGTCCCACCCCCACTATTATGGAATTTGGTCCCCACGATTTTCGACGACGCTCTTCTTTTTATCAACTCACTCCACACTTTTGGTAACCTCCTTTTGTGTTCTGCAATCGCTCCTCAGATCATTGTAACGTCTTTGTCATGCCTTTTAATGTCAAATTAAGATAGTTACTAGCATGCAGAGTACACTATTTGTAATGAATCAATGCGCATCACCGCGTTTTACTGGTTTCAACTTCGAGTAGCGTGCACGTAACATAATTTTGGCGGTATAAGACAATATTATAACTATTGAATTTATGTTGTTTATTTGAAAATATTGTGGAATCCAATTTATTGTAGCTAGATTAATGGCCACCAGTGGCTGGCCTTGGCCTTCAAATATAGTTAGGCATTTATCTTACATTCTCATTTAACCCGGTTAAGTATGTAAAAGCTTAACCCATTTTTTTTTATAGTCAATAGTTTTCCTAAATTGTTATTAACTTCTGCTAATAATTTAGAGCTCTGCTGAGTCGAAATGTAGACTCATTGCCAAATCTCAGTTTATCTTTGACATAGTTTAAAGTAATAATAGTAAAGTGACTTGGAAATGGGCAGTGATAACTATTTTTATGCATAAATTTAAGGATTATTTTTATTATTGATTTAATGTTTTATTTTTAATCTTAACAATAATAATGGGTATCTTTTTCTCTTTATTTTTAAACTTATTCCATTAGTGTGTTGAAAATTATTATGTTTTAGAGTATTAATTACTATTTCAAAACTAGTTTTAAGAATCTATTTCTCTCAAACCTAATAAAATTTATTTGGAAATGAATTCAAAACTTATGAAATCACATTGTAGATGGCAGTGAGTCTCACGAACTTGAGTCATATGGATAGCTTGCTAAAAGTCATCTCAATAACTTTGTGAAGGCTGAGAGGGGTTGAGACTAAAAAGAGGGGCTAATTAAGAAGCAATTAAAAAACCAGGAGGAATGGATGTGATAGTTATTAATTGATTTTTAGTTTTCTTCCTAGATCTAACACTAATTATGCCCTATTATAATCAAATCAGAAGTTTCTAGAAATTTCCAACAAGATGGTAGAGACTATGATGAATATGATAATATGATGAATATTTACAGTGGTTGATAATAAATTAGCATGTAGAATTTCACTTCCTAACATAATACCACTCCTAAGGTAATTTATTTACAAGTAATATTGTAAAATCCAATATATAAAAACAAGCTGACTTATAGAATGTTGGTTGCTAAAAATATGATAAAATAGTGAAGTTGATTGGTTAATCTACATTCATTTTATATGTTGTTTTTTTTTAGTCTAAATCCATTTTAAATTTGTAGTCATTAAAAACCATGTGGAGAACAAAAAGAAAAAGGATAACCCACTTATGTTAGGAATTCTTTTTTCAAAATAAAAAACATTAACTTTTAATATTTCATTATGAAATAAAAATGTACAATCTCATGGCTAGTTAACTTCCACAATATTGTTCACCATATCACTTACAAAAACAGTAATAACTTAATTTACATCCAAATTACATTAGCATACTAGCTACTAAGTTTTAACATAAAATATTAAAAAAGCATTTGATATCAAAGCACCAACACAAAAATCGAAAATGGAGCACTCTCATGCATCTAACACTAAAGATTATTTGGACTACATGTCTTCTAAAACATTATTTTCTCTAAAGGAATGTAAAACTTGCAAGTCATCAAATTCTTCTATAATTGGAAAATTTTCTTATGTCATGCTTCAAGATGTATAATTTCGAGCTCTATCTTCCCATGGAACCAATCCACCAATACTTTAGAGTCTTCGATAAACTTATATAAGTATTTTTTCTTTTGAAATGGCATTAAATATTTTTTCTTTTGAAATGGCATTGGTTGACGAATTATCAAATGCAATTACAATATAGAAAGATTTTCAAAGTTGTATATGTAATTGTGTTCAAGTTCATTTCATTTAATATTTGTAGTTGTTTATAGTTAGTGGGACTTGGCTTGTGACCCTCAAATGTAATCAGAACTTGATGGCTTATTTCATCTTAGTTGCAAAGGTCTTTGTACTTCCATGAAACTATAGCAAACAAAATATACATAAACTTGGTGACTTATACTTGAATTGGTATTTAAATTTGCTTGAATCTCTAATAAAGCCAAATTTCTACTTCTAACAAGCCATTTCTCAAGTAAAATTGCAATATGAAAAGAACATACAATGCCAATAAAACATTTGATTGAATACATGTTTGTGGTTACATGATTTCCTAACTACGTCAAAATTTTTCCTAAACATAGTACTTTTCAATTTGTTATGCAAGATAAGTACTTTTTTCACACATTCATAGTCACTAATATTAAAGTTAGTGATGGGTCTCATCAATAGGTATATTTTGAGGCCCATATTGTTATCCTCCATGTAAGAACTCTCCATAGAATTATCCTAAAATTTTCCACTAAATTTTAGAGTTTTGCTAGAGATACCCTTAGTGATAATTCGACCAACAGTGTAATCTAGTGCAGCTAACATCCTTTCTATGAATAAAATCTAAGCATATATATATATATATATATATATATATATATATATATATAATTCAGCAATAATGTGATTAAATGAAGAGCAGCAGTGAAATTTAATCTTTAATCTTTCATAAGGAACTAGTCTATACATAGAAAAATACCTGGAATATAACTGATGCCTTGATGGTGGTTCTCCTTGTTCCATTGTGAACAGTTTACTGAAACAATCAAATCCTCCCAGCCAATCTAGGAACAATCCTAGACCCAGAGGATGCCTCCTCTACCCTCGTGCCCAGAATTCCAAGAACCCAGACACTCCTTCCCAGACAGTTTTTCTAACTCAAGCATAATTCCTTTTTCTTTTGTTCTCCCAAAGAAAAAACGCCCCTTCTCCTCCATATTTCATAACTTAAATAATCTCCCTCCACCGCCTCTTACCTCCCGAGGTCTTATCCTCATTAATGTTGATATTATATGTATTTATGGTGGTGTGCTCTCCATTATCGTGGATAGGAATATAACGTAAACAACCCTCGTCCACTGCCTCTTACCTCTCGAGGCCTTATCCACCTTAATGTTGATATTAAATGTTTTTATGGTGATGTGATCCATATTAATGTGGTTATGAATATAGGTATGGAGGTGGGATTATACAGTTGTCTTATTTATAGAACATGGGACTTTACATTTAAGTACTTTTAATATTCATTTTTAATATTGACATATTCATTTTTAACTTAATGAGTTAACTTTATTATATCATTTTCTTTTATTAGTCATTTTCATATAATTTATACTTAGTTAAACTTAATATTAATCTGAAATCTTAATATTAAGTCCCTAACTTATGTAATCTTGATATTAGTAGGTAGGTGTACTATTGCGATGTGTGTGATATAGGCAGGTGTAGCTATCAAATGCATATATCATACCCACGCTAATATTATTTTGTGTATAACTTGGGAATGGGTCGTTACACTCCAACCGACAAATTCTTTCTTTCTCCACATTAATTTACATTTTTGGCTATAATATGCTTAATAGGAAGACTAAAAGGTGCTTGTCATACTTCGTGGCCTAATGTTGTTTATGTGTAGACAAGAGAGCATTTTTGGGTACATTAATGATGCAGAGGCACATTAGAGGCAATTAGAGGAAGTGTAGGAGGCTTGAAGATAGCTATAGGAAGTGGAACGTATCATTTTCTAAGGGGATACTTAGTTTTCTATAGCAAGAGAAGCCATAAAAAGAGCATGAGTTGGGATAACACATATACAAATATAACACATCAATTGTAACATTCACAAACATTACCCTCAAAATTCAAACACATAAACACACAAACAACTCAAAGCATCCAAGGGCAGCCAAGATTGTCTCCCTTCTTCATCACCAACTAATTACTAACATTAAATTACATACACATATAGAAATATAACACAACAATTGTAGCATTCAGAAACATTACCATTCAAATTCAAACACATAAACACACAAACCACTCAAAGTATCCAATGGCTGACAAGATTTTCTCCCTTCTTCACCACCAACTAATTACTAACAATGAATTGCATACACATATAGAAATATAACACAACAATTGTAACATTCACAAACATTACCATCCAAATTCAAACACGTAAACACACAAAAGGCTCAAAACATCTAAGGGCAGACATACAAACCATTCAAGATAAGCAACAAAAATAAAATAAAAGAAGAGAATGATATAGTCATGTAAAAAAAGAAAACATAATGTAAATTTCAAAGTATGAAGTTTATCTCAAACATATATATGATAATGATAATCTAAAAATGTGTTATTTTTGCGTTCAACTGGAACAAGCCTAGATCCATCTAACTCCAGATCTATCATGCCCCCAGAGAGATCAAATTCCATGAGATTCAACCTTTACTCAAATAATAAGCTGCAGAAAAAAAAAATTTCACCTCTAGGAATTGTATCCCTCTAGACTCATGATAGTTATATGGATCTAAGCTAGTACTTGACACAAGTGATCAATAGTTTTCTTTACATTACATATTACTCAAAATTTTCTTTTTTTACTGCATAGTTTAAATTTTTTAAATGGTTGTTTGGATATAAAAATTGAAAAAAGAAATATGATTGAAATCATTCAATCTAAAATTTCCTACATAATAAAAATTAAAAATAGAAAAATGATTGAACTTATTAAATCCTAATCTCCTATTTCACACATGTTAAACTAGATGTTTCTTCTTGTTTTAACCTAACAACATTGGAAGAGATAAGTGTTTATCTTCTTGTTTTAACCTCCCAACATTGGAAGAGATAAGTGTTTATTGCAGATTGCAGATTTTATACTAGATAATATACTTGTTATATTTTAACATATTTGTGGATTGTATTTGATTATATCAATAATAGGTGTATTGAAGGAATAAGCATAAATGTCCTTGTTATAATGAAATAATGTTTAAGGAGAACATGAATGCAGAGTGAAAAGGTTTTGTATTTCAAATTGTTAGTTTTTTTTGCTTTAAATTGTAGGTTAAATTTTAGTGATATTTGGCCTTGGAAAAGCATTTTTTTTTTGTGAATTTCATTATCCAATATCTATTTTGAAAATAAATATATATAAAAAATTAGAGTACAATTAATTTGCATTTAGAATAGAAAGCAATTCATATGTTTTGTAATGATAAAATCTATGTTGCAAGTGAATGCAATTTATATAATTTGGAATGCTATACTCTATGTTGTAATTGGATGAAAAGTGTAATTAAAAATAAATGATCACATGGCTTACCTAAGTGGAAAAGTAACCCCTCCCTAATTTATAGACATTGAAAGGAGAAATTATTTAAAAACATGTTTAAAATACCTTTGAAAAGAAAAATGCTTTAAAAACAAGTTTAAAATACCTTCAAATGAACATTGAAAAAACACATCCATATATTTTAGAACATGGATTCAACATAGCTTCTTAAACAAGATGATCAACATCTTTGGTCCATGAATATGATCAAATTAAACCTGCATGCTTAAAACAAACCGCCTAGCCCGATCCTAACGATTCTTTAGCTCTCTTTACTTCTCAATTGAAATGACATTGGGTATTTCCAATATTCAATCATGACAAGTGATATTGTAAGCAAACTAGAGGTGAATAGGAGATAGATCAAGTGTGGAGATGGACTTGGTTATGTGTTTTGAAATAGAAAAACCATTGAACAACCTTTAATTACATTTTACTTTTGTTTTTTTTTGTAAGCTTAGGTAGTACCTTTGATTTTCTATTAATAAATTCGAGCAAAAGATACAAAACTATACCTCAACCTGCCTACAGGAAACTAGGTATTTTGGCCATATGAGTTCAAAATAAGTCAACTAGAACATAAAAAGTCTTAATAACAGAAACCAGATCTGTCTATACTGGATATCGTGCAAAAACCATATCATGTACAAAAATAAAGCAACATGAGAATTGACAATAGAAAATGCAACAAGAAAATAGAGAATTTTAGTCTTCCTCAGAGTCAATAGGTGCTGGAGCTTTGGCAAAAGCTCCAGATAGCTCAACAGGGACCTGTTGCAGCGTTTTAAGCTCCTTCTCCAATCTGCCAAGTCTCGTATACTGATGCAATTGGCGTAAATTGATTTCAAGGACATTCCTGTTAATATCCGCCAGGGTTGACTCCAACTTTGACTCCACATTTGTCTCCGCTATAGACATAATCGCTTTGGCAAGAAGACATTTAATTATCAGAGTGCTAAAACAAAGATGTGCGACCCCGGGTATGCCCAGGATCCGGAGTCACAGTCTGCATATCTTCAAAATCCATGTCATCCTGCAAGTCAATATTATCCAGGATCTTGGATTCCCAGCCATAGATGCGACCATGAACAGAATTAGGAATGTCATTCAGAAAGGTTTGGACCAAAGGTTCAAGGTGTTGTTGAATCGTCTGTCGGCCACGTTTCCTATGCATTTCTGAAGAGGACTGTTTTCCCTTACCCCCATTGGGCTTTCGGCCGCACTTTTCCATTGGAGAAAATACTGAAAAATATGTTAAAACTTCCACCCATAGAATAAAAGGATTCAGTGGCACAGAAACCATATAGAGAACACCATAATTAATAGCACCATCTTCCAGGTCCACTACCGAAATAAAGCTCAGAGATAAATGCCGTGCATGGACAGAAGAACATCGGAACATAACCAAACAAAGCTGAGAAATAGGCCGCAAAGAAGAATTGCCATCAGAACGCAGCAGGAAACAAGGGAAGATAAGCAGCCATATCAGAAACCCGACACCAAAGGTAGGCCAATAACAGGGGCTGAGACAACCCAGACCAAGATGCATGCAAGTACCAATGGTAACCGAGAAGGGTGCGAGGGAAAAAAGCAAACCCCAGGTGAAAAACCAAGAGAAGGAAGGGTGAAAAAAACAACCATTCTCCCAAAAACCCGAATGCGAAACCAGGGCATGGGTTGCCTAACCAGTAACAGATTTGTTAAATCATGTATAGGTATTTATTAAATTAGGCCTATAGACCTAATAAAAAAATTGATTAAAATAATAGATAAATAATTTTTATATAATTAAAAATAATTATTTTATACATTTTAATTTTATATTTTAAAATTTTATTTAAAATTTTATTAAATAACACAAAATCAAATAAAGTTGATCACTTATTACCATGTTAGTTGTTATGATAAATTTATATTAAGAGAAATATTCATAATTCATTTAGAGATTATTGTTAACTTAAGAACTTATTATTAATTTTTTTATTTCAAAAAAGTTATAAAATTATATTTTATTAATTTTTTTTTTCTAATTATCTTTATGTTTCTCAACATTTTAAGTGTCACATCTTCTTAAACATAATAAAAAAAAATTACTTCTACCTTAATCTATTAGGATATTTATAATCCTTACTATATTATTCGTCATTATATAAATTTCATTATAATACAATAACAGTTATATGGAAATGCTGTAATTATTTTCTGTCATTAATTGGCATTTGGCCCCAAACAAACCTTAATCCTATCTACCTACCTTTTACGAATGTAATTACTTGGAGTTCCGCCTAAGACTGGTGACATATGTCATTTTCAATCTTTATTATATCACTATTTGAATTACACCTGTGGGATCGTACCCAACACTTGTATTCGTCCAACTAAGATATTAATGGAGGAGTGAACTATCACATTGGAAGATTTATGGCAGTAGTTCTGAAATTAAATGCTAGTTGACAACTATAACTCGACTAGCTCTACGGTAGTCCCCTTCACGTGCTTCAGTCTTTCTCCATCGTTCTATTCTTTGGCAGTTCGAGGGTGCAAAGGATTGGAGGGAAATTCAACCTTGGGATAACCCCACAACCCTAAAATATTTCCGTCATTTTTTCACTTAGCTGTGTCGAAGACGCTTCTTCATAGAATTCTTTACTCTGGCGAAGTAAGTTAGAGTGTCTCTATTAGATGCAGGTTCACTTATCATCGAGCTATGGCTAAGGAGAAATCCTCCACAGAGCACCCTGTAGTGGAAATTTGTTTGCTGTCGGCACCCCACCGAGCCACTGGGTTTATACAAACCTTCATTTCCACTCCTAAAGCCCGTGCATGCGACTTGGAGTCGGCAAGTAAACTAAACTCAAGAAATTACTTGTTTTTCTTGATCGATTCCTGATTTTTCTTTGGTTAAGGATTGTATATTTACAGATTACCATTTTCTTTTTATCCACAGGTTCCAACCCGAAGATATGAAGAACTCTCGACTTTTCTGGGTAAGCTCTCTTCAGATTTCCACTCCCTTATTCCTTGCTTGTTCAAGCTTACTATTAGATTTTATGTTTGTAAGTCCTACCTTAGTTTAGTTTCTTACATACGTTTATATATATATATATATATATGTGTGTGTGTGTGTGTGTGTGTGTGTGTGTGAATTTGTTGCAGCTGGCAGGTGATTTTCCTCTACGGAAACAACTACCACATTTAATAACGCTTCTAAGGATGCATTTCCAGGTCCACCCATTTACATCTCTAATTTCCTTCTACAAGTATTTCTGGATTTCAACGAATCTCATCTCTAGCTTGCGTTACTTCAGATTTCAGTGAAAGAATTTGTTTTCCACACATGATTGTACCCGTCTCCTGATGATGTCAAAGACCCGCTTCCTCTGAGGGAGTTTGTGACGGTCGGGTTTTTAATGTATTTTTATTTTTGTCAAAGAGGTCTCTCATAAGACCGTATTAAAGCGGCCGATGCCGAAAACTTATTTCTTTAAATTTGTAATAGTTTTACTTCTCGGAATTTTTAATATTAAAGAGAAACATTATTAACTCATTTTGGATATTATAACTCGTGGATTGTTATGTCTCCTCTGCGTCGAGGTTGAACTTAAATTTACAGTTCTTACCATTCCTATTTTTTTAAATGGATTTATCAGAGTCACAGGTAAAAGCGACTTTTGCAAACTTTACGCTATTTTTCTGTAATTGAAAGTTATTCCTTCGAATTCCTGTTTGTGAACTCTATTAAGTGATTTACTTACAGTTTCTTATATTATTACAATAAGAGTAATGAAAAAGGAAAAAGATCCTCGATTCGACATTTGGTCCTTAATTTATGAGAGTAAATATTCTAATCCTAAAACAGTAATTTTGAGATTCTTTGATCTGTATGCATTTACTGTGTTCTTTTCTGATATACAGTATGTAAGGAACTCTGCAATTTTGTTCTCTATTTGTTTAAAAATAGTCAACATTGCTTTTGAGTATACTCTGGTAATTCCTAAAAGGGTGATTACCCTAATATTTACTGTTCAATATTATTATTATCTCATAGTTAATGGTGACTGGACCACCCAGAAATTGTCCGTGTATAGCTAGACAAGAAAGAATGAGGTATTCTAGGTTCCCTTCCATTACCCGGAATTAATAGTTCTGTTCCGACTGCTAGGTTAATTCATTCTGATACCCTTTTGGCAATTTTATCAGAATAACAGTAACAAAAATTCAACTTTACCTCTACATCCTTACTAATACAAAGCATTAATCTACACCACAACAATTCTTAATAATGAAAAATCTACCACAATACTTATATATTCTTTATTCAAATAAATTTAACAACAGTCATTTCATATTTCTAAATCTATGTTCACGTTAACAGTTTGCCATAACATTCAGTACAAATTACAATATATACTTATCTACAAATCACGTTCTCCGGCTGATGTTCCTCCCGACCTTAAGAGTGGCAATAACATCCAGCTCTTCCCCCGTTCTTCCACTGAAAATCTCAGGTTGGCAGTAGACTTGATTTTTCTATGACCTCAGGACCTACAGTCTAGTCAAGCCAGAAACCTTCAGGATTACTAAGTGTTTTTCCACTGGTGTGCACCAGCTCAGGAAAATCTCCCCTTTCCTTCTGTCTATCAGCAGAACCCCTACTTCCTCTTGGAATGACTCTCTTATCCTGAGAGGAGTAGGTAATTGCTCCAATTGCCCAACCACTTTTCCAGTTCTTGGAACAACATTATTATCAGCCCTTTTTACTTTTACTTTTCTTCTTAATTAATCTTCATTATTTCAAATAACAAGATGGAAAAATAACTTTTCCATCCACATAACAATTGTCTCAATTAAAAAAACAAAAACAACAACAACAACAATATTTAAAATTCATCATCATTCTTTTAAACTAGTTTAACACTAGTTAACCTTAAATGCAGCTGTCACAACTTCCCCCCTGGAAGAAACACCATCCTCGGTGTTTCATTCTATCTCAGAAAACAGCTCTGCGTAGGCCTCATGCACAAACTTTTCATCCTCCCAAGTAGCCTCCTCCAGGCCGAAGTGCTTCCATTGCACTTTGACCTGGGTGATGACTCGTTTGTGGAGCATGATTTCTCTTCAGTCAATTATGTGTTGCGGCTCGACCAGGAATTCTCCGTCCAGCTCTTCCTGCAACCATAAACAATTTCTTGTCAATTTCTCACAAAGGAAAATCATATCACAAGTTAGGATTTCATTTCTATCCTACCTCTATATGCTGCCAATGAATTACGTGCTTTGCATCATGCACGTAATGCTTCAATAGGGACACATAAAATACATTATGAACTCGAATGTGACTGGGTAAGGCCAACCGGTAGGCCACAGGTCCTATCCTTTCCAAAACTTGGAAAGTTCCACAGAACCGGGGAGCCAATTTGGCACAAGACGTCCACCGTAAGGTGCTCCTCTTGGGTTTAATCCTTACGTACACATGGTCTCCCACTTTGAATTCTCGATAAGACCCCTTTTTCCGCATAAATCTTCTGTCAATCTTGTGCAACCCTCAGATTTTGTCTTACTATTTTTACTTCTAATTCCATTTCAGCAAGCATCTCGGGTCCCAACATTAATTTTGTCTCGGGGCTACTCCAATTTATGGGTGTGCGACACTGCCTCCCATACAAAGCCTCAAAAGGACTCATCTTGAGGGATTCTTGATAACCATTGTTGTATGCAAATTCGACAATGTGAAGGTAATCTTCCCATTTAATTGGTTGTTGCATTACATACATGCGCAACATGTCTTCCAAAATATGGTTTACTTGTTCCGTTTTTCCGTCAAACTAATGATGATAAGCTGTGCTAAAGTCTATCTGAGTTCCCAGTCCTATGAACAATGTCTTCCAAAATGCAAAAGTAAACTTAACATCTCGGTCTGATATAACTGTCTTTGGAATTCCATGTAGTCTGAAAATCTCCTTCATGAATATGTCGGTTATTTGTATAGTCTTGTAAGTGGATTATATAGGGATAAAATGTGCATATTTACTCAATCTTTCCACCACCACCATGATGGAATCATTTTGCTTTTTTTTTCACTGTAAACCTGTAATGAAGTCCAGGGATATGACCTCCCATTTCCATTCAGGTATTGGTATGGGCTGCAACAATCCTGCGGGATGTTGATGCTCCACCTTTACCCGTTGACATTCCAGACATTTACTTAAATACTCGGCAATGTTTCTATGCATACCAGGCCAAAAATATACCTCTCCTATTGCAATCAACATTTTCTGATATCTTGGATGACCAGCATAATTGTTGCGGTGATATTCATTCATTATCAGCTCTTTCAGATCCATACGATTAGGCACATATACCTTACCTCGGAAGGTTAACATTTGATCTTCATTTATTCCATACTCAGATGTACGTCCTTTCTTTTTTATTTCCTCCGTCTACTGCCATAGAAATTCGTATTCTGGATCTTTTTGTGCTTCTTCCTTCACTTGTTCCAAAAATTTATTTTCTAGTTGATTATAATACAACTCATATATACCATGTAATTTTTTGCTTAAAGCATCTGCTACCCAGTTTTTTTTTCCCTTCACGTGTTGAATATCCATATCAAACTCACTTAGGAAAGCATTCCATCTTTCCTGTCTTGAGTTTAAATCTGCTTGCTTGAAGTAACAGGTCAAGCTACTATGATATATTTTTAGCACAAATTTCTTGCCCAGCAAGTAGTGCCTCCACAGCTGGAGCTCATGTACTACTACTGTTAATTCTAGATCATACACTGAATACCTTTGTTCATGATCTTTCAACTTTCTAGATTCATACACTACCACCTTTCCTTCTTGAGATAAGACTGCCCCAACACCCTCTTTATTTGCATCGGTACAAAATTTGAATTATTTGCTTAGATCTACCACTCTTAACACAGGTGCAATAGTTAAAAGTTGTTTCAACTTTTCAAAGTTGTTCTGACATTCAACAGTCCACTTGAAAAATTTTCCTTTCTTCTGCAAGGAAGTGATGGGAAAAGAAATTCTGGAAAATCCTTCGATAAATCTTCGGTAGTACCCAGCTAATCCCATAAATGATCTAATGCCTGCCACGTTCTGGGGTACTCACCATTCCATGATTGTTTTGATCTTCTCTGGATCAACAACAATTCCCTCTGCTGAAATAACATGGCCTAAATATTGGATTTCTGTTTTGAAGAAATCACACTTACTGAACTTAGCGTATAGCTGGTGTTCTCTTAGCATCCCCAGCACAATCCACAAATGCTCCTTATGCTCTTCCTGGTTTTTGGAATAGATCAAAATATCATCTATAAATATAAGTATGAAATTATCCAGGAAAGGATGGAAGACTCCATGCATTAGCCTCATAAAGGTTGCTGGTGTGTTTGTTAACCCAAAGGGTAACACTACAAATTCATAGTGTCCATACCTGGTACGAAATGTTGTCTTGCAAATGTCTTCATCCTTGATTCGAATCTGATGATACCCAGATCTCAAATCTATTTTGGAAAACATTGTGGCCCCTTTTACTTGATCATATAGATCATCAATCCTTGGTAAAGGGTATTTGTTCTTGACTGTTAATTTGTTGAGCTGCCTATAATCCATGCACATTCGCATAGTCCCATATTTATTTTTCACAAACAGATTTGGTGCTCCCCAAGGGGTGATCCAAGTGAATAACGGTGGCCACCCACCTATTTCATTTGGACCCACACCATCAATTCTTGCAGCTTTTCACATTCAACACCACTTACTATTTTTAGCAGGTTTTCGGGTCATGCACTCCCGGAGCCGTTTTGGGGCCTTAATGATCCAGGTGGATATTGGTGGCCACCCACCTATTCCATTTGAACCCCCACCATCAGTTCGTTCAATTTTTCAGTTGCAGCACAACTTACTATTTTTAGCAGTTTTTTGGGTCCTGAACTTCAAGAGCCGTTTTGAGGCCCTAAACGACGTTTTTTGGGAAAACCGAGAGAAACATGGGTCCATGGACCGATGTTTCTCACATCAAAAGTTGTACTCCTTGAATAGATATTTATAATGAGCTATTGAGCCCGTCAAACGGAGATCGGATGCCAAAGTTATGTCCCTAGGAAGTTGAAACACCAACTTACCCAAACGGGGGCCCACAGTTTTGGTGCTTCATCTCCTAGAGTTAGGTTTTTGGACTTTTCAGTTTTTCCATTGTTTCTCAATAATAAATAGGCCCTCGAGCCTCATTGTAACACAGTTCAGAGGTCTATAGCCACCACATCTCTTCTCAGAGATTCGCTACCAGTACCCTAGCTATTTTATTTCTATTATGTCTGTAAGCATATTTCTGTTATTTGATATTACTGAAATGACGCATTATTTCCACTGCATCTCTATATTTATGGTTATTTCTGTATTCTGTTGCGTTCCTGCATAAATCCGGATCAGTGGTATCAGAGGGTCTGCTCTTTCTTTGTTTTTCTTTGCATGTCCCCAACGCGGTCAGGGTATAAGGAGTTAGGGCTCGATTTGGTTGAACCCATGTAAGATCAGCCTCGCAAACCCCGACGACCTACCATTTCGGAAGAAAAGAAAGACAACGGAGCAGGAGATCCTATCAAAATATTGCTCGAGGAGGCCCTCGAGAAACAAAGGAACGCGATGATGGATAACTTTGCTCAGATCCTTCAACGACTGCCCACCTACGGCGCATTTGCATTGAACAGCCACTCTGGAGGCGCCACTCCCTTCAAGGTACAGGTAAACTTTGATATTTCTGTATTTGAAGGCCAAATAGATGCAGACACCATAGATAGATGGTTGAATTTTCTGGAAGGATATTTCTCGGTCCATGATTTCTCTGACCGAGAAAAGATTATTTTTGCACTCCTCAAAGCCGCCCCCCATGTCAAAGACTAGTGGGAAACCTACCGTGAGCAAGAGGATGAAGAGGAACCCTCTCTATTCTCGGCCACACCCAATTGGAATTCGTTCCGAGACAGCATCAAGGAACAATATTACCCCATGGGGAGCTATGAGGACAAATACATCCAATGGACCACGCTGCGGCAGCAAAGGGATCAAGATGTGCACGAACTAACGAATATGTTCCATACCCTGCGCATAAAGTTGGGTATTAAAGATTCAGAGAGACATTTGGTGCTTAAGTACCGCGGTTTTCTACACAAACACATTCAGGAGGAAATGGAGTTCCTCGACATTACATCACTTGGCACGACATATTTCTATGTTGCCAAGATCGAGCAAACATTTAAGCAGAAGAAGAGAGACTTTGGATCTGCGAATCTGAAAGGTACCCCCGAACCGAAGAACAAGGGGCAAGGCCAAAGCGGTGCTACTAAGAACAACACCACAAATCAAAAGAAGGACACAGGGAAGTGGTGTGAATTTCATAACAGCCCCACTCACAGCAAAAACGAGTGTCGGGCCAAACAGTCATTGGTGGCCGAACTAAAGGCACCCGAATCAGATGCATTTTCTGATCCTGAGTCAGAACTAGACAAAGGTAATGAAAAAGGGAAGCAGATCATTGATGCAGATCCCAGTGCCATTGTTTCCACCACCAAGATCCAGAGGGAGGACCCAGAGGATCCAGAGGAGGGGGAGCGCCTCTTCCATTCGCAAATGTGGGTGAAGGGTTCTCTGTTGCAATTCCTTGTCAATAGCGGAAGCCAAAAGAACCTCGTTTCAGCAGAGGTCGTGAAGCGGCTCGGCCTACCGACCATAGCACACCCGCAGCCATATACCATCGGGTGGCTTCACCCAGGGAGAGATATCCACATCGCCAACAGTGCCACCTTCCATACAGCATCAAGCCATTCACAGATGAGGTATTATGTGATGTTGCTCCTCTTGATGTAACTGATGTATTATTGGGCCAACCATACTTGTGGAGGCAAAATGCTTTGTATGAGTCTATGCCTCGTTCTGTTAATATTACTTTGGGAAATAACTTGTATAGGATATCGAAGGTAGTACCTCCTCCTGTCATCTCTTTGACTACTACAAAACAATGCAGTAAGATTGTTTCCCAAACCAGGAAATTCATTTTCCTTACAACTCGCTCACAGGGAAAGAAGAATATTGTGGCCACAACCTCGAAACAGGGCTCCCCTGCACGGCTGCAGTAGATGGAAAAATTCATGGAGGAATACGAGGACATTTTCTCCTCACTCACAAAGGTTCCTCTACACTGTGAGGACAAGTAATCCATTGATTTTACCCCCAATGCACTGCCGCCTAATGTTACCATACCACCTGCAAATACACATACAGAATCCACACATGTACTGTCTGAGGCTAATAAAGAAACCAAATTTACTAAATGCATCTAGCATGTCTTCCCACAGGTCCATGACATCTTCAACAAATCTAATACCCAGTTCAACAAAATTTGCTTCATCTCAGGGAGGATCTCAACGCAATGGGGATCATTGCTTCCTAAGGAGGGCGGAATGATCCAGGTGGATATCGGTGGCCACCCACCTATTTTATTTGGACCCACACCATCAATTCTTGCAGCTTTTCACATTCAACACCACTTACTATTTTTAGCAGGTTTTAGGGTCCTGCACTCCAAGAGCCGTTTTTGGGCCTTAATGATCTAGGTGGATATTGGTGGCCACCCACCTATTCCATTTGAACCCCCACCATCAGTTCTTTCAATTTTTAAGTTGCAGAACAACTTACTATTTTTAGCAGTTTTTCGGGTCCTGAACTTCCGGAGCCGTTTTGAGGCCCTAAACGACGTTTTTTGGGAAAACCAAGAGCAACATTGGTCCATCGAAATTTTTACTCCTTGGATAGATCTTTTTAATGAGCTATTGAGTGCATCAAACAGAGATCGGATGCCAAATTTATGTCCCCGGGAAGTTGAAACACCAACTTACAAAAACGGGGGCCCACAGTTTTGGTGCTTCATCTCCTAGAGTTAGGTTTTTGGAATTTTTAGTTTTTCCATTGTTTCTCAATAATAAATAGGCCCTTGAGCCTCATTGTAACACAGTTCAGAATTCTGTAGCCACCACATCTCTTCTCAAAGATTTTCTACCAGCACTCTAGCTATTTTATTTCCATTATGTCTGTAAGCATATTTCTGTTATTTGATATTAATGAAATGACGCATTATTTCCGCTGCATCTCTATGTTTATGGTTATTTTTGTATTCTGTTGCATTCCTTCATAAATTTGGATCAAGGGGACACACTTGGGAGAATGTAACCCTTATCCAACAATTCATGTAACTGCATCTTCAGTTATGTTAATTCTGGCACACTCATTCTATAGGGAGCCCTTGACACAGGAGAAGCTCTTGGCATTAACTCTATGGTAAAGTCAATGTCTCTCCTTGGTGGTAATCCATGAATGTTTTCTGGAAAAACATCCAGAAATTCCTGCACCACAGGTATATCTTCCATCATAGACGATTTTTCCTTATAATCTGCATATCCCACCTAGATAGCATATAACTGGCATCCCTTCCTTATACATTTATTCATTTGGGATGTTGTAATTGGGTGTAAATATAAAGGTTTCTTAACTCCCTGAATTTATTTACGAGTTCCATCGTGCATTCTGTAATAAATAATCTTTTCTTTACAGTCCACCAAGGTCCAATGCTTTTCTAACCAGTCCATGCCCAGAAAAAAATCATAGGATCCTAAGGGCAGAACGTTCAGATCCACTAGTAACTACTGTTCTGAAATTTCCAAGATACATTTTGGTATTTTTGCAGTTACCTTTCGTTTTTCCCTAGTGGCTAACTATACCAGCCATGAATTTTTAAATTTATTTTCTTTCAATTTACACAGTTCCACTATTTTGGGACTAACATAGCTCAAACTTGCACCCGGGTCTACCAAAATAGAAACAGATTGAGTTAGTATTTTACCTTCTAGCTCAATCATTGTTGGCTGATAATCTGCCTGTCGATCCTCCAATGCCGTGTTAATGCGAGGAATATTTCATGCCACGTCACCTACCGTAGAAGCTTCTTGCAAGTTTGCAACTGTATCGTTTCTTACTCGCTGGAGACAGTTTCTATAGTAGTGTGCTTCACCACACCCCCAACACTGTAAAGGTGGCTTAGTCACTTGTCCCTGCTCAGGCTTGTTGGATGCCTCTGTGGGTTTTTCTTCTACTGGCCATCTGGTCCTTTGGTGATTTCTGCCAAACTGTTTGCTGACTAGGTTACGTGCAAAATTTTTAAAATTGCTACTCTTGGCTCCCTTAAAATTTGAGTGACTTTTCTATCCTTTCTTCGGCTGCCAGCTCTTGCCAGCCTCCCCTTTTGCCTTGAACTGCTGATAGTACGTTCGTGCTTTTCAAATGGCTTCATCCATGGTTCGAGGGTTTACAAATTATATTTTCTCTTTCATGTGGTTTGGAAGACTGCTTAAAAATATCTGCACTTTAGCCTTTTCCTCTCAAAGATATGGAACATATCGTAACAGGGAGGTAAACTTAGTGATATATTCATCCATAGTCATCTGTCCCAGCCTAAAATCATGAAATTCCTTAGCTTTTTTGTCATAAAATTGTTCTGTTAGATGCTTATTGTATTGCTGAAAATATTCCCAAGTAACATTTTATTCCTCTATGCTACGAACATTTTTCACTTCTTCCCACCACAAAGTGGCTTTCTCCCTCAACTGATATATTGCTAATCTAGCCTTCAGGTTGCTACTGTACTCGTACACCTAAAAGTACTTATTCATGTTTATTAGCCATGCTTCAACCACTTCTTCAGCTTCACCATCAAACGTTGGTGGTTTTATTTTACGAAATTCCCCTTGAAGTTCTACCTTCTGACTCTTGACTTCTTGCTGATCTGAAAAATTGCCAGATTCTGCTTCATTATAATTTTATTCTTACTTCGCTGAGATGGGCTTCTTTCCACTCTATCTGTGGTGTTGTTTCTTGCTTGATGTTCTTCTTCCTCTTGCATGCCTCTGTCAGTACTTGGATGTTCCATTGCCTGGTTTTGTTTATTTGACCGGATTTTTAATATCTTCTCCTGGTCTTGCAGTAAACGTTCATTATCTTTTTGAACACGCATCATTTCCTCCTGTAGTTGTTGTACCATATTCAACAGGAAACTGGTTTGGTGCTGTTGTTCTTCCACCAACCTACTAGTTTATTGATGTTGTTTGACACTTAGTTGAACCCACATTTTTGGGTTCATCACTAGTGGAACTTGGGGTTCCCCGGTGTCTTGAGGGTGGTTCCTCTTCTCATGATGTTTCCGGCTATGTTGCTAAATTATGTGCATCAATTTATACACAGCTTGAGTGTTAGTTTGACCCTTAGGGTCCCAGTGTTTGAGCGCCGCTCTGATACCACTTGTCACATCTTCTTACACATAATAAAAAAAAAAAATTACTTCTACCTTAATCTATTAGGATATTTATAATCCTCACTATATTATTCATCATTATGTAAATTTCATTATAATACAGTAACTGTTATATGGAAAACGCTATAATTATTTTATGTCATTAATTTGCATTTGGCCCCAAACAAACCTTAATCCTATCTACCTACCTTTTATGAATGTAACTCCTTGGAGTTCCACCTAAGACTGGTGACATATTTCATTTTCAATCTTTATTATATCACAAATGGAAGTACACCTGTGGGATCGTACCCAACACTTGTATTCGTCCAACTAAGATATTAATGGAGGAGTGAACTGTCACATTGGAAGATTTATGGTGGTAGTTTTGAAATTAAATGCTAGTTGACAACTGTAACTCCACTAGCTCTACGACAGTCCCCTTCGCGTGCTTGAGTCTTTCTCCATCGTTCAATTCTTTGGCATTTCGAGGGTGCAGAGGATTGGAGGGAAATTCAACCTCGAGATAACCCCGCAACCCTAAAATATTTCCTACATTTTTTCACTTAGACGCGCCGAAGACGCTTCTTCATAGACTTCTTTACTCCGGCAAAGTAAGTTAGAGTGTCTCTGTTAGACACAGGTTCACTTATCATCGAGCTATGGCTAAGGAGAAATCCTCCACGGAGCACCCTGCAGTGGAAATTTTTTTGCTGGCAGCACCCCACCGAGCCACCGGGCTTATACAGACCTTCATTTCCCCTCCCAAAGCCCGTGCATGCGACTTGGAGTCAGGAGGTAAACTACACTCAATAAATTACTTGTTTTTCTTGATTGATTCCTGATTTTTCTTTGGTTAAGGATTGTATATTTACATAATACCATTTTATTTTTATCCACAGGTTCCAACCCGTAGATATGAATAACTTTCAACTTTTCTGGGTAAGTTCTCTTTAGATTTCCGCTCCCTTATTTCTTGCTTGTTCAAGCTTACTATTAAATTTTATGTTCGTAAGTCCTGCCTTAGTTTAGTTTCTTACATGTGTTTTTTTTTCTTTGTATATGAATTTGTTGCAGCTGGCAGGTGAGTTTCCTCCACGGAAACTACTACCACATTTAATAACCCTTCTGAGGATGCATTTACAGGTCCTCCCATTTACATCTCTAATTTCCTTCTATAGGTATTTCCGGATTTCAACGAATCCCATCTCTAGCTTGCGTTACTTCAAATTTCAGTGAAAGAATTTGTTTTCCGCACATGATTTTACCTGTCTCCTTATGATGTCAAAGACCCGTTTCCTTTGAGAGAGTTTGTGATGGTCGGGTTTTTAATGTATTTTTATTTTTGTCAAAGAGGTCTCTCATAAGACCGTACTAAAGCAGCTGATGCCAGAAACTCACTTCTTTAAATTTGTAATAGTTTTACTTCTCAGAATTTTTAATATTAAAGAGCAGCATTATTAACTCATTTTGGAAATTATAACTCATGGACTATTATGTCTCCTCTGTGTCGAGGTTGAACTTAAATTTACAGTTCTTACCATTCCTATTTTTTAAAATGGATTTATCAGAGTCAGGGGTAAAAGCAACTTTTGCAAACTTTATGCTATTTTTCTGTTATTGAAAGTTATTCCTTCAGATTCCTGTTTCTGAACTCTATTAAGTGATTTACTTACAGTTTCTTGTATTAATACAATAAGAGTAATGAAAAGGGAAAAATATCCTCAATTCGACATTTGGTCCTTAATTTTTGAGAGTAAATATTCTAATGCTAAAACAGTAATTTTGAGATTCTTTTCTCTGTATACATTTATTGTGTTCTTTTCTGATATACGATATGTAAGGAACTCTGTAATTTTGTTCTCTATTTGTTTAAAAATAGTCAACATTGCTTTTGAGTATACTCTGGTAATTCCTAAAAGGGTGATTACCCTAATATTCACTGTTCAATATTATTATTCTCTCATAGTTAATGGTGACTAGACCACCCAGAAACTGTCCATGTATAGCTAGACAGGAAAGAACGAGGTATTATGGGTTCCCTTTTGTTACCTGGAATTAATATTTTTGTTCCGACTGCTAGGTTAATTCATTCTGTAATAGAAATTCAACTTTACCTCTACATCCTTACTAATACAAAGCATTAATCTACACCACAAAAATTCTTAATAATGAAAAAAATACCACAATACTTATATGTTCTTTATTCAAATAAATTTAACAATAGTCATTTCATATTTCTAAATCTCTGTTCGAGTTAATAGTTTTCCATAGCATTCAGTACAATTTACAATATATACTTATCTGCAAATCGCGTTCTCTGGTTGATGTTCCTCCCAACCTTAAGAGCGGAAATAATGTCCAGCTCTTCCCCCATTCTTCCATTGAAAAGCTCAGGTTGGCAGTAGACTTGATTCTGCTATGACCTCAGGACCTACAGTCTAGTCAAGCTAGAAACCTTCAGGATTACTGAGTGTTTTTCCACTAGTGTGCACCAGTTCAGGAAAATCTCCCCTTTCTTTTTGTCTATCCAGAAAACCCCTACTTCCTCTTGGAATGACTCTCTTATCCTGAGAGGAGTAGTTAACTGCTCCAACTGCCCAACCACTTTTCCAGTTCTTGGAACAACATTATTATCAGCCCTTTTTACTTTTATTTTTATTCTTAATTAATCTTTATTATTTCAAATAACAAGATGGAAAAATAATTTTTCCATCCACATAACAATTTTCTCAGTTTTTTTTTTTTTTTAACAATATTTAAAAGCGCGTAGTCTACCGAGGCCGCATTTTGACCCAGAATCCAGTAACGATTTTCAGAAAATCCGGCAAAGATTTGCCCAGAATCTTGTTTATAGTTGTTAAACATTAGTATTTTGAGTGCCCCGGGGGTTTTTGATAGTGCTAAATCCATTTCCACTATCAAAAATGGATTCCAAGCACTGTAACTACCTGATTTTTTAAATTTTAGTTGATCGGATTCCGACAGATTTCTGCCGTCCGGGCCAAAACGCGGCCTCGGTAGACAACTCCATTTAAAAGTCATCATCATTCTTTTAAACTAGTTTAACACTAGTTAAACCTTAAATGCAACTGTCACATTAAGTTTTATCAAAAATATATATTTTATTAAGTAATTTTTTTTGCTAACTATATTTCCCAACCTAAAAAAATCTCTTATTGATTTAATTTAAAAATGGATAACTTTTTCATTTTCGAGATATCACTTTAGAAATGGAATAAAATAGTTTTGACAATTTTGTATTTTCCTAAATATAATTGGGGAACACTGTAATTTGAAGTTGTAAATATGAGTCATAAAGAAATTTTCCAAAATGTTAAATCTATTTTATTTTAAAAATGTAATTTAAAAAATATTGAAATAAAATATAGTCTCTTTAACCTATAAAAAATATAAATCATATGATTAAAATTATTTAATAATAAAAAATATAAATCATATGATTAAAATGATTTAATAATAAAATTTCGAAATAAAGAAAAAAAATTTCATTGAAATGCATTTATTTTTTTTGTTATTTTATAAAAAAAACTAATACTTGCTTGAATATGGCCATATTGCATTTCAATTTTGGATAAAGTTATAAAGCATCAACATCTATATATTGCTCTCTCTGTGTATATAAGCTAAAGAATAAAATAGTCGAAAACACACATCTTTGAGACATTAATGTGATGTGATTTGAACTTAGGATCGAAATATACTAAATGACAATTGAAATCTCTTTGGAAGCTTTAGTAAATGATTGATTTGATGTGGGTTTGGTACAGAACGAAGCCGTCTCCACGTCATGTATTTTACATCTCTTTCTTTCACGTGATCTGTTAAAACGTGGGAGTAGTATTTGCATGATGAGACTTTGATCCCATTTACGTGATGATAAGATTTCTAGCGTTTTCTTTTCCATCAATTAACTTGTTGATAGCGTCTCGAGTATCCTCCTCATCCTTTTCTTCTGTCTCTCCTTTATACACAATGGCAACATCAAGGCAAACACGCAGATTCTAGAGCAACCAACACATAGTCCCCCATTATTATCATTAGAGACATCAGAATTTGTAATTTTTTGACAACACAGAGTGCCCCACTATTATCATCAGAGACATCAGAATTTGTATTTTTTTTGGTGACATTAATGTGTCTCGATGGATAGTTCTCAGTTGGTTGAAGCCCCGCTAAATCAAATCATTAATCCATGTGACCACTTTAAGTGCGCATCCTCGGCCAATGAGAAAAAACAAAAAATAACAAACCACTACTTTTCTTTTTCCATCCTTATCGTTTCCTCTGTCTCTCCTTTACACAGGTTCCAGAGCAACCAAGAGTATAGTCCCACCCCCCACTATTATGGAATTTGGTCCCCGGGATTTTCGACGACGCTCTTCATTTTATCAACTCACTCCATACTTTTGGTAACCTCCTTTTGTGTTCTTCAATCGTAACGTCTTTGTCATGCCTTTTAATGTCAATTTAAGATAGTTACTCGCATGCAGAGTACACTATTTGTAATGAATCAATGCGCATCACCACGTTTTACTGGTTTCTACTTTGAGTAGCCTGCACGTAACATAATTTTGGTGGTATAAGACAATATTATAACTATTGAATTTAGGTTTATTCGAACATATTTTGGAATCCAATTTACAGTAGCTAGAATAATGGCCGTCAAATATAGTTAGACATTTATCTTACATTCTCATTTAACCCTATTAAGTATGTAAAACACATTTTTGATAGTCAATATTTTTCCTAAATTGTTAATAACTTTTGCTAATAATTTAGATATATGCTAACTCTAAATGTCATTGTCGAATCTCAATTTATGTTTAACATAGTTTATAAGTAATAATAATAAAGTGACTTGGAAGTAGGCAGTGATAAATGGGGATTAATGAGTATTAATTTTTATGTATAAATTTAAGGATTATTTTTTATTATTGATTTTTAAAATAAATAAATAAATATATATATATAGAGAGAGAGAGATTTTAGTTAGAAATATTTAATTCTTACTTGTTTATGGTTATATTTAATTCCATATAAAAGAGCAACCATTCATCGGAATGCATGGGTACCAATCGCTGCAATCGCTAGTCCTATAGGATGTCCTTCGCATACATGATTCTGTCGACCATTATCACTGCATATATGTACCTACAAATCCACCACCATCGGGAGAATTGCATGTGCAGAATCTCCAAAACACAATCTGCCTCTCCTAGACAGATCCGCAACTTCCGATCTGCAACTCCCGCAGATCTTCCAGGGAAGGTGAGACTTCCCACAGATCTTCCACTGAAGGTGAGGTGGCGTCTTCTCGAACAAAAAATTTGCACTCAGAACAAAAACTTTGCAGGGTAAAATCCTGATGCGGGTTTATCATGCGCTTCCGCACCAATCCCTTGATTTGGCGCGTTGGCGCGAGTATGTACTGAACAGTCACGCCAATTGTGCTTCTCAGTGCGACTGTCAGTGAAGAAAGCATGCCAACTCCCTTCTGCTCAGAGATTAATGAATCATCTGAGACCATGAGCCAGGCGTTACTGCAGTCCACCTGCTCTACCAAGCACAAAGCTCTCGTGTACACGCAGCCACAAAGACACTTTTAGCCACAAAGGCGATCCAGCCACAAAGGCTCTATAGGTGGTTTCTGGCTCACCACTAACCAGCCACAAAGGCGATATATGTGTGGTTTCTGGCTCACCACAAACCATTACAAAGTGGTTTTAAGATCACCACGAACTTTCAAATGCCTTTACAAGGCTTACATTCCATATTTCAACATTTTGGAGTTTCTGGGTACATATAATGACCATTACAACAACCAACTAGACTTGCTTATGCTAGGGAGTCTATTCCACAAACCACACTAACTCAAACAAACATTTACTTTGTTGTCCACCATAAATGTTGTTGCTACTTCATTACCTCATCTTCTCCTACATCGTGGGCATCCTTTTCTTTGTCAAATAAATTCTTGGAATTCCATGCTTAACCTGTCATTTGTTAGATTGGCCAATTCTAACAAAATAACTTTACCTACATTGAGTTAGCTAGGCTCAATAAGGCTCAATAATCTTTAAACATGATTCCAAGAAACTAAATAAAACAAAAAACTCTTCACATTAATTTCTTTGTCTTTGCCGGAAGATGATTATTTCCCCAAACACAGGAAGCTAAAAAACCTCCCAGCAATTCCACATGCTTCCGCACCTCTTCTGACACCTGCAGAAGACACAAAAATCTATCGACTTCTTTGCTGAACTCTGCATTGTTCAACTTGAGCATGTAGATGAAGCCAAAACCGATTGGTTCCAATGAAATATTTAGACTGAATTGAAACCAAAACAAAAAATCCAACATTCGAAGATTTGGCCCTTCTCAGTGGCCTCGTCCAACTTCTTGCCATACAACAACTGAGTGGTCAAATTCAAATAGAAGCAATTACAAATCAATATTGGAAAACTCACAAAAAATCAGAAAAATGAGATACCATGAGTTTGCCACCAGCCAATAATCAATTCCATTCTCAGTTCCCCATCCAATCAGCTTCCTTATTAATGTGTTTCTGTACAAATTCCATATAGTCCATACGGTGGAGATGGTCACCCGACTAAATAATAACATGTTCTATATGCCTATTCCTTGGATCCTTAAAAAGCCACATAAATTGCCTCACGACATCTACTGTGCCCTGAGACCAATTCATCCCATTGCCACAAATAGTTTCACATCGAAAATTTTTAGACCCGACTTCTTCAATTTTTCTACCCACCATACTTTCCCTCGGAAAAAGTAATGCAGTGTCTCCACAGAACAAGTAACAACACTTATCGTGATTAGCCTCACAAAATCTTAAAGCTAAAAAATCCCACTGTGCATGAGCAATGCATTGAGCCCAGTTCAATCCAGATTGCAAATCAACATTATTCCCACCATATTAACAGATAATGACAAATGGCACACTTCAAAATTTGTAGAAATTATGTAATGAGCATAAAAAAGTCTCGCCAAAAAATCAAAGACCCTGGCATTGGCATTGGCATTAGGGCAAAGACGAACCAAAGGAAAACACCCAGCAAATCTCCACATTTATTGACAGCCCAGGGTTCGAAACCCCGCAAGAATTGTAAAGCATTTGTAGACAATCGAGTCTGTTGAAATCCAGCGTCGTTTGACGTGGTTTACGAGAAATTTGTTGCACAGTTGAATAAGGCTTCGTCGTGTTCCTGCTCCACCGCCTAGTATGATAGCAAGTACTGTTTTAAGGTCTGCATAAGGCTTCTCAGGCATTTCCATCATGAACTCTTTGGCAACGTCGGCAATAATAGAGCACTTGACCGTGACCGCGCTCTTACGTTCTTCCCAACCTAACAGCGATTGCTCGACTGACGATCCCAGAACACCTTTCTGTAAAGAATGAAAAAACCTCGAGGCAGTTCTTCTGGACTGACCCAAATTTCCCATACAACATCTGCCATTTCCAAATTCGACAGCGAGACGAACTTGCGATCCCATTCAACTCAATTCCAGTAACCCCACAAAATAAATCCTATATGATCCGTGCAGTCATATCACACAACCGTCAATCTAACTCCGCTGCGAGCAGTGCTCAGAAACAATAGCCATGCCTTCTTCGAAACGCAACGCCCACGGTCTTTAATCTTCTGCCAGTCGCTTCTCACACAGTGCTCTTCAGGTAGGCAACGCTTCCACTCAGATGGACAAACCAAATTCGATATAAAAAACTATATAAATACAATCATTTATTTTCCTATTTCCCTCAGCCCACAAGGGGCCAAGGCCCAAGCTCTGATACCAAGATAAAATATCACACTGCAAACTCTAATCAAATTCTACATCCCAATCAAAGATGTTACACACATATTTATACAAGAAATAGTCTCAAGATAGGAATTCTATCTTGGACGTACAATAATGTGGTTGAGAGATTCTCTCAACCACACACTAAACTAGGAGAAACTATATTCTAGCTACTTCCTATTATGTAGGAACAAACTCCTCAAATGGAGAATTACAACCATAGACAAGTAGGAATTAAATATTTCTAACTATATTTGAAATTTTTGTTAATTCCAAAGAAATAATTTGCAATTTTCTATTAACTAACAATGAAAAGTTACATTTTGTAGATGTAATTAAGCATTCAAGATGTCGAGAGGGCCCGTGTGCTTAGGCACACATCATAGCGAGGCTACCCAAGAAATTACATGTTGCCAGCAGGGTTGGGATTTTCGCACTTATCTTTTCTCTTTTGGACAATCTTCAAGTTCTCCGAATGCAGGGAGGAAGGAACAAAGGCTAGCTCATTGTTCCTTGTGGTATTTTATTTGTTGGAATCTGAACTTTCAGACACATGCGATCTTTTGTTTGCACCTGAGCTTATGACAGATCAAGCTTCAGTTGGCGTAGGATCCTCCATGGTGTGTGCCGACTGAACCATCGTGTTAGGCTCAAATGGTTCTTGTAATTCATGTTCTTGTATCCCCGGATCGGTTGCAGTCTGCTTACTCTCGTTTTGGATGGGTATATCCCCTTCTTCTTATGTCTCTTGCTCTGGTCCACCTGAGGGAAATTGCCATCCTTTAGTTTCTTTCCCTGTCTTCTTCTTTTCTCTGTTTTCTATTTTTGCGCCCAGACATGTGTTTTGTAAATGATTTTTTTTCCTACATATCTTGCACCTAAATGTAGTGTTTTCATAATCAAGGTGTTGCGTCCATTTTTTATTATTATTAATCAGTTGAATTCTTTCTGGTACCCCCTTGTTGAGGTCCACTTCCACGCAGATTAATGCGAAAGTGAATATTCTCTCCTCTAATCGTTTAATGTATGTTTTGATGTATCTGCCTATGATGTTCCCAATACCTTCTAATACACATTCATTCCAAAAATGAAGCAGAAGATTATACAACCGGACCCAGACCAACATTCTGGTTATCTCCATCATGTCTGCATCAAAAGCAGGGAACCAAGGTGTGATGAAGAGTCCGATAGAGCCCCAAAACCACAGCCCCACCCTGAGAATGATATCTCTGGCTTCCGAGGAAGGGAACTTGACTATCAAAAAACTCTTGGAACAAAGATGGATGTCATAGTCCATAGTCCAGTTGGTAAATGTCTAATGGAAAAGCTCCATTGGTTTGGGCAAGAAGCAATTAAATCTACATATTATTGCCTGTAGTTTGAATGTAGAGTGATGCTCATCGATCTTTGGTGCGTTAATGTTCAGTTCTGGCACGCAATTCAGTTTATTCACAATGTATGGTTTGGGATTATTCTCAGCTGGTTCGGATGGTGTTGCTGCTTTTTTTTCCCTGTAAAGTGTTCCTGTAAGAGGGACCATTCAAGGTGTCGGATTTGGAAGTGTTGACTCCCGTTATGGGTCCATGAGCTCTGTTTTGTTTAGATCTAGCATATGTGTTTTCTCCTGAAGCACTGCCTTTGAGTCTTAAATTCAGGGCAATGGAGGAGTTCCTTTGAATGTGGTAGTCTTTTAATTGAGTTTCTCCCTGAAGAAATTTCCCTGAAAAGATCAGACTTTGTTTTGATGCTAGGATGCCTGTAGAAAGTTGGATCTTTTGCTTCAAGTTTTTAACAAGCTCTGAATCTTGTACCCAAAAACTTATTGATTTCCCATCTAAGGTTTTACAAAAATCTAAAACTCGGGCTCAGAAACATAGACCCATCCTCTTCTGTCTGTGTTAGAATTTTTTGTACCTAACCCTAGCGGCAGACACCTCTGACAGAGTTGTTACAAGGTCTAGGGGGCACATAGACATCACACAGAGGGAGCACGCGAGTGGGTACGTCCTCGCACCACCCCCGCAAGCTATCTCGCATTGATAGCATATGAGGTTCTAACCCCCAAAATTCCCACGCAGCGAGCAGAGAAGCCCATCCCTCAGGTATCCTGAAATATCAAATGAAAGTAGGGTGAAAGATGAAATAATTAGGGCATGGGGATATAATTAACCATTTTTAGCATGTCCTTTGGATCTAGTTGGACCAATACAACATTATGGGAACCCCATCACCGAAAGTGCAACACCTTGAATAAAAATTGTGCAGAGAAACTGCAGTAAGTCTAAGGCAATAGGCGGGAGCATCCACCGCCGATCCACCCCTAAAATATGGCGTTTGAGTAAACGAGTCGCAATCATCTGCATTTTCCACAAGCCCACAGGGGCTATCAACCCTTGGCCCTTTCCCACCGACGAGGGGCAACAGCCAAACACTCGGTTCAACCAAGGCGTGAGGATACCCTATTGCTAAGTGTGGGAACAGGGGTCCCAGTGTATTCCCGGATTCAAAGGAATTGCAAGCTATGGAGGGTTGGGTATCACAGGAATGGATCGTAGTGAAATCCAACACCCAACTCTGCGATGTGCCAGTGCTTGGCCAAAAATCGGTCCCCGCCCTCTCTTGTGTTCCAAGGCCAAGTGAAACGATGCACCATTCCCTTCTGGTGCACAAGCATGAGGAGCCGCCGCCTCACAAACAAACGGCCCTAACCTGCAAACCCTCGCTCTACCGCTCTCCATTTCCTCCATCCCCCTTGAAATTTATGTTTATTATATTGTAATTTTTTTTTTTTTTTTAATTTTATTAACAATGAAAATGGGTATCTTTTGGTCTTTATTTTTAAACTCATTTATTTAGTGTGTTGAAGATGATTTATTCTTTAGAGTATTAACTATTATTTCAAAACTAGTTTCAGGAACCTATTTCTCTGAATCCTAATAAGCTTTATTTGGAAATGAATTCAAAACTTGTGAAGGCCAAGAGGGGTTGGGACTAAAAAGAGAGGGCAATTAAGAAACACTATCTAGAGTTCTACTCTAAGGAGGAATGGATGTGATTGTTGTTAATTTATATTTAGTTTTTTCTTTTTCTTTTTTCTGGATCTAACACGAACTATGCCCTATTTTAATAAAAAGTTTCTAGAAATTCCCAACAGGATGGTAGAGACTATGATGGAGATTTACAATAGTTGATAATAAATTAGCATGTAGACTTTCATTACCTAACATAATATCACTCCTAAGATCATTTTTTTGGAAGTAATCTTGTAAAATCCAATATATAAAAACAAGCCAACTTATAGAATGTTGGGTGCTAAAACCATGATATAAGAGTGAAGTTGATTTGTTAATTTAAATTCATTCTAAAAGTTTTTTTAGTCGAAATCCATTTTAAATATATTGTAATTGGAAACCATGTGGAGAACAAAAGGTTTGTTAATTTAAATTCATTCTAAAAGTTTTTTTTAGTCTAAATCCATTTTAAATATATTGTAATTGGAAACCATGTGGAGAACAAAAGGAAATGGGATAACACACTTATGTTAGGAATTCGGAATTCTTTTTTCAAAAGAAAAAACATACTTTTGATATTTAAGTATTGAGGGGTTTTCACAATGCATCCAATGAGTGCTAAGTTGACTATTCAAAAATCATGAGAAATTGGTCACTTAGACTGCCTCTCATGGAAATGTTCATAGATAAATGACTTACTTAACCCAATTGAATTTCAAAAAATGATATCTAATACTTTTGATATTTCGTTATGAAATAAAAAAGTACAATCCCATGGCTAGCTTACTTCGATAATCTTGTTCACCATATCACTTAAAAAAACAGTAATAAGTTAACTTACATCCAAAGTACATTAGCATACTAACTACCAAGTTTTAATATAAAATATTAAAAGAAGCATTTGATATGAAAGCACCAACAGAAAAATCCAAAATGAAGCACTCTCCTGCATCTAACACTAAAGCTTCTTTGAACAACATGTCATCTAAAACATTATTTTCTCTATAAGAAAGTAAAACTTGCAAGTCATCAAATTCTTCTTTAATTAGAAAATTTTCCTCTTTCATGCTTCAAGATGTACAATCCTAAGCTCTATCTTCGTATGGAACCATTCTACCAATACTTTGGAGACTCCAACCAACTTATATTTGTATTTTTGCTTTTGAAATGGCGCTTCTTGAAAAATTTATATATAATATTCATGCTCATAAAACCTTAATTTATATTAACCATAAACAACAAAACCATGAATGGACTATTAAATCCCTGATCGATTGGCCCCACATCAGTTACTATGACTTTGCCTCCTGGAGGAAATAACGACATCAAGCTTTCTAGCTCTCAATCTAGAACAGGTTATCAACCGATTAGGGTTTGTTTTCATTATCAAAAAGTTTGAAGGTCATATTCCCTGATAATATTATTTTTAACTGGAAAATATTAAACATGGCGTAGTAAGATAATGATTAGTTTATTAAGATAAGAAATTAGAATAATGTACTATCTAATGCGAGATAATGATTTACAGCGTAATGCTTAATATTTCTTATCTTTAGATTATACTTGTTATTTGCATACAACTCTACGACTTTCCTGGTGAATCTCTTTTTAAGGGGATGCGTCAGGGATTTGGTTGACCTTTGTGTCTCCGTTATATTCAATCATATCCAAGTTGTTGAACATATATCCTTCACACTACTATTTGAAATTTGAGCACTGGCTTCAACCGACAAGAAGATATTATTGGTATGAAGTTCGGTGAAGTGTGTTGAAAACAAATCAGACTCCTTTGATGTTCAATCATATACATGTCGGTGAACGGATATCCTCCATAGTCTACATTCATTTAACACAATCATATCTACGAAGTTTAGGTATTATGTAACGGCAGCATAGGCATTCACTCAACACAATTGTTGAAATATTAAAGTCACATGCTTTTCTTGAGTAGGGAGAAACAGAGTGGAAAGGGACAGCAGCAGAGCTTGCGTGATAAGCACTGCACATTCAAGACTGAATGGAGAAAATCGCAAAGGATGAATTAATGTATGATAGGTGGCAGCCACCATTGTAGAGGAAGAGTTATGTTTGTTTGTGTGTAGCCGTTTTAGCAGGAGAATGAAGACTTTCGTGGATTCAAGGCACGGAAGAAGAAAGATCTAATTAAGACAACCTTTTCGGGCTTTTAAGCCTTCAACAACCGAAATTGAATAAATATGTTCAAGCGGTGAAAGACTTTATGATTTCTTGAAAAATACAGTGAAGATATTTTTTATGTACGCTGTGATCCCCACAGCAGTGTCTTGTTGATGTGGCGAGTTCTGCAAGTGGAACGGTTCACATATATTTCACAGCAGAAATGTTTTAAAGTTCAAGTGTCTTGTTGATGTGGCGATGGACCAATGCGACAATCGCAATCAGTAGTTTCATATGTTACCACCGCAATGTGTTTTTCAGTGTTGAAACATTGCAATGCGATGAACTCAATCGCAATCGTTTCTTATTGTAATCGCCCTCCACCAAAGCTAAGGTCTGCTGGTCCCACAGACCACGCGGCATGTTAACATGAAATCGCAAAGTGTGAATCGGGAGGATTTTATTTTATGTTCCAATTGCAATATGCAATGGCAGACCCAATCCATTGTATAAGCCACAGTTGAATGTTGAACGCGGGTCCGTTAAATCCATCGGAGTCGCAAATGTTTTGTTTGCGGCCCGATTGAACAACAAAAAAAGAGACCGGACCCGATTCACTCTTATGCATCAGAGTTAATTGTTCCATCGCATCCACCTTACCAATCGCAATCGGAAGTTTTGGATGTTCGTATGTTTCGCTTAAAGACCAGACCCGATCCTTCAATGAAGCGAATTTCATATTGGCTTATTGCATCCGATCCTCCATCGGAGATCGGAGTTTTTTATTTTTTTTTAACCAATTTTGCTTTGATAAGCTCGGACCCGATGGACTTATGCAGCGGAATTAAAACGGTCATCGTGTCCGGTTAACAATTGGTGATCGGGATTTTCTGATGGTTGCGTGTTATGTATTAAGTCGCGGACCCGATGCAGTTACAGATTTGATTTAATTTTGTATAGGTTGTTATGTTTTAAAAATATGCGCGGCATATATATATTGAAAAGGCACAAGAGCCTGTTATGTAATTGTTTTGTTTTACAATACACAATGAGTGAAAGTTCTGTTTTAAAAAGCACAGCAGTGCGTCATTGTTTAGAAACAGAGCATTTTTTTTAGAGAGACAGAAAGAAAAGAAATACATAGACAGTGTAGTATTTTGAGAGACAGTGAGGTCTCCTCTGGCACTGCGTTGTTCCAACAGTCCAGCATAATTGTAATAGTTTTTCTTATGAAATAGAAGCTTGTTTTTCAGAGTTGAAACTCTGTCTCCAGTGAGTGAAATTTTTTATATTTCTCTGTGTTAGAAGAGGAGAGTATTACTCTCTCCATTGCTGTTCTGGAATTCTCAGAAATTCCAACATGGTATCAGATCTAATCCAGGCTCTTTGAAGGTCAAAGAAGCTGAAGGAAAGGAGTTCTTTGTTGCAGCAGCTTCTCCAGCAGAGTGAAGACTCAGCCAAAAATAATTCAAGGTATTTCTCTATACAGTTTATTGTGTTACTGTTGCAGAACAGTCAGTTATTTTAAATAAACAGTCAAGTGTTTTTGAATCATAGTTAAGAGTGCAGAATGGCTGGAGCCAGCACTGGTATGGATATGGGAAATATCCACCTCCCACTATTTAATGGGAAAAATTATGACTACTAGTCAATAACTATGAGAGAATTATTTGTCTCCTAAGACTTATGGGAATTTGTTGAGGATGGCTTTGAAGAGCCAGCAAATGAAGAAGAGTTTGATGATTTAACTCAGGCAGAAAGAGAGATGTTGAAGTGAAATAAGAAGAAAGACTCAAAAGCTCTCTTATTATTGTATCAAGCAGTGCATGAGAGTGTGTTTCCAAGGATAGCTACAGCCAGGAGATCCAGAGAAGCATGGAAAACTCTCAAGACAGCCTATCAAGGCATGGAAAAAGTGAAGACATCAAAACTTCAGTTGCTGAGGAGAGACTTTGAGACTCTCTGTATGAAAGAGTCAGATACTATTGACTCATTCTTCACTCATGTGATTGGAATGGTCACACAAATAAGATCTCATGGATAGACTCTTGAAGACAAGAGGATTGTTGAAAAACTCTTGAGGAGTCTACCCTCAAGATTCGATGTGATTGTCACCACCATAGAGGAGACTAAGGATCTCACAAAGTTTTCAGTGGATGATCTACATGCATCACTGATGACCCATGAACAGAGATTGGGTAGGAGTGAAAACTCATCTCTTAAGCATGCCTTTAAGACCTAGATGTCTTTCAAAAGAGGAAGAGGGCAAGGCAAAGGAAACAAAAGAGGAAGAGGCAGAAACCAAAACAGAGGTGGAAGGAACAACCCTTCACATTCACATGGAAGGTGCAACAGTCAAAATCACACCCACGGCCAAGGAAACAGCCAGCAGAGTGGTCAGCAGAATGCTCAAGGACAAAGGTATGATAAATCCAATTTCCAATGTCACTATTGTAAAAAATATGGTCATTATGCTAACGAATGTAGAAAGAAGTAGCATGATATGGGAAGTAGAACTAGTGCAAATTTCACTAGAGAAAATATCAGCCAAGATAATTTATTTTTAGCTTGTAATATGGCTGAAGAAAAGAATGAAGATTTATGGTTTCTAGACTCCGGTTGTAGTAACCATATGACAGGAAACATAGCAATGTTTTCTATGTTAGATGAGAGTGTGAAGTCACAAGTCACACTAGGAACTGATAGCAAAGTTTCTGTTATGGGAAAAGGAGATGTAAATTTTTTAACAAGGAAAGGTGCAAAGAAATCCATAGCAGATGTTTATTATGTTCCAGGAATGAAGTGTAACCTCTTAAGTATTGGACAACTTGTCCATAAGGGGTATAATGTTTTCTTTGAGGATGATGTTTGTACCATCATGGATAAACCACCCAGCAAAAAATGTATTGCTGAAGTGAAGATGACGAGGAACAGGATGCTCCCTCTCAGAATGAGAGCAGATTTGAAGAATGGTGAAGAGAAAGCAACAGTGGCACAAGAGACTTTCCAAAGCGAACAAAAAGATGATAATTGGTTGCGGCACTTGAGATTTCGGCATCTCAACTTTGGAGGTCTTAATTTGTTGAATAGAAAAGGAATGGTAAGAGGTCTACCATTGATAGAGAAACCAGACAGCCTTTGTGAAGGTTGCATCTTGGGGAAAAAACACAGAGAAAGTTTTCCTTCCGGGAAAAGCATTAGGGAAAAAGCACCCTTAGAAATTGTCCACTCAGATTTATGTGGACCGATGCAAACTCCATCACTTGCAAGAAACCACTACATCTTAACATTCATAGATGATTTTACAAGAAAAACTTGGGTTTACTTTTTGAAAAACAAAAGTGAAGTATTTGAAAGATTTTTCAATTTCAAAGCACTTTTGGAAAACCAAAGTGGGCTGCATATCAAAGTCCTAAGGACTGATAGAGGAGGTGAGTATATCTCTAAATATTTTCTACGTTTTGTAGAGAAAATGGTATTCATAAGCAGTTTACAACTAGATATACTTCGTAGCAAAATGGAGTAGTCGAAAGGAAGAATAGAACCATAATGGACATGGCAAGGAGTATGTTAAAGGGAAAGCATTTGCCTAATGATTATTGGGCTGAAGCTGTACATTGTGTAGCGTACATTTTGAATAAGTGTCCTATAAAAGCAGTTATGAAAAAAGTGTCGGAAGAGGCATGGAGTGGCACAAAGCAAGGTGTCACACACATGAAGGTTTTTGGATGTGTGGCTTATGCACACATTCCAGATCAGCTAAGGAAGAAGTTGGACAGCAAGGGGGAGAAATGTATTTTAATTGGATACATTGAGGAATCCAAGGCTTATAGGTTGTATAACCCATCCACCAAGAAGTTTATTGTGAGCAGAGATGTTTAGTTTATTGAAGAGGAAGCTTGGGATGGACGCATAGAGAAAACAGTGAATTTTAAACACTGTTTATCTCATGATGAAAATAATGATGAGTTGGCTAAAATACATCCCCAAACAACAGCACCAACACAAGAGCAACAATGCACACCCTTGAGGAGAAATGGAAGTGCTTCTCCAAGCACACCACAAGGAGGAAATTCAAGTGCTTCTTCAAGCACTTGTACATCTAATGAAAGAGGTAAGAAGTTCAGAAATTTGAAAGACATATATGAACAAGATATAGCAAATGAAGGTATCAATTCTTTGTTTGCTTTATATTGTCATGTTGATGATCATGTTCATTTCGAAGAAGCTATCAAGGATAAGAAATGGATAGAAGCTATGGATGAGGAGATAAATGCCATAGAAAGAAACAAGACTTGGGATTTGGTTGAACTCCCAAAAGGTAAAGATTTCATTGGAGTTAAATGGGTCTACAAGACCAAGAGTAATGCTGAAGGAAAAATAGAGAGACACAAGGCAAGACTTGTTTTCAAAGGTTATAAGAAGAAGCATGGGATAGATTATGAGGAAAATTTTGCATTGGTTCCTAGAATGGAAACCGTGAGAGCAGTGCTGTCCATAGCAGCACAAAACAAGTGGAAAGTTTACCAAATGGATGTGAAGTCAACATTCCTAAATGGAGTGTTAATAGAAGAGGTTTACATTGAACAACCTCTCGGCTATGAAAAGAAAGGCCAAGAGCACAAAGTGTGCATGTTGAAGAAAGCTCTTTATGGGCTGATGCAAGCGCCAAGAGCGTGGTACAGTAGGATAGATTCCTATCTACTAGAAAATGGTTTTGAAAAGTGTGAGGGAGAACCCACCCTCTACATCAAAGAAAAGGATGGAAAAATATTGTTTGTAGTTTTGTATGTTGATGATGTTATTTTCACTGGTAATGATGGTTACCTTATTGAAAATTTTAAAACAGTCATGAAAGAAGAATTTGAAATGACTGACATGGGTTTGTTGAAATAATTCTTAGGAATATAAGTAGAACAAGATGAAAATGGGATTTTTATCTCACAGGCGAAGTATGTTAATGAGGTGCTTGAAAGATTTAACATGCAGGAAAGCAAAGCAGCAAACACTCCCACAGTGATGGGACTAAAACTCAGCAGAGAGGACAGCAGCAAGGATTTTGATCCTAGTTTATACAAGAGCATAGTTGGCAGCCTTATGTATTTGACTGCAGCTAGGTCGAACATAATGCATGCTGTTAGTTTCATTGAACTATATTCATGGAAAAGCCAAAGGATGCACATTGGCAGGCAGCAAAAAGAATTCTGAGTTATGTTAAAGGTACAAAAAGGTTTGGTATTTTATATACTGCTTCAGAAGGTACAGACTTAGTTGGATACACTGGTAGTGATTGGGCTGGAAGTGTAGATGATCGGAAGAGCACTTATGGTTATTTTTTTCACATGGGTTCAGGAGCCATTTCATGGGCCTCTAAGAAACAACCCACTGTAGCGTTGTCTATAGTAGAGGCGGAATATGTGGCAGCTACAGCAGTAGCGTGTCAAGCAGTTTGGATGAGAAAAATGTTGAGAAGTTTATGCCAAGAACAGGTAAAAGGGACAGTGATTTTTTGTGACAATAGCTCAACTATTGCATTGTCAAATAATTCAGTGTTTCATAAGAGAACGAAACACATTGATGCAAAGTTTCACTATATCAGGGAATTAGTGAGAAATGGAGAAATTGTTTTACAACATTGTAGAACAGAGGAGAAATTTGCAGATATATTGACAAAGCCATTGGGATAGAAGACCTTTGAATTTTTAAGAAAATGCTTGGGTATGACAGATAACCCAACAACTGATTTTAAGGGGGAGTGTTGAAATATTAAAGTCACCTGCTTGTCTTGAGTAGGGAGAAACAGAGTAGAAAGGGATAGCAGCAGAGCTTGCATGATAAGCACTGCGCATTGAAGACTGAATGGAGAAAATCACAAAGGATGAATTAATGTATGACAGGCAGCAGCCACCGTTGCAAAGGAAGAGTTATGTTTGTTTGTGTGTAGTCGTTTTAGCAGGAGAATGAAGACTTTCGTGGCTTCAAAGCACGGAAGAACATAGGTTTAATTAAGACAGTATTTTCGAGCTTTTAAGCCCTCAACAACCAAAATTGAATAAAAATGTTCAAGCAGTGAAAGACTTTATGATTTTTTGAAAAATACAGTGAAGATATTTTTTATGTATGTTTTGATCCCCACAGCAGTGTCTTGTTGATGTGGTGATTTCTGCAAGCGGAACGGTTCACATATATTTCACAACAGAAATGTTTTAAAGTTCAAGTGTCTTGTTGATGTGGCGATGGACCAATGCGACAATCGCAATCGGCAGTTTCATATGTTACCACTGCAATGTGTTTTGCAGTGTTGAAACATTACGATGCAATGAACTCAATCGCAATCTTTTCTTATTGTAATCACCCTCCACCAAAGCCGAGGTTCACTGGTCCCACAGACCACGCAGCATGTTAACATGAAATCGCAAAGTGTGAATCGAGAGGATTTTATTTTATGGTTTGATTGCAATATGCAATGGCGGACCCGATCCATTGTATAAGCCACAGTTGAATGTTGAACACGGGTCCGTTAAATCCATCGGAGTCGCAAATGTTTTGTTTGCGGCCCTATTGAACAACAAAAAAAGAGACCGGACCCGATTCACACTTATGCATTGGAGTTAATTGTTCCATCGCATCCACCTTACCAATCGCAATCGGAAGTTTTGGATGGTCGTATGTTTCACTTAAAGACCGGACTCAATCCTTCAATGAAGCGGATTTCATATTGGCTTATCGCGTCCGATCCTCCATCAGAGATCAGAGTTTTTTATTTTTTTTGAACCGATTTTGCTTTGATAAGCCCGGACCTGATGGACTTATGCAGCGGAATTAAAACGGTCATCACGTCCGGTTAACAATCGGTGATCGGGTTTTTTTGATGGTCGCGTGTTATGTATTAAGTCGCGGACCCAATGCAGTTACAGATTTGATTTAATTTTATATAGGTTGTTATGTTTTAAAAATATGCGCGGCATGTATATATTGAAAAGGCACGAGAGCCTGTTATGTAATTGTTTTGTTTTACAATACACAGTGAGTGAAATTTCTGTTTTAAAAAGCACAGCAGTGCGTCGTTTTTTAGAAACAGAGCGTTTTTTTTAGAGAGAAAAAAAGAAAAGAAATACACAGACAGTGTAGTATTTTGAGAGATAGTGAGGTCTCCTCTTGCACTGCGTTGTTGCAGCGGTCCAACATAATTGTAACAATTTTTCTTATGAAATAGAAGCTTGTTTTTCAGAGTTGAAACTCTGTCTCCAGTGAGTGAAAATTTTTATATTTCTCTGTGTTAGAAGAGGAGAGTATTACTCTCTCCATTGTTGTTCTGGAATTCTCAGAAATTCCAACAACGATCATATCTACACAATTTAGGTATTATGTAATGGCAGCATAGGCGTTGTTTACCGAGGCCGGAAAAATTTGGGGCATGGCTTTAATTTTTTTTTTAATAATCTTCCAAAAAAAATTGCATATTGCGTTGACTAATTTTTTTTTTAATAAAGATTAATTCTTTTTTATATATGTATTTTTTTTAATTTTGATAGGAAGTTTTTTTTTTGTTGAAAAAAAAAATAATGTTTTTGATGGGGAAATGGATTCAACATTATCAAAAATCTATGGGGCACCTAAAATTTTGAAGTTTAACAACTGTAATTTAGATTTACAAAAAATTCTATAGGGTCTTAACAAAATCATGCCCAAATTTCCATGGTTTTTGGGGTAAATTTAAAGCCTCCTTAAACTATTGCTCTTTCATGTAATTTATTTAAGGTGGTCATGTACAATGTCAATATTGAACCGAAAACTATAGAATTTCCAACATGATTTTGACAAAATCTGGTAGAAATTTTGGAAAATCCTGGTTATGGCAATCAAGCTTCAAGGTTTTGGATGTCCCATGGGTTTTTGATGGTGCTAAATCTAGCCATAAAAAAACAATTTAAACACTCTCACATTAATATTTTTAAAATATTTCTGACCACTTCTTGTTTTTTAAATAAACTAGCACCACCATATTAATTATGGCAAGTTTTTTTTTTTTAAATAAAGTAGCACAACCACATTAATAAATGTGGTTGATGTAAACCATAATCACATGGAAAAACACATTACTAAATATGGTTGATATATAAGATAACCCTATATCAAGCACATTAATAACTAAAATGGAAATAATAGGGATTTATTAATAATAATAATATTAAATGTCATTAATAATGCTATTAATAACACTAATACTAATAAATTAATAAAATTTTAAATAACAATCACACCAAGGCCTCATTGGAATCGTTGCGATCTCGAGGAGCGTTGTGGCCATTAACCTAGGCACTGGTGCATCCTTCTACTGTTGCTGCAGCTCGATCCCGACTGCATGGCCTCTCCGGCGAACACCCTGGAGGCGGCCTCTCCACCTGATCATGCCCAGGCCTTTTTGGTGCTGATCAATTCTTTAAATCTGCCTCGACCAAGGCCAACTATTTCCAATTTTTTCAAGAAACTAGAGGGCATTTAGGAAGTCTCTCTCCCCCTTGTGATCCCACGAACAGAAAATCTCTCACTTGCTAAGAAAGACCTCATTGGGCAATTTACTGGACTGTGGCATTTGCCGAAGACGATTCAAAAGTGGGTTGAACACAACTGGACAGACAAGATAAATGGGAAAGTTTCAATCAGATTTTGTGGCAGGGGCTACGTCACATTCCATTTTGAGACAAAAGAAGACAAGGACTTGATATCTAGGAATGGGCCATACTTCATGAATACCAGAGGGCTCTACCTAAACAAATGGACTTGAGACTTTGATACGGAACTAGATGTTCCCAATATTTTCCATGTCTGGGTTTGCCTCCCTCACCTCCCCTTTCATTGTTGGGGTGATGATTATGTCCGAGCAATCGGGAATGCAGTTGGAAAATTCATTGACAGAAGTGAGCCAAAGGATAACATGCATGCTTGTTCCAGGATCTGCGTTGAAATGGATTTGGGGAAAGATCTACCCAAGGTGATCAAACTAAAGGTTGACAGTTGGACTCACATAAAATAACTAGACTAGGAGAAAATACGTTTTAAGTACAAGGTATGTCATGAATACGGAAATTTTGCTAATAGATGTACTAAATTTATTAAGGTTGAAAACTCTGATCTAGAATCACAATGGAAAACCATAAAAAAGAAGAAGATTGTTACAAATCCTAGAAACACCGGAGCTCCATCGGCCCAACCCTCCTAGTCTTCCCTCCCCCTTAACCCCCCTTGCCAAACCCCTCCTCAATCCCCGAGCAATCCCCTGACCCCTCTCTTAAATCATTCGCCAACCCTTCCCTTACCTCCCCCAAGCCCTTCTCCTCCCTTGCCTCTTCAAAAGTGAACCCTCCTCAGCCCTCCATACCCTCCCCTCTTCAAGGATCCACTCCAAAAATCTCCCCTTCCAAGTCTTGCCCCCCTTCCTCCTCCGCTGAATCTTCTTCTGCCATGATTGTTACGAGGAATGCTACCAAAGAGCATGGGGTTACTCTAGAAACCCTTAAAAAAACCGGCCCCGGAATGAAATCATCCAAGCATCACCGAGATGAAGCAGCCCAAAAGGACATTGCCCTTGGAACCCATCACCCAATAGAAACTTTCATTGGAGGTCATATCAACATAGAAGCAAGCCAACAAGAATTAGGAGGGAAGACAAGTTCTCAACCTACATTCCTGAAATGATGAAAGCTCTCTCTTGGAATTGTAGGGGACTAGGGAACCCCTAAACAAACTCAGCTCTAAGAGACCTACTTAATCAAGAAAAGCCTAATATAATTCTCCGTCAAGAAACTAAGCAAGGAGAAAGATACATGGAGAATATCATACATAAAATGAAGAATTACATGGGCACTATGGTGGAATCCAGGGGTGCCTCGGGAGGAATAGCTACTATTTGGAAACATAATACTTGGCAACAAATTGCAGCTGTGAAGACCCAAGACTGGGTCAAAGTCAACCTCCAGAATACACAAGAGAATAGTGTGATAACTATGTACAATATATATGGACCAAATCATTACAAGGACAAATAATTTTTCTGGAGCACCATGAAAGCATATATATACAGTGAGGACAATAAAAACATCATCATCAGAGGGGACCTTAACTTGATCCTGCATGCCAATGAAAAAAGAGGAAGAAAATTTAATCCTGATCCCTTAAGAGACCAGCTAGAAACTATTATCCAAACCCCTGATCTGGTTGATATCATCCCAAAAAATCGAAAATTCACCTAGAGTAATCGAACAATTGGAGCTGGAAACATAATGGAAAGGCTTGACTGTTTTATAGTGGTTGTTTCTCTTATTTCTCATTGCTCTATTGCCTCCTCTATTATCCTCTCATACTCTGCCTCTGATCATTACCCCATTACCCTCTCCTTAGGAGATCAGACCTCTCTTGGACCCCTCGTTTTCAAATGCAATCTGCTTTGGAGTGACTTCCCTGAAGCCAAATATATCATGCTCTTTTCTTGGCATCAGCATGTGGAGGGCTCCGTAATGTATATTTTGGAATCAAAGCTTAATAAAGTGTGTATGGCACTTAAAGACTGGGAAAAAATACACTATAGGGAACCAGACAAAGTCAGAAACAAAATCAAAAGGAAGCTGGAAGTAGTCCATATTGACATTGATACTCATGGAGTGAATCAAGAAAAGCATGAGCAAGAGAAATATCTATACTGGAACTTGTACAAAGAAAACAAGAAAGAAGAGGAGAAACGAAGGCTCAAATCAAGAAATCTTTGGCTGTAGGCCGGAGACAAAAATACCTCTTTCTTCCATAAACAAGCTATGGTTAGAAATTCAAGGAATAATATCTCAATCATAGCTGATGATGAAGGAAAGGTTCACGCAGAACAGGAAAGTATCAAGGCTACTTCTATCTACCATCATAAAAATATGCTCACTGAAACAGCTGCGCCGAAGGATTACACTGATCTCTTGAATCACTTGCCCAATTTGATCACGAACAAGATTAATAATTCCCTCACCAAGGAGATAGAGGAGGTTGAAATTCTCAATTCCATTTGGGCTCTACATCCAGACAAGTCTTCGGGTCCAGATGGCTTTTCCATTAGTTTTTTCCAGACCTTTTTGGAAGTCATCAAAAAGGACCTTATAAAAATGATTATGTTGGTACAAAGAAAAAATAATATCGGTGGCTTTACAGACTCTACCTTCCTCGCTCTTATACCCAAAGAGAGCCGTCCCTCTTCATTCTCTAGATTTAGACCTATTTCCCTCTGCAATTATTCATACAAAATCATAACTAAAATTCTAGCTACCCACCTCAAACCTCATCTCCCAAACCTCATTTCAGAAAATCAAGGGGGCTTCATTTCCTAAAGACAAATCTCTTATTCTATTCTCTTGGTCCAAGAATCCATTCACTTGAGTAGGATGAGATTGGAGAAAGGATTCATCTTGAAACCGACCTTGCTAATGCTTTTGATAGAGTGAGGAATTCATTCCTCTTATTTGTCCTCCAAGAAATGGCATTTGACTCTGATTTCATATCTCTAATCAACGCCTGAATCTCCAACCCTTGGATCACCCCCTTAGTCAATGGAAGGCCTAGGAAATTGTTTCAATCTACCCATGGTCTCAGACAAGGCTACCCTCTTTCTTCTTTCCTTTTCATCCTCATGGCAGAGTCATTTAGCAAGGCCTTGGATCATAAGTGCAAAATTGGGCTCATCACTGGTATTAAGTTCAGCAACAGAGCCAAGAATATGAATCACTCTCAATTTGCTTATGAAACCCTCCTGATGGGTGGAGCCACCTGCATTATTGCTCAGATATTCAAATCACTTCTCGATAAATTTATGCTTTTTTCAAGAGGGTAGATTAACTATCATAAAAGTTGCATCTATGGTTGGAATGATACAATAAACACCATCCATATTTGGAGTCTCCTACAAGTTGAATTGGACCCATTTTAATTACCTTGGGATGCCTGTCAGTGCTGGACACTTGAAGACCGAGGTCTGAAACATCACCATTGAAAAAATGAAAAAGAGAGTGTAGCAGTGGGGATATTCCTGGCTTAATCTGGCTGGGCACACAATCCTCTTAAAATATGTCCTCACTTCCTTGCCTCTGTATCACTTTTCCTTTCTTTATGCCCCCTCCAACATTCAGCAAAAATAGAAGCAGTTTTAAGAAAATTCTTATGGCAGGGAGGGAAAAATGAGAAGAAGAAATTAAATTTAGTCAAATGGAGGCAGATTACTCAAAATTATGAAAATGGTGGACTTCGTATTCACATTCCAAAGCTCTTGAACAATTCCTTTGAGGGGAAAATAGTGTGGTGCCTTATTACCGAACAACATTCTTGGTGGAAGCAACTTCTGGAGACCAAATATCTTACCACTATTAGACAAAATCTTCTTGATCAGGCTATCCCAAACAAGCCATGCTCCAGAATCTAGGCTTTATGCAAAAAAGTCACACCTTTTATCAACAACTATATCTCCAAATTTCCTCAAGGAGGAAGAAGCATAAACATCTGGGAGGATAGAATTATTTGACAGTCTCCCCTCAGTGACAACCTGAGCATTCATCGTATTCAAAATTTTCTCCAGAGTCATGGTATAAACACCATGGATCAGATTTCCAAATGGACGAACACTCCAATGCTTGGAATGGATGGGAATGTCTTATTACTCCCCCTCACCTTGAGGCTGATCTAGAAAATCTGAAAGTAATGCTCCACGGTGCAGCTCCATTGAAAAAATGAAACCAAGATAATTTTCGATGTGATCCCTCTGGTTCATCATACACAATAAAAGTTTCTTATGGGTCCCTTCTTAAAGATCAGTTCCCCTCTCCTCTGTGGCCCATATGGAAGCTTACATGGAAATCTGAAGCCCTCCCAACAGTAAAAATGTTCATTTGGATTATGCTCAAAGGTAAGATACTGACTTCAAATAATTTAAAAAAAAGAGGCATTTATGGACCTTCTAGATGTCCTCTTTGTCAAAACGAAGAAGGGACTGCATTCCATCTATTTGTGATGTGCCCCTTTGCCAATTAGTGCTGGAATGATCTCAAGAATTTCTCCTAGATTGACTTAGCAGCCATCAATTCGATCTCAGAATTGATAAACAACTGGAAAAAGGGCTATCCCCGGGGAAACAAGAGCAAGAACATCACCAAAAGGGTCTAGGACACCCTCCCATACATGCTTCTTTGGAATATCTGGCTGGCAAGGAATAAGGAGAATTTTCAGAATAAAAATCCCTGCCCAAGGAAAGCACAAAAAAAAAAAACTTGGAGTCTCTCTGTTGAGACGATGTCATCCAAAAATAACATCCATATCAACTTCAACGATCTGCAAGCAGAAGAAAGAACATTTCTAGGGAGAGCGCTTGACAATCCTAGGTACATCAAAACTCCAGTCACTCAAAATCTAGAACATTTCTAGGGAGAGCGCTTGACAATCCTGGGTACATCAAAACTCCAGTCACTCAAATCTACAAAAGGAGCATTGGAAGATAATACTTAAGGAAAAATAATTCATTGAGTGGATGGATGGTTGTAAAATACGAGCACTCTTCTTCGATGGAGAATTAAAGGCCAACCCAGGCATTGTTGGGGTAGGAGGCCTCATTAGAATGAGCATGGATGCGTTTTGACTTCCTTCAAATGGGGGCTTGGCTCTCTGTCAAAAAACAGAGCTGGGACCTATGCTCTGTACAAAGGTCTCCAAATGATCAAGCGCCTAAATCTGCGAAATGCTATGATATTCGGTGACTCCGCCATTATCATTAGTATGATTACAAACAGTAAGCAATCCCCCAACATCACTCTCTGCAAGCTCATCAACAGATTTTGTATCCTGAGAAAAGATATGAAAGATCTTACCTTCTACCATATTCTCAGAGCTAATAATAAACAAGCCGACATCTTGGCTAACAAATCTTGTAGCAGACCAGTCGGTCAATTACTCTGTCAAAATGGCACATCTTTTTCTTCATTTCCATTATTCCTCCCTCTGTCTTTTTATTTGATTGTATGACACTCCACAAGATTATGTTAATGCTTGTAAGCTCTCTCCATACCTTCAGAAATTCCTTACCCGTGATCTTACCTCCTCGTGAAGATCGCCTCGATTCTCTCCACCTACCAACCCCTCTCACCCACCTTATTTATTCGACCTCTCCTCACGCTATGTCTCAACATTCCTGCTTTAGCGTTTTCTCCTCTATGCCTTTGGTAAGGCATCGAACCTCCTCCTACAGGACTCTTCCTCCTGCGTGGCTGCACGATCTCCCCATCCTAGTCTCCCCTGCCCATAAATTTACTCAGCTTCCTATTATATCCAGTGACACTTCCGATCTCACTCCTCCAGTTTTTAAACCATGGCCTCCTCGTGCATCAGTTTCTGTCTCTACAGTCCTGTCTACTTTCCATCCTGACCTCCTCGTGTTTCAGCTTAGCTCCTCGACTCTTCAACTTACTGTAGTGTGTTCCTCTGCTTAGACTTGGAGACATCATGAGAAGCGAAAAGTACTTCCATTGTGCAGACCGTCAAGCAAAAACAGCTCTGATTCGTGTACAGCTAAAGATCATGGAAGAAAAACACCAAGTGGATACTTCCTTTCTCCAGCAACAAGCTCAGTCCTGTTAGCAACAACTTCTATCTACCTCCAATCGATGTGAACATGTGGAAGAATCCCTCAAAATCCTTAAATATATTCTAAACAAATGCTCTGATCCAAGCTCCAGCTCAAACAATGTAAAAAACGCCAATCGATATGAAAATCAAGACAACACTGATGCCTCTACAGGATGGCCAATCAACATTGACTAATCCTCACCCCTCGCCTCTCTCTTTTGCTTATGTCCTTTAAATTCGCACTTATGCTTTCACAGTTTTTTAGAATTTATCTTGAATCTGTAATGCAATATAGTATCAATAGTCAACACAATAGAGGCTCGGTATTTTGTCATTATACCCCTCCATGGCTGTCCTCATCGCCATCAGAATGTAACAGGGAAATCTCTCCATATTTTTTTTGAATATAATATAGCAACTGACTTTGTAAAAAAAAAAAAAAAAAAAAAAAAAAAATATAACAATTAAACCATAAAATAATAAAATTAATATTGTGAATAAAACCCCGGATGTGGGTGACATGAAGCGCACGTGCGATACCATTTTCTTCCATGCACAGGTTGACGAAGTCCTACACTGCCAACTCTAATTTGATGTGGAACCTCCTCTCTACAATCATTTACATGAGCTCCCTGATGCACCTGATCTTTTGCCACACCCTGAGTCACATGCCACCCCATGAGAACTATCCCAACTTTCACTCGCGATCGTGTCAAAAAATCGCACAACATTTGTGCTTGTGCTACAGGTCTTCAAAAGGTGAGGTCTCTCCTAATTTTCATCCCCTTACTCCTCCAGTTGGCTTCTAGAGCCCTCTTTTCCCCCCTTTTCATTATGTTGCTACCTCAGTCTCTCTGTGTGTTCCACCAAGTGCGCGCCATCACTCTTGCGTGCCTTCATACTGGTGTTAGGCAGCTAGGAAACCATCCTGCTGCTCCCCTCCAGGCTGCGTGCTCCCCGTGGTTTTCCCCCTAGCTACACCCCCCCCCCCTCTGTAATTTCTCTCCTTTACAGATTCACCCTGTTGCGCGCATTCAGAGGCAAGCTCCCTCGCTGCGCATCCCCCTCCTGCGAGCCCCCCTGCTGCATAGTTCACAATCATGCACATCCCTGCTCGACTTCTGTGTTGAGCGCTGCCCTGAAGAGAAAGTCACCATCCGTGGACCAGCCCCTACCTCCCTGTTGCTTCACCCCCCCATGGCTCCGCGTTAATGCCAAAAGACCATAAGGGGTAGTCAAAGAGGCGCGTTTTCAAGTCGCTATCAGTGAGGCCAAGACAATCGTTTAGAATCCATTGAGGGCTCCTCTTCTAGTTGCCATGACATGGAGGTACCACAGTGCCATGAGAGCACCTCGGAGGAGACCACCCCATCTCAGGAGAATCAGAGGGGCATAAGGGGTCCCCGGAAATCCACCATCACGCAACTAGAGCAACCTACTCCTCGCAAAAATGAGCCTCTATCGATATAAGAGGCCTTAGGGGAGGATAATGATGTGTGGATCATGGACTCGGAGGGTGTTTGGACGTGTGTTCCTAATGCTGAGTACCCGGTCACACCCATCCTATGTGCAGCTGATACAAAGTCGTTCGCGTGCCTTTTTTTGAGGCAGAGGCCATAGCACAGGAGTATGGATGTCGTATCGAGGAAGAGGACCCTGTCACCGAGGATGTTGAAGGAACACCATGACTGCACGACTGCTCGGCTCTTTTATGTTTTCTGTTATTTCAGCACATACTATAGATATTTTGCTTTTCAAGTGTCACGACACACCTTGTAATTTTTTACTATTTGATGTTATTTATGGGTTGGTTTCTTCCCTGGAGGTAGCCCCAAACCTGCACTACTCTGAAATAATTGAAGGCTGGGATTGGATAAGCATAGATTACAATCTGAGTTTGTCGCCTATGTAAACTTTCTCTTTGAATTAATATAGTTTAGCCTAACCTACAAAAAAAAAAAATTGTGAATAAAAATCTTTTTGTAATAATCATATACTAAACAATTTCATCGACGCATTTTGAACCAACTATTGTGGTTCATATTCGAACCAACTATTATGGTTTGATCTTGTCTTGAAGATAAGCAACTATTGTGGTTCATCTTCGAACCAACTATTGTGGTTTGATCTTGTCTTGAAGATGAACGTCCATAATAATTGGTGATTTTGTCTTGAAGATGAAATACAATAATTGATTCAAAACGTGTCAGTTGTTGTACATATTTACCTCTACCTATGAATTTTGGTTTGCCGCCCCATTCGAATCCATTTCGAATCTTCACTATGGCCTAAATATCCTCATGCTCCCGCCCGACATTATCCTTTTTGCCTGAAAATGCATTACGCAAAGGTTTAAAATCCACCTTTCAAAGTTATATTGAGCCATAGCCCCAGGGCCTTAGCCCCTTTGCTGTTGTCAACACATGACCCGAGCCCGAAAACCGCAAGCCAAAAGGAAAAGGAGCTTAATGTTTTATATTTCGGGCGCAATCGTAACCGTTGGATTCGAAGCAAATCAATGGAGCAGTGATCGTTCCATGTGGTGGACCCCCGCGCGCAGAAAACCGGCGGTAATTCCCGCACCACTTTTGCCGAGCCGGTGGTTTTGGACCCAAGGCCAGCGATTCCATAGAAAACTCGCCACGTGTCTTTGGTACGGGCCCTAAAACCGTTTTCCCCGCGCGTTAAAGATTGAACCAGGGTCGGGCAGTGGAATCCGCCCGCGCCGTTGGATCTGTTGATCTCCATCCAACGGCGGATATTTTCCAGAGCTGCCCACCCGTTAACATGCGTCCGTCATGTCCTATGGCCCACTGTCGTGCTGCTCTCACCGCCATCCAGCCGTTGATCTGCGTTCGCAATCCAACCGCCCAGAATCAATCTCCCCGTCTGTTGACTCTGCTGCCACGTTTTCTTTCCACCCGTTCTCCCGTACACCCATGTGTCATGCCCCCGTGTATCCTTGACGTCATCCTGTCGCATATATATATATATATGCTTTCATTTTTACTCTTCGTTCTTTTTTATTCTTCACGTTCAAACTATTTCACGTGGAGGAGTCATATTCCGTCTGTTCAACCAAAGCTTCCATTGTCTTTCCTCCGCCACCCTTCGTGTTCTTGTTATCTGTTCGTGTCCACGATGTTATTCTCATCTCCTCCTCCACGCTCCTTGCCTCCGAGTATGTTTTCTCTAATGTTTATTGGGTTTTGCAGGTTTTGAGATGATAAAGAGGCCTCATAATTCATCGCCTCCATTACAGAGGTCAAGAGCATACCAAAGGACGTATTTTGCTGGTGAAATTTAAAGAAGATGTCGAGGGTAGGTGTGCGAAATGACCATTATTAAAGAGAACGAGGATATGGATCTACAGAACCCTCTAGAGGAAATCAAGGGACGTTTCGCCCTGCATTAATGATCCAAGGTTTTAAATTCAAAGCTAAAGGCCGAGAGTACAGTACATAATCGCAGGCTATCTCAGGGTTTTTATGGCAGCAGATTTTCCCTCTTTCAGTAAGAGGCAGAACATTGTATATATTTTATTATTTGTGTCATGTTTATAAGGAGATTTTCATCTCCCAGCATTTATTTCTAGAGACAGATTGTAAAGTACAGTCATTTATAGTTAGTCATTCATAGAGTGGGCGTGAATTTTTTCCGCCAAATTATTCAAATTGAGTCATTAAATGTGTTCCATCTACCTCCGTCTCTAGAATTCTCTATCTTTTCTATAAAAGCCCGAAAAACAGACATTGTAAGGGTTCCAGATTTCTATCAACAAACTGTGCAGTGAAAAGGCTTTTGTATACATTTTGTAATATTTCTGTATGAAGGTTCAGAGCCCGTAGGGTCTCAGTGAGGAGGAGTTTTAACTGTAATGAGGATTCTGGTCTTTGGTATCTCACAGTATGTAATCTTCTCTTATGTGTTAATACAATATCTCGTTTCATGCTATTTTTCTTCTTGTATCATGTTCTAGAATGCGAGTGGCTCACTAGTTTGCAGTAAGGATTCATCCTTGTTGGTGCCCTTTCTGGAATTAGTCAAGCGCTTTAAATAGGCCTAGTCATGATATACTGTTCCATGTTCATCTCATCCATATTTTATGCTATATTAGTTGCATGAGGAGGGTGCTTTTAAAACACCATTGTCATATAAGGATTCATAAATTAGTATGCCCTTATGTGGTTCTGTTGTGTATGTGGGTATCAGTCTCATGATAACTAATATCTTCTTTATATTTCCTCACTGCACTCACTTCCTGATATTTGATTTCTGTGATATACTATTTGAACTGGCCCTCTTTACAGTAAGTTGTCTCTTAACTGTCTGATGCCTTTGTATTGGAGTTTTACATGATGTCCCTACACTATTCTTATATTTGTGTCAGCTTCTGAGAGAGTTTGGTCCCATTCAAAACTAATTTCCTTGTTCAAACAAGAGATAGTAAGTGAGCTCTTGGACTGACAATCCAAACTATATGAAGAGCCCCTTGCTATATTAAGATGTCCTATGCACTGGTCTATGGCAACTCTAGACTGTCTCTAGGAGGTGAAAAAATTGTCCACAACATCTTTCTGGCGCCGTTGCCGGGGAACGAATTCAAGAATATCAGTTTCCCTGGGCCTCGACAAATTGTTTTCACTCTCTAATCAGGTGAGCACAGAGAGTTGAAGAGTTGTGTATCTCTCACCTTGGTGACTCCACTGTTCTTTATTTGATAAATTTTATTGGTAGTCCTGGCTTCTCGAAAGCCACATTTGAGGTCAGATACATATCAGTCGAAAACACCTTACGTGTCTGACCCAGAGAAGATCATTCATAAAAGAGTTTGGAAGGAGAGGAGGTTGGTTCGTGCTGAAAACCCTAAATATTCCATTGAAGATTATCCGCCCTCTTCTTCTCAAGAAATCAGAACAGAAAATCCCGAGTTTTACTCGGAAACTCCACGTAGAGGAAGTGCCTTGATTGAAGAAGATCCTCATCCTACTCCCGAGGCTGAGGAAATTAAAGAAGTCACAGAAGTAGCTGCTGTTAACCGTGAACTATTCCCATCCACACCTCAGGCCTCTGTGTAATATATTCCCATTGTTATTCATACTCCGCTTCCTCCTACTCCTCTCCCTTCATTTGTATCTCAGACTGTTGTACAAACCCCACCTCCCCCAATGGCTAATGTTCCTACTTTTCTATTGAACAAATATGCTCCACTGGCCTTGCCCCAAGTACTAAATGATATGCCACAGGATTATTTGAAGATTCTGCCAAGATTTAATGGTGAAAATGAAGTTGATGCTCAGAAACATCTTGAGACTTTCTGCTCTTTTGCAGAAAACCTAAATGTTGAACACCTCGATGTGGTCTTGAGATTGTTTGTGCAGTCTTTGGAAGGGGAAGCCAGAAAATGGTTCAAGACATTGGGGAAACGTTCAATAACCACCTGGGATATTATGGAGAATACTTTTCTCAGGAAGTGGGGAGAAAAGAAGGATCATGGTCAGTGTCTTACTGAGTTTAATACTATGAAGAAGAAACAGAATGAAGGGGTATCAGAGTTTATTAAAAGATTCAACAAGCTATATCTGAGCCTGCCTCCTAAAATGAAGCCCCATGAAGCCGCTGCAAAGATAATTTTTATAGCAGCCTTTGATTTTGACTTTGGATTCTCGTTGAGAGAAAGAAAACCTGCCACTTTAGATGATGCACAGTCAGATGCTCTGGAATTAGAAGCAAACTTTGCCTCCACTGGGAAACTGAAGGGAAAAATTGAACAAGATACTAGGAGGAGAGGCAAAGAAGAAGTTTCCACCTCTAATCAGGAAAAAATTCAGATAAAATGGATGAAATAAGAAAAATGATAAAGAAGATGGTCAAGCTTGAACTGGAAGCTAAAAATGCAGCTCCCAAGAATTATCACAATGCTCCAAACAGAGGATACAATCCTCAGTATAGAAGACCCCCATTGTAGATATTGCCGAGAGAAGCAAAAGAACAACAAGACCAGGTACCTCATCCCTTGTACCTGGAAGGACCAGCAGATGACTCCACTGGAGATGCAGCTTATGGATTAGAAGATTCAAATCCGGCTTTTTGAAATACTGATGATATGGATTGCCCATTGCAAGACGAAGACGAAGAAGCAGAGATTGATCATTATTGTAAGCAATTTGCTGATTTCATGCAAGCACAATTCAATGTAAAATATGATCTCAGATCTTCAAGGAAGAGGACCAGAACTCAAGACCAAGAAGAGGAGCCACCTCAGAAAGAAGCATCTTCTCAGAAGGAATCAGCAACAAAGAGAAACATAGAAAAAGGTAAGAATCCTCTAAATACTCCCTTGCAGTCCAATGATCAGATTCCTTCTTCTTCAAAAATAGTCAGTCCTCCTAATGCTGAGCCAGTGTCAAAAGAATTCGAATCTTCAGTTGAAAATAAGGAGTCAAAAGAAGTTGTGATAGAAAAGCCCCCATCTGCTTTCAATTTGCAAAAAGAACTTGAGAAGATTAAGATTCCTGTCCCCCTGACTGAACTATTAAAACAACCTGTATACCAGTCTCAAGTCACTTCCTTTATGCTTCCTCCTGAAATACCAATTGCACCTAATAGTTTAAATCTTCAAGAAGAAAGACCCATGGTAGTCTTTGGCCCACACGTTGAGGAGATAGACCCCTCTACTCCTCCCTTTTATGTGTCCCTAGTTATTTATGACCTGCTGTTACACAATTGTATGTTAGATTCTGGGGCTTCCCATAATCTTATGCCCTTGTCTGTCATGGAACAACTAAGGCTGAAAATTACAAGACCATACAAAGACCTATATTCTTTTGATTCTAAAAGGGTTAAATGCCTGGGAATGATTAAGGATTTAGTGGTCAATTTGGCCCAAATTCCAGCTAAGAGTGTGGTCATGGACATTGTGGTTGCTGATATCCCAGCCTGCGTTGGCATGTTGCTGTCAAGGTCCTGGGGTACAAAGATTGGGGGGTCAATTAAATTGGATTTAACATATGCTACTATCCCAATCTTTGGAGGTCAGGAAAGGAGGTTGTACCGGGAGACTAGATTTGTTAAAATGGTAACTAAGGCTGACTGCTCAGAGAATTCTCCAGTTTATAACAAAGAGGGAGACTTCTCATGTTTGATGTTAGAAGAAAATCAAAATTATGCTCATGAGCCCCTTTTTGGTCAAATCCAAGCTGAGCAGCCTAAAGGAGATCAGGAATCAGAAATTTGGACTCTGCATTTTGATGGAGCAAATTCAAGAGAAGGCAATGGAGCTGGAGTGTTATTAATTTCTCCTACAGGAAAATGGGTGCCACTGTCTTTTAAATTAGAGTATGAGGCTAAAAACAATGTAGCTGAATATGAAGCACTATTATTGGGATTACAGACAGCCAGAAACATGGGCATCCAATGTTTAAAAGTCTTGGGAGACTCTGAGCTGGTGGTAAGACAGATAAAAAACAATGCCAAACTAAGCACCCTCGGCTCAGAGTATATAGAAACGAAGTGTGGGACATGATAGAAAATTTCTTCTCAGCATTTAACATACAGTTCATGCCCCAGGAGAAAAACAGAATAGTTGATTCTCTTGCTGTAGCTGCCAGCACATTCCGTCCTCCTCAGAATCCACTTTTAAGATACGAAGTGGAGGTACATTACAGACCATCCATTCCAGATAATATAAAGCATTGGCAGGTATTTGAAGATGATGAACAGATGAAGAGATTCATGGAGACAGTGGGAGAATTCTCCAACATGGAGATTGATGATAATGAGGAGGAAGAAGTTGGAAATATTGTAGAAAACAAATGGGAAGAGAAGATAGTAGGTAATAAAGTGTTGTAGCTGAAAGGAAATGTTATACCTAGACGGCTGGTGCCTCTAGAAAGATTATTCAACAAGGATGATATTCCATTGCAGCCAAACAAAGTAACCGAAGAAGATCAAGTGGGATATTTGAATCTGGGTACTTATGCTGATCCTAAAATTGTCAAATTATCTAAAAGAATTCCAGAAGGATATAAAGAAAAATATTTGAAGTTGTTTCAATCCTATAAAGATGTATTTGCTTGGTCCTATCAGGACGTAAAAACTTTTGATGTTAATATAATTCAGCATAAAATTCCATTGAGGGAAGATGCAAAGCCATACAAGCAGAAACTCAGACAGATAAATCCTCTGCTGCTTCCCTCCATTGAAAAAGAAGTCAAGAAGCTATTGGAGGCCAAAATAATTGTGCCATTGAGGTACTCAGAATGGGTAGCAAACCTTGTTCCTGTTCGAAAGAAAAATGGAGAAATAAGGCTGTGTGTAGATTTCAGGAATTTAAATAGAGCATCATTGAAAGATAATTATCCACTGCCTAAAATGGACCACATCCTGCAGAAAGTAGTGGTAGCATCCAGAATGTCCATGATGGATGGTTTTTCTGGTTATAATCAAAGAGCTGTATTTCCAGAAGACCAGAAGAAAACTGCATTTACTACACCATGGGGAACATTTATGTATGCTAGGATGCCATTTGGATTAATTAATGCAGGAGCTACTTTTCAGAGGGCAATGGACATAGCTTTTGTTGGAGAGCAGGACAAGTTTTTGGTGGTATACCTTGATGATATCACAGTGTTTTCAAAGAACGATGATGAGCATATTGAGCATTTAAAGAGAACTTTTGAAAAATGCAGAAGGTACGGTCTTTCTCTCAATCCTCAAAAATCTTTGTTTGCATTAGATGAGGGAAAACTCTTAGGGCACATTGTAACTAAAGATGGTGTGAGAATAGACCCCAAGAGAGTTGAAGTAATAAACAGTATTCCTCTACCGAGGAATAAGAAGGAAGTATAGGTGTTTTTAGGCCGAATCAATTTTTTGAGAAGGTTTATTCCTAACTATGCTGAGATAGTTAGGCATATAACTGATATGTTGAAAAAGGACAATGAAGTGAAATGGTCCCAGGAGTCTAGAGATGCATTCACCAGGATAAAACATGCATTTGCTGAAGCTCCAGTGCTAGCCGGACCAGATTACAGAAAGCCATTTGTGATATTTTCATTTGCTTCACCTCATACAATTGCTGGAGTGTTGTTGCAGAAAAACGAAGAGGGATATGAACAGCCTATAGCTTTCTCCAGTCAAGTGCTTTATGATGTTGAATTGAAATATAATATACTGGAGAAGTAGGCATATGCCCTGGTAAAGTCCCTTAAAGCTTTTAGAGTGTATGTTTTGCAATCTCACATTACTGCATATGTTCCCACAGCAGCTGTCAAAGACATCCTTGTTCAGGGAGATAGCGAAGGCAGAAGAGGAAGATGGATTGCAAAAATTCAGGAATATGATTTGGACATAAAGCCTACTAATTTGATTAAAGGACAGGGACTTGCTAAGATGTTATCTGAATCAAATCATCAAGCCTTGGGCATTAATTTATCCATGATAGCAAATGAAGAATCTGAAAAAGGAGAAAAACAGCAAGGACTGGAGATGGCCACTCAAAAGGTACACATGAAATACCTAACTAGTCCATGGTACAAAGAAATTGTTGAATATCTTTTAACACTTAGCTGTCCTCCGAGTTGTGATAAGATAAAATACAGAGTTGTAAGAATGAAATCTCATAAATACATGATTGCCAATGGACAACTATATTGGAGAGACCCTTTAGGTATATTACTATTATGCCTCACAGAAAATGAAGTGGAGAGTATATTGACAGAATTCCACGAGGAAATATGTGGAGGGCATTACAGCTGGAGGGCTACAGCTCATAAAATCCTGAAGGCTGGTTTTTACTGGCCAAAATTGTATACAGATACTTTTGCTTGGGTCAGAGCATGTGACAAATGCCAAATATTTGCAGAAAGACAGAAATTAGCAGCTTTGCCCTTGATCCCTATTCATGTAAATGAACCATTTCAGAAATGGGGATTAGATTTTATAGGAGAAATACATCCCCCATCAAGTGGCCAATATAAATGGATATTAATAGCCACAGATTACTTTACGAAATGGGTGGAAGCCATACCTACAAGAAATGCTACAGATGCTGTGATAATGAAGTTTATGGAGGACAATATCATATCTAGGTTTGGCTGTCCTGCCAGGATTGTAACTGATAACGCACAGGCTTTCAGGTCTGTTAGGTTTGTAAATTTTTGCCAAAGGTATAACATCATCCTGACTCACTCCACAACATACTATCCACAGGGAAACGGTCTAGCAGAATCTTCTAATAAAACCCTGGTGAGGGCCCTGAAGAAAACAATCAGTGAAAACCAGAAGAACTGGGACTCTCAATTAAAGTTTGCTCTATGGGCGAATAGGATAACCAGCAAAAGAGCAACAGGGAAATCTCCTTATGAGTTGGTATATGGAAGAGCAGTTGTGTTTCCTCTGCAATTGGCTTTGCCAGTGGCACGCTTCATGCAGGAAAACCAGGAAGAACCCGATGACATGGTCCAAAGAATTAATCAATTAGTTGAATTAGAGGAAACACAGAACCAGGTAGATCAAAGATTGATGGAATATCAAGAGAAGATGAAGAATGTATTTGATCAGCATGCAAAGGATAGAAAGTTGCAAGTTGGAGACCTGTTTCTCAGATGGGATGTTCGAAGAGCTGAGAAAGGCAAGCATGCTAAGTTTGATCTGCTGTGGTTTGGTCCATTCAAGATAGTGAATCAGGGGAGAAATAATACTTTCATGTTGGAAAACCTACAGGGTGATTTGTTGGACGCCCCTGTGAATGGCCAATTTCTCAAGCCATACTTCCAATTTTGATCCAGGTTGGGGTACCTGATTGTATTATATTGTATATAAGTTGTTTAAGTTTTTATTTTCATGAAGAAAGAGTGCTGGCAAGTACCTGAGGCGGAATCGCAGAGGAAATCGAGTAACAAAACAAAATATTCAGTGGTCTGTGTGTTCTCGACATGCCCGAAGACGAACATACCGTCCCCAGATGGAGCCGATGTTGTACATATTTACCTCTGCCTATGAGTTTTGGTTTGCTGCCCCATCCGAATCCATTTCTAATCTTCACTATGGCCTAAATATCCTCATGCTCCCGCCCGACATTATCCTTTTCGCCTGAAAATGCATTACGCAAAGGTTTAAAATCTGCCTTTCAAAGTTATATTGAGCCATAGCCCTAGGGCCTTAGCCCCTTTGCTGTTGTCAACACATGACCCGAGCCTGAAGACCGCAAGCCAAAAGGAAAAGGGGCTTAATGTTTTATATTTCAGGCGCAATCGTAACCGTTGGATTTGAAGCAAATCAATGGAGCGACGATCGTTCCATGTGGTCGACCCTCGCGCGCAGAAAACCGGTGGTAATTCCCGCACCACTTTCGCCGAGACGATGATTCCATAGAAAAATCACCACGTGTCTCTGGTACGAGCCCTAGAACCGTTTTCCTCGCGCGTTAAAGATTGAACCAGGGTCGGGCAGTGGAATCCGCCCGCGCCGTTGGATCTGTTGATCTCCATCCAACGACGGATATTTGCCAGAGCTGCCCACCCGTTAACACGCGTCTGTCATGTCCTATGGCCCACTGTCGTTCTGCTCTCGCCGCCATCTAGCTGTTGATTTGCATTCAGAATCTGACCGCCCAGAGTCTATCTCCCCGTCTGTTGACTCTGCTGCCATGTGGTCTTTCCACCTGTCCTCCCGTACACCCATGTGTCATGCCCCCGTGTATCCTTAACGTCATCTTGTCACACACACAGATATATATATATATATATATATATATATATATATATATATATATATATGATTTCATTTGTACTCTTCGTTCTTTTTCATTATTCACGTTCAAACTGTTTCATGTGGAGGAGTCATATTCCGTCTGTTCAACCAAAGCTTCCATTGTCTTTCCTCCGCCACCCTTCGTGTTCTTGTTATCTGTTCGTGTCCACGATGTTATTCTCATCTCCTCCTCCATGCTCCTTGCCTCTGAGTCTGTTTTCTCTAATGTTTATTGGGTTTTGCAGGTTTTATGATGATAAAGAGGCCTCATAATTCATCGCCTCCATTACAGAGGTCAAGAGCATACCAAAGGACGTATTTTGCTGGTGAAATTTAAAGAAGATGCCGAGGGTAGGTGTGTGAAAGGACCATTATTAAAGAGAACGAAGATATGGATCTACAGAACCCTCCAGAGGAAATCAAGGGACGTTTCGCCCTGCATTAATGATCCAAGGTTTAAATTCAAAGCTAAAGGCTGAGAGTACAGTATAGAATCGCAGGCTATCTCAGGGTTTTCATGGCAGCAGATTTTCTTTCTTTCAGTAAGAGGCAGAACATTGTATATATTTTATTATTTGTGTCATGTTTATAAGGAGATTTTCATCTCCCAGCATTTATTTCTAGAGACAGATTGTAAAGTACAGTCATTTATAGTTAGTCATTCATAGAGTGGGCGCGAATGTGTTCTGCCATATTATTCAAATTAAGTCATTAAATGTGCTCCATCTACCTCCGTCTCTAGAATTCTCTATATTTTCTATAAAAGCCCGAAAAGCAGACATTGTAAGGGTTCCAGATTTCTATCAGCAAAATGTGCAGTAAAAAGGCTTTTGTATACATTTTGTAATATTTCTGTATGAAGGTTCAGAGCCCGTAGGGTCTCAGTGAGGAGGAGTTATAACTGTAATGAGGATTCTGGTCTTTGGTATCTCACAGTATGTAATCTTCTCTTATGTGTTAGTACCATATCTCGTTTCATGCTATTTGTCTTCTTGTATCATGTTCTAGAATGCGAGTGGCTCACTAGTTTGCAGTAAGGATTCATCCTTGTTGATGCCCTTTCTGGAATTAGTCAAGCGCTTTAAATAGGCCTAGTCATGATATACTGTTCCATGTTCATCTCATCCATATTTTCTGCTATATTAGTTGCATGAGGAGGGTGCTTTTAAAACGCCATTGTCATATAAGGATTCATAAATTAGTATGCCCTTATGTGGTTCTGTTGTGTATCTGGGTATCAGTCTCATGATAACTAATATCTTCTTTATGTTTCCTCACTGCACTCATCTCCTGATATTTGATTTCTGTGATATATTATTTGAACTGGCCCTCTTTACAGTAAGCTGTCTCTTAACTGTCTGATGCCTTTGTATTGGAGTTTTACATGATGTCCCTACACTATTCTTATCTTTCTGTCAGCTTCTGAGAGAGTTTGGTCCCATTCAAAACTAATTTCCTTGTTCAAACAAGAGATAGTAAGTGAGCTCTTGGACTGACAATCCAAACTATATGAAGAGCCCCTTGCTATATTAAGATGTCCTAGGCACTGGTCTATGGCAACTCTAGACTGTCTCTAGGAGGTGACAAAATTGTCCACAACATCAGCAAAATTGTTTCGTGTGTGATTATTACCGAAAAAATTTCATTCACAATTTATGAATCACAAAAACCATCTCTCAAACAAAATTTAATATTATTATAAAATTTATAATTATATAAAAAATTCTAATATTATTATAAATCTATGAAAAACAACTAAACTATAAATATGTGTTGAGTGGAGACTTATATCATACCATCAAGTTTACTTTATAAAAGAAAACAATAATTCTATTTTGAAATATCTCGAGATTGCATTTCAATTTTGTATAAATTATAAACCATCAGCATCTATATATTGTTGTCTCTTTGTATATAAGCTAAAGAATAAAATAGTTGAAAACACTCACACATATTTGAGACATTAATGTGATTTGGAATTACGATGGAAACATACGTAATTATTATTGAAATCTTTAGTAAATGATTGACTCGATTGACTCGAGTTAGGTTTGTTAAAGGACATAGCCCTCTCCACGTCATGTATTTTACGCCTCTTTCTTTTGCGTGATTTGTTAAAACGTGGGATGTTTAATCTCCACAGTGAATATGGCAGTGACTCCCACATCTTGAGTAAGATGTGTCATATGGCTAGCTTGCTAAACCATTTCAATAACCTGGTAAAGGCTCGAGCACTTTACTCAAAAGAGAGGACAATTAAGAAGCAATTAAAAAATAGGCAAAAGTTAAAATAACCAGAGTTCCACTTTAAGGAGGAATGGATGTGATTGTTGTTAATTGATTTGTAGTTTTTTTTTTCTAGATCTAACACTAACCATGTCTTATTATAGTCAAAAGTTTTTAGAATTTCTATAGAGGATGGTAACACTAACCATGTCCTATTATAGTCAAAAGTTTTTAGAATTTCCATACACAATGGTAGAGACTATGATGGAGAGATTTACAGTAGTTGATAATAAATTAGCATATAGACTTGAACTACCTAACATAATACCACTCCTAAAATTAATATTTTGCAAGTAATTTTGTAAAATCCAATATATAAAAACAAGTCAATTTATAGAATGTTGGATGCTACAACTATGATATGATATAATAGTGAAGTTGATTTGTTAATCTAAAATCATTTTATACGTTTTTTTTTTAAGTCTAAATCCATTTTAAATATATTGTCATTGAAAACCATGTGGAGAACAAAAGGGAAAAGGATAGCTCACTTATGTGCGGAATTCTTTTTTCAAAAGAAAAAACACATTTTTGATATTTCACTATGAAATCAAAAAGTACAATCCCATGGCTAGCTCACTTCCATAATCTTGTTCACCATATCACTTACAAAAATAGTAATAACTTAACTTACATTCAAAGTACATTAGCGCACTAACTACTAAGTTTTAACATAAAATATTAAAAGAAGCATTTGATATCAAAGCACCGGCAGAAAACTCCAAAGTGGAGCACTGTCCCGCATCTAACACTAAATATTCTTTGGACAACATGTCATCTAAAACATTATTTTCTTTATAGGAATGTAAAACTTGCAAGTCATCAAATTCTTTTGTAATTGGAAAATTTTCCTCTGCCATGCTTCAAGTTGTAGAATTTTGAGCTCTTCCTTCTTATGGAACCAATCCACCAGTAGAATTTTGAGCTCTACCTTCCTATGGAACCAATCCACCAATACTTTGGATTCTTTGATCAACTTATATTTGTATTTTTTATTTTGAAATGGTGCTCGTAATGCAATTACAATATAGAAAGCTTTTCAAACTTGTATATGCAATTTTGTTCAATTTCATTTCATTTAATATCTTGTAGTTGTTTATAGTTAGTGGGACTTGGCCTCTGACCCTCAAATGTCATAAGAACTTGATGGCCTATTACATTTTAGTTGCAAAGGTCTTTGTACTTCCATGAAACTCTAGCAAACAAAATATACATAACCTTCTAGATTTATGCTTGAATTGGTATTTAAATTTGGTCGACTCTTTCGAAAAGCCAAATTTCTACTTCTAACAAGACATTTCTCAAGTGATTTTTCAACATGTAAAGAACATACAATGACAACAAAAGGCTTGTTTGAATGCATGTTTGTTGTTACATGATTTCCTAACTACCTAAAAATTTTCCCTGAACATAATACTTCTTAATTTCTTATGCAAGATAAATACTTTTTTTCACACCTTCCTAGCACTAAAATTAAGGTTAGTGATGGGTCCCACTAAAAGGTATATTTTGAGGCCCATATTTCTATCCTCTGGTCCATCAATTCTTTCTTTCTCCACATTAATTTACATTTTTGGCTATAAATGTTCTTAGTAGGAAGACTAAAGGGTGTTTGTCATACTTCATGGCCTAATGTTGTTTATGTCCAGGTAAGAGAGCATTTTTGGGTACATTTATGCTGTAGAGGCACATTGGAGGTAGTAAGAGGAAGTGTAGGAGGCTTTTCCCTTGCATTTATCCTCCTTTGACTCAAAGTGATCCCTAGAGTCACTCATCTGCACTCACGTACATCTCGAGATCCATTGACAATCAATGAAATCAAGTGGATGAGAGGATATAAGGGAACTAGATCCACTTATTTTGACATTTTGGAGGGAAGCAGTCCTCCTCTCAAAGGAGCTTACCCTTAGTCACCTTTTGTATAAATAAATAGGACTAAGTGCTCATTATGATTCTAAATTTTGGAGATAGGAATAACTATTGAAGGCCAAGCACTTGAGATTGTTATTTCCATTTTGAGATGATGTGTTTGAACTCCATTTTCTATTAATGAAAGGTTCATTGTTGTTCTACATCTAAGTTAACTTTGGAGGGATGAAACCTTTGGGTTAGGGCCCAACCCAGAGGTTTTAGTCCCTCTCATGTATTTTTCTTTTGTCCTTATTTAAGTTATTGTATTTCTTTCCTTTTTCAGTCATAAATTAGATTGTAAAAATTGTGGTTGTAGGCCTGATCACCACCTCTCTTGTGGGAAGTGTGGTTGAAGAGTCTACAACAAAAAGCCAAAAATATGTGTTTGTGTCTCTTTGGAAGTTGCTAGGATTTGGTTTGTAATTCTCTTGCATACTATGTTACTTCACCTTAGAAGTTAATATCATGTCTTTGCAAATGGATTAGATGCATGTTGTAGGATAGAATAGCTCTTGATGAAATAAAATTCAACTCATCCTTTCCACCTTGATTTATTTTGCTAAAGTTTGATCATTAGATGTATGTTCTTCTCAAGAGTAAAATAGGTTGATTGTTAGTCTGAAGGTACTACCAAGGACTTTCAGGGATTGGCACATTCATCCTACATCCAATTTTCCATTACCATCCTCCTACTGGACACTTCATACTACTCTCAAATTCTACCAATGAGGCCATATTTTTAGGGTCATTGAAGGACACCGTGAACATGTATTTTTGTGCAAGATGTGGCTCTAAGGGGTGCTAAACTTGGAAAATTTCCTAAAATATCCTTCATACACACTTATCCACCTTCCTCCACCTTCAAAACACCTTTATTACCCTCAAGATGCTTTTGTACCCAATCATGTAGTAAAACATGGAAATCCTATAGCAAAATAGGGTATCCTATAACATTCCTATAGAACTTCCTAAACTTGGCCATATTTTCTCTACCACCTTGATTTTTTCATTTTGGGATTGAATAATGACCTTCGGGCTTTGAATCCATGATTAGGGAGACCCAATGACCACTGTAGTCCCATCCTTCCTTCACTGCAAGTAGAAGACAACAATTAGAATTATGAGGAAAATTTCTACATTTGAATCACAATGAGTATTCTTTTATGCAATGAGTAAGGATCCTCTTACTAAAGCTAAAACCATCTTACACTCAGTGATATAAAGTGAAACTCTTCAATGTAAATGGATTATACTTAGTTTTTTAAAGTTACACTCTTGGATTTTCTAATCATGTGTTGTAGGTCAAATTTCCTCTTTCAAAGCAATTTGCAAATAAAGTAATGATTTACATTCTGCAAGTAGAGTGTTGACTTGATTGGTTTGAAAGTAGAGTAGCATGGTTCATTTCTGCAACTAGTATATTCTTTTCCTTCTTGCAGTTAGAGTTAGTCTTCACAACTAATGAATGGAACTTTCATTTCTGCAACTAGGGTAATGTTCACTTCCTTGCAATTAGGATAGGCTTTTGTATTTTCATAGAAATGCTATTTGTATTTAGTTTAAAGAGTGGTGTCTATATACCTTGATATGATTCAATGAATGAGGGTGACATGAGTAGAGCTTGACCAATATTCATATATCACTGTCAACTATAAGTTTGTATGAACCCCAAGTTAATCATTTAAGTTGAGAGACTTGGGAGTTGCAACATCCTTCTTGCAATACCAAGGATCATCACATTTTAGCACCATTTTCGGGGAGGTGTCGAAGTAGGTATTTTTTCTACTTAGAAGTTGCTTATTTTTTTCCTCTTTTTTGCATCAACACTATTGATTTAAAATCCTCAAAAAAGAGAAAATTTTAAAAAACAGAGCTATTTATTTCATGCCTCATAGGAGTAGGTATAGTCAAGGGAAATTCCTACCAAAAACCCACACCCCTTCAAGCATCCAACCATCATTCTTCTTTGGTGGCTGTGAACTTCACTCTCTGAATACAGGGGAGTTAGAAAAACCTCTAGGTGAGAAACCTGAAATTTTTGAGGAACCCATAGGGGAGGAAGAGCCCATATCACCTACCCAAATGATTGCTGAATACAGAAAAAATGAGTTATTTCCTATCCAAGAAACCAATGGGGAAGCTAGAATGAAAAAAATAAGCATTGTTTCCCTTCCACACTTCCATGACCTAACCTCTGAGGACAATGACACATTCATGTTTGAATTTGTTGATGTTTGTAGGACCTATGACGAGATCTTTGATGAAAAGAAGTTGAAGTTGTTTCCATCCACCCTCAAATATGTAGCATGGTGCTGGTTTATGAGCTTACATGGAGATGACCTCACTACATGGAAATAAATGCAATAAGAATTTAATGAGAAGTACAGGGATTATTGTAAGTCTAAAGAAACAAAAGAGGAAATATTTTGGATGACCCTAAGACCAAATGCATCCTTAGAGGACTGTGATGAAATATTCCAACTCAACTATAGGGGGGCTCACTGTACCCTTGAACCTGAGTCACTCAAGCTAGTACTTCTTCGAGGGATCAGGGAAGATGTAATGGACAGCCACAACATGATGCTTGGAGGAGACATTTACCATATTCCTTATGATGCCATCAAGACAGTATTGAAGAATAATTCTAAGGTTGTTAGGAAAAAGTGCAGGTCTAGTCAAGGCCTGATCAACTCTTCTCCCTCTGCATCAACCATCAAACATGAGATATGGAGTATGTTTTAGATTTCAAGAGTGAAATATTGCATACATTTTCCCTATAGATGGACATTATGAAGATTAAAAGGAAGAAAGATGAAGCAGAAAGGTCACTAGCTATATTTTTCCCTAGATGCACTAAGAGGCTTCCTAGAAATGAATGCCCAGTGAACACCCTAGAAATTTGATCTGTTTGTGAGGAAAACTAGTCAACATACAAATGTCCCTCTCTACTAGGCCAAAAATTTGTATACCAAGGGACATAAAATGGTTTGGAGCAACTCTGATTCATTAACCAAAGGAGGCCCCAAGACCCTTAGTCATATCAACAAGGCACGCAAGGTGCACATTATCGTCCTTATAATCCATATCATAATGCACCTTTCTAGCCTTGGTACCCTTCCATTGATCCATCATGTTCCATACCCTCTCCTTGGTCTTATTCTCCTCAATATACTCCTCAACCTCTTAACCCTCCTTTCCACCAATATCCACCTTAACCTCCCCAATGGGGCAACACCTCACAAGGATGGAGGCCTTAAAAAACCCAACCTCATTCTTTAATTCCTCTTCCGCAACCTCAACCACAACTCCCTCAACATAACCCACCCAAGAAACCTCCAATGAATTTCCAAACCAATATGAACCTGAACAATAAGCAGGCGCAAAAGGTTTATAGTGTGGAGACATCCTATCCTGCTTATGTAGTGGAAATCCAAGAGATGAACCTTCGGTCTGGGAAGGTACTTACAAATTCTCACCCACCTTATCCACCTGAAGAACTTGATGTTGGGTATGTGTTATATTCTTTCCACGACTAATCACGCGCAGGAGGACGATAGCCCCCCCTTTATGTTGGTCGCAACAGGGCGGTCACAGGGGGGCCGGTAGCCCCCCCTGTCGGGGTCAGAGGCAGTGCCCCAGTGAAAATTTTTTGGTCCTTAATTTCCAGTGGGCGGTCCACGCCCATGGTTTTATGCATGGTTTTGCACATGTTTTTGGGGTACGATGGTTTTCGACCCCTGGTATTTTGTAGATCCAGTCAAGGGAACTACGGTTATGATCTAATCTAGGGTTTTTGTATGCTTCGGCATGTATATATATGTGTTGTAACACTAAAAGGAATATAATGAAATATCAAGCTGGTCATCCCGATTTGGGATCCAGGGGGAAATCTCTTTGTTTATTTGTTTTATGTTTTATGCTCTCGCTATTGTTTATTTCTTGTTATAAGATTCATGTGTAGATAATCTATGTTCAGGGTTAAACCTACATTTGGTATCAGAGCTAGGTTTCGACTTCAAGGGGACACCTTTGCTGCTGAGGGTTTTTTTTTTTGCTTGTGTTAGGTCCCTATATTACTAGTATAGTCCCTTATTGTTGTTAGTGTAACCCCCTTATTGTTATTATTGTACCCTTGTAACCCCCATTTTATTGTTATTGTGCCCTTAAATTATTAATGTTAGGTCGGCTAGGATTACATTGTGGCCCACTAGGATTATATTGTGGCCCCATGGACTCCTATATATAGAAGGAGGTTTTGTTCATTTGTATCATCCAAGAATTGTTCATTTATGTAATGTATTGGAGGTTTCCCCCTCGAAGTGGCTTATTTATAAGGCGTTGATATCTTTTTCTTCTATTTTTGGAGCTGGTTACACAACATTTGGTATCAGAGCTTTGGATTCTAGGGTTTCGCTGCTCCAAACAGGTCATCGTGGAATTTTCGCTATAACTTTTTTTCACTAAGCTCTTTTGCTGTAATTTTACAGTGTTTCTAAATCCCGAGGAAGATTGTCTAAAAATTTTAGAGCCTTGGCTCGTAACATTTTTGGAGATATGATCTATGGAAGTTAGGTCGTTTTTCAGCTCCTAAACAGGTCATCGTGGAATTTATATAACGTTTCTTCTACGAAGGTTCAGAATCTGTGAAATTAGTATGGTGCTAAGCTGAATCTAAGGAAATTCATCTCAAAAATTTCGTAGCTTTGTTCACAATATTTTTGGAGATATGATTTATGGAAGGTGGGGTTTTTTCGTGCTCCCGAATTTCATCTCAAAGAGGTGATCGTGGGAAAAGTTCAACTCTCTCTGGGCATCGGATTGGAGTGACGAAAAAAGTCACAAGTACACTGGCCCGTAGCTCGCTACTTCACTTCGTAGACAAAGGACAAAACAAAGACACGTGGCAAGTTGTACAAGTTTGCTCTACTGAACCAATCCATAATTAGGTCATTGTGGGAGATTGGACACAACTTTGTCTTGGAGAATCCAAATCAGGTCAGACCTGTGGCATTCGAAAGATAATTTAGAGGGATATGTTGGTACCGAAATTAAAATATTGAAGTGCTGCAATCACAGAGATAATCCAATTTCAATATCAAGCTCCTCAAAAGAAAGAAAAATGTGTGTATTTTTTTTCCGAATTGCATAAGTCTTGTTTGAAGAATCAATTTGAATTGATTCCAAGGGCATATTGTAGAATAGATATCAGTATTGGGTTCTAAAATATGCCCCGTAAAATAATTCAACACCCATTAAGCCTTCAGAAGGCTCTACTATGACTCATGAAGATGAAGAATTGCAACATGATCTATCAAAATTACAAGAGCAAGTGCAACAAATTTCACTCTCGCAAAGAGCAACAAAAAATGAAATGGAAGTTTTGAAGAAAGGTATGGAAGAGAAGATGGATGGTTTGAAGAAAGGCGTGGAAGCTAAGATGGATGGCATGGAAGCTGGCATGGAAGCTAAGATGGATGACATGAAAGACAACATGGAAAACAACATGAAAAACATGAAGAATGATCTAAAATCAGACATCGAAGTTTTGACCAAGTTGATACAAGAAATGTTTCCTAATGGTGAAAAGATAGTAGAAGAACCTCATGATGAGAACAAAATAAATGTTAATCACGATTTCATAAACTCTAATGTTGGTGGGAAGAACCACCATATTCCAAAAATGGATATGGGGAAGTTTGATGGGAAGGATCCTGTAACATGGATACTACAGATGGAGCAATATTTTGATCTCCATAATGTGCAAAACACACAAAAGGTACGCATTGCAACTTTACATTTAGAACAAAATACATTTGAATGGTATCGATGGCTTTTCTCCCGTAAAAAAATTGTCACTTGGTCAATTTTTACGGAAGAAATGATAGCACATTATGAGGATACAAAGAGCAACACCTTCTTTAGCCAATTAATAAATCTCAAACAAAAGGGTTTAGTGGGGCAGCACATTGAGGACTTCCAAAAATTGAATATAAGGTTAACTGATATTCCAGAGGAACACAGGATTGATCTCTTCATAGGCACTTTAAAGGATAACATCCAACATGAAGTTCGCGTTTTGGAACCTGATTCATTGGAGAAGGCATTCAGGTTGGCAAGAAAAGTTGAATGTAAAATTATGGCGACAAGGAAGCCTACCACTCCATTCTATAAAGAAGGAAGTGTTGCTACGCCTAGATTTCCACAACCTACAAGGTTGACACCACAACAATTGGAAGAAAAAAGAGCAAAAGGGCTTTGCTACAGTTGTGATAGCAAATACACTAAAGGTCATAAGTGTGCTGAGAAGAAATTATTTACATAGATTGTGAAGAGGAAGAAGAAAATGAACAAGAAGAGGATATACACCAGGAACCAACCCTAGAAGAGGAAGAAATGAATCCGACCATATCGTGTAATGCACTGGCAGGAATTACCACTCCTCAAACTCTCAAGATACAAGGACAAATCAAGAAGAAAAAGGTAATAGTGTTGATTGATTCAGGTAGCACCCATAATTTATTCATTGTAAGGTAGCCAAGGAATTAAATTGTTTCCTATACCCAGCACCAGAATGTCAAGTGATGGTTGCAAATGGAGGAACTATAAATTGCTCTGGAAAATGCCATAATATCAAGCTAACCATGGGGAATATGTATTGACTAGTCCAATGCTTTCCATTCCTATGGGAGGTGCTGATGTTGTACTAGGAGTACAATGGTTACAATCTTTGGGGACGGTAGCTTTTAATTTTCAAGAATTTTTCTTGAAATTTTTTTCAGAAGGAAAGGAAGTCGAATTACGGGGTATTGAAGGGAATCCGGGAAGGATAATAAGCTCTAATGTCATGACAAAGCTTCTAAAGAAAGAAAAACAAGGCGTAATTGCACAATTATGCTCACTAGAAGTTCCGACATCAAAATCATCTATTTCTGCAGATCTCCAACAAGTCTTGGACAATCATTCCAAGGTGTTTGAAACTCCCAAAGGACTCCCACCTATTCGTGATCATGATCATGCTATTAATTTCATTCCAGGAAGTGTTCCTCCAAACATCAGGCCTTATAGATATCCTTACTTCCAAAAGAGCGAAATTGAACGTATGATTGCAGAAATGTTAGAGGCGAGTATAATTCAACCTAGTCAAAGTTATTTCTCTGCTCCTGTAGTATTGGTACACAAGAAGGATGGATCATGGCGCATGTGTCTGGATTATAGGGAGCTCAATAAGCTCACCATTAAAGATAAATTTCCCATTCCTGTGATTGATGAATTATTGGATGAATTACATGGAGCAATTTATTTTACCCAATTGGACCTTCGTTCAGGATATCATCAAATTAGAATGAAGACTGAAGATATTCCAAAAACAACATTTCAAACTCATGAGGGTCATTATGAATTCTTGGTCATGCTTTTTGGCCTTACCAATGCACCTTCTACATTTCAAGGGTTGATGAATTCCATTTTCAAACCCTTCCTTAGAAAATTTGTGCTAGTATTTTTCGATGATATACTAATCTACAGCAGGTCTTGGAAGGATCATGTTGAACATGTTGACAGGGTGCTCAAACTATTGCAGGAGAAACAATTATATGCAAAAACATCCAAATGTTTCTTTGGAGTACAAGAGGTGGAATATCTGGGTCATATTGTATCTCACGAGGGTGTTAAGGTAGACCCTAACAAAATTAAATCTATCAAGGAATGGAAAGTCCCCACAACCATAAAGTAATTGCGAGGATTTCTCGGGTTAACAGGGTATTATCGCAAGTTTGTTAAGAATTATGGGAGAATAGCAGCACCTCTAACAACATTATTGAAGAAAGATGCATTTTCATGGACTTTTGAAGCAACTAAGGCCTTTGAACGCCTTAAAGAGGCAATGTGCCTAGCACCGGTCTTAGCTACACCAGACTTCACAAAAACCTTTATTGTGGAATGTGATGCCTCAGGAAATGGAATTGGTGCAGTTTTAATGCAGGAAGGAAGACCCATTGCTTTTGAAAGTCGTCCAATCAAAGGAAAGTATTTACAGTAACCTATTTATGAGAAGGAAATGTTAGCAATACTGCATGCACTAAAGAAATGGAGAACTTACCTAATGGGAAGACACTTCAAGGTAAAAACTGATCATGATAGTCTGAAACACTTTTTGGAACAAAGACTATCTTCAGAAGAGCAGCAAAAATGGGTCACAAAGATGTTGGGTTATGACCTTGAAATAATCTACAAAAAAGGAAAGCTTAATGTTGTTGCAGATGCACTCTCAAGAAAGAATGAAGAGGTGGAAGCATTGCTTTGTGCCATTTCTATTATCCAACCAGATTGGATAACCGAAGCAAGAGATGAATGGAAGAAGGACAAAGATGTATGGACACTCATTCAAAAGTTGCAGCAATATCCTAGTACATCTGATACATTTAGTTGAAAAATGATTCCTTATGGTACAAAGATCGCTTATATCTTTGTAAGAATTCCCAACTAAAACAAAAGATTCTTCTGGAATTGCACACTTCTCCTTTAGGAGGACACTCAGGATTTTTAAAAACTTACCACAGGGTGAAGAGAGAATTTTTTTGGGATGGCCTTAAATCTGATATTCGAAAGTTTTTGGCGGAATGTTTGGTTTGCCAGCAGAATAAAGTGGAAACAATTAAGACCCCAGGACTTCTACAACCTTTATCCATTCCAAGTCAACGTTGGGAGGAGATTTCAACGGATTTTATCACAGGTTTACCTAAGTCCGAAGGAAAGAGTGTCATCATGGTGGTAGTTGATAGACTTACCAAGTATGCACACTTTTGTGCATTATATCATTCATTTAAAGCAAGTACAGTTGCTACCACATTTATGGACAGAATTCAAAAGCTACATGGAAGCCCAAGGGTTATTGTGAGCGACAGAGATCCCATTTTTACTGGAAATTTTTGGACGGAGTTATTTTCTTGTTTGGGTACTCAGTTAGCTCATAGCTCATCTTATCATCCTCAATCTGATGGTCAAACCGAGATAGTAAATAAATGTTTGGAAGGATATCTTCGTTGTTTTGTATCTGATAAACAAACACAATGGGTCAAGTGGTTACCTCTTGCTGAATGGTGGTATAACACTTCCTTCCATACTGCAGCAAAAATGACCCCATTTATGGCACTTTTTGGATATCATCCACCATCCATCACATCATATTTAAGGGAAAATTCGAAGGTTCAAGCAGTGGAATATCACATCGAGCATCAGCAAGAAGTTCTCCAACTCTTAAAGGATAACCTGAATTTGGCACAAAATCGAATGAAAAAACAGGCAGATCAACATCGCAGCGAGAAATTTTTTGATTTAGGAGATTGGGTATTTTTACGGCTACAACCATACAAACAAATGTCCCTCAAGCAAGCAAAGAAGGATAATAAATTATCGCCAAAGTACTATGGTCCTTACAAGGTGTTGCAAAAGATTGGTACTATGGCATACAAATTGGAGCTTCCTGCTTCTTCACGAGTACATCCAATTTTCCATGTTTCATGCTTGAAGAAGGTTATTGGTGAAAATCTTCCAGTTCAAACAATATTACCAGAATTTCATGAGGAAGGAAAAATCATATTGGAACCTGAAGTGGTCACGAAAATAAGAACTCGACAACTACGGAATCGATCAATTTCAGAGTATCTCATCAAGTGGAAGAACTTACCCACTGAAGATTCTACATGGGAGGATGAGAATTTTATACAGAAGCACCCAGAGCTACTCAAGTGTTGAGGACAACACTTTTTGAAGGAGAGGGGCATGTTAGGTCCCTATATTACTAGTATAGTCCCTTATTGTTGTTAGTGTAACCCCCTTATTGTTATTATTGTACCCTTGTAACCCCCATTTTGTTATTATTGTGCCCTTAAATTATTAATTTTAGGTCGGCTAGGATTACATTGTGGCCCACTAGGATTACATTATGGCCCCATGGACTCCTATATATAGAAAGGAGGTTTTGTAAATTGGATCATCCAAGAATTGTTCATTTATGTAATGTATTGGAGGTTGCCCCCTCGAAGTGGCTTATTTAGAAGGCGTTGATATCTCTTTTCTTCTATTTTTGGAGCTAGTTACACAACAGCTTGGGCCTAAGGTAGACCATGTTCATTGGGAGATCTGCAAGATCGATTCTTGCGGTGAAAGGAGATGGCGAGCGGCGGAAATATAAAGATCGAGAAATTTAATGGTCAGATTTTTGAGTTGTGGAAGCTCAAGATGGAGGATCTGCTTGTGGATAAAGATCAGTGGATCGTGGTAGATCCAGGCACTAAACCGACGACAATGTAAAATGAAGACTGGAAGAAACTGGATCGGAAGGCTAAGAGCACAATACGGTTGTGTGTCTCAGATTCAGTATTTTTGAATGTATCTGGGGAAGCTACAACGAAGAATTTGTGGGAAAAACTTGGGACTTTGTACCAATCTAAGTCTCTGGTGAATAAGTTGTTCCTGCGGAAAAAGTTGTATAACCTGAGGATGAAGGATGGAGACTCGGTGACAGAGCATATGAACGCCTTCAATACTGTGGTAAGTCAACTGTCATCTGTTGATATTAAAATCTCAGATGAAGATAAGTGCATCAGTTTGTTGTGCTCTCTACCAGACTCGTGGGACAGTCTGGTTATTGCAATAGGTAGCAATACAACTACCTTGAATTTTTATGATATTGTCTCAGCCTTGCTGTCGGAGGAAATGAGACGGAGAAATATGGAGGGTCAGAATGGAGATGCCTTATCTGTACGAGGAAGGTCCCAGAATAGAAACAAGAATAAGGTTTCAAGTGGGAGATCCAAATCTAGAGGGAGATCTAAATCTCCTGGAAAGTTTGTAAAGGTGTGCTGGAAATGCGGAAAGGAAGGGCACTACAAAAAGGACTGCAGATCTAAAGCTCCCGAGAAAGGAAAGGGATCTGATGATGCTCCTTCTGCAGAGGCAAAAACCACCTCGGATGAAGGTGGGGATGTGTATTTGGCTTCTTCAAATACACATGTAGATCATGAGTCATGGTTGATTGACTCAGGTGCATCCTTTCACTTCACTCCCCATAGGGAGTGGTTCTGCGAGTATGAGAAATATGATGGTGGTGATGTCTTCCTAGGGAATGATAGGAAGGCCAGAATCATCGGACGTGGAAAGGTCAAGCTGAAGCTGCAAGGTGGAAGGATTAGAAAACTTCCTAGTGTTCTGCATATTCCTGCATTAGCAAGAAATCTGATTTCTGTAAGCAAGATGGATGATGCAGGTGTAAAAACAGTGTTCGAGAAAGATGCCCGCAAGATGTTTCGGGGAGCACTGGTATTAATGCGGGGAGTTCAGAGTGGAACTTTGTACAAGCTACAAGGTAGCACTATTATTGATGGGTGTAACAGTTCTATGGTTCCTGAAAGTGGAGCGGAAAGCCTAGCTGTCTCTGGAGAAAAGACCATGCTATGGCATCAAAGGCTTGGACATATTGGAGAGAAGGGCCTTCAGATACTGCACAGAAATGGTATGGTATAAGGTATGTCTAATTGCTCTCTGGATTTCGATTTCTGTGAACATTGTGTATATGGGAAGCAGAATCGGGTGAGTTTTCCTTCTGGTGCTAAGAGGGCGAACAAGATATTAGAACTTGTGCACAGTGATGTGTTTGGACTTGTGTCAGTTCCATCACTGGGAAATTCTGTGTACTATGTTTCATTCAAAGATGACTTCTCAAGGAATACATGGATATATTTCTTGAAGAAGAAATCTGAAGCTTTTGAAAGATTTAAAGAATTTAAGGCTCTAGTGGAACACCAGATAGAGAAGAATATAAAGGTGCTGAGGACAGATAATGGTGGGGAGTTCTGCAAGAAGGAATTTGAAGAGTTCTGTAAGAAGTGTGGTATAGCACGGCAGAAGACTACTCCATACACACCTCAGCAAAATAGAGTTGCAGAAAGAATGAACAGAACACTAATGGAAAAGGCAAGAAGCATGCTCAGTGGTACCGGGTTAGGACAAGAATTCTGGGCAGAGGCAGTGGAGACTGCATGTTACTTAGTTAACAGATCACCTTCATCAGCGTTGGAGGATAAGACCCTACATGAGGTATGGACTGGTAAGAAACCCTCTATTTCACATCTAAGGGTATTTGGATGTGATGCATATGTACATGTTCCAAAGGAGAAAAGGACCAAGTTGGATAATAAATCTGAAAGGTGCATCTTTATTGGGTATAAGGATGGTTTAAAGGTTTACAAGCTTTGGAACCCAGAAACAAGGAAGGTTGTGTACAGCCGAGATGTGGTGTTTAGAGAAGTGAAAGATGTTGTTAAACATGAAGTCCTACCAAAGGAACCCGAGAAGATAGAGTTTGAGCTAAAGGAGGATGAATCAGACTCTACAACAGAAGAAGACTCAGAAGATGAAGAGCCACAAACTCCAGCTTTGAGAAGATCAGTTCGGGAAAGAAGGCAACCAGAAAGGTATAGTCCATCTGCTTTTTGTTCAGGTTTTTCCTTAACTATAACCGATGATGAACCCAGAACTTTCAAAGAGGCAGTAGATTCAGAGGATGGAAGACTTTGGAAGGAGGCCATGGTTGATGAAACACATCCTTGCAATAAAACCAGCATGATCCGTGGAGTCGATTTAGCCGGAAGGAAGCTCATCTGATAAAATGGGTGTTTAAGAAGAAGATGATCGAGAAGGTGGTGGAGAAATACAAAGCTCGATCAGAAAAGGTTATTCCCAGGTGCCGGGAATTGATTTTGGTGATATTTTTTCTCCTGTCACCAAAGTTACTTCTATTAGATTACTTTTATCTGTTGCTACTGCATTTGATTTTGAGATAGAACAGATGGATGTGAAGACAACATTTCTTCACGGGGATCTAGAAGAGGAGATCTACAGGAAGCAACTTGAAGGCTTTCTGGTGAAGGGTAAGAAATAACTAGTATGCAGGCTGAAGAAGTCTCTGTATGGGTTAAAACAATCACCAGGGATGTGGTATGAGAAATTTGATACCTATATACGGGGACTTGGCTTCACCAGAAGAAAAGAGGATCATTGTGTTTATTTTAAATTAATTGGTGACCGTGTTATTTATTTGGTCTTGTATGTGGATGATATGTTGTTGATTGGAAATGAAAAATAAATTATCAAAGATTTGAAGACCCAACTATTCTCCAAATTCGACATGAAGGATCTTGGTGTTGTAAACTATATTTTGGGCATGGAAATTAAGAGAGATCAGGCAAAGAGGAATCTTTGGTTAAATCAGAGGAAGTATGTTGAGACTATATTGCAGAGGTTCAATATGTAGGATAGTAAACCGGTGAATGTTCCTATTCCTGTAGGTGTAAAGTTGTCTGCTGAATAGTGTCCCAAGACACAAGAAGAAGAGGAGGATATGTCCCGTGTTTCATATGCAAGTGCAGTGGATAGCCTGATGTATGCAATGGTCTGTACTAGACCATACATTGCACATGCAGTGGGAGTATTGAGTAGGTTTATGTCAAACCCAGGGAAGGAGCATTGGACAGTAGTGAAGCGGGTTTTCAGATATTTACGTGGAACTAGTGATTATGGCTTGTGCTACTAGGGAAGACCAGGATTGGAAAGAATTTTTGACATTCGTGGTTTTGTTGATGCAGATTGGGCTGGAGATCTGGACCAAAGAAGATCTACAAGTGGGTATGTGTTTTTCCTATTTGGAGGCGCAGTCAGTTGGATGAGTAAAAGACAGTCTGTAGTGGCTCTTTCAACTATAGAGGCAAAATACATGGCAGCCACTCATGCAAGCAAGGAGGCAGTTTGGTTGCAAATATTGTGTTCAAGTATGGGGTTGGTACAACAAGCTATAAGGATAGACTGTGATAGCCAAAGTGCAATTTTCTTGGCTAAGAACCTTGCTTATCATTCAAAGACAAAGCACATTGATGTTTAATATCACTTTGTTAGAGATATGGTTAAGGCTAAAAGGGTGTTGCTGGTAAAGGTGGACACTTTGAAGAATGTTGCAGATGCATTGACGAAGTCTGTCAGCACTCAGAAGTTCTATTGGTGTAGAGAAACAATGGGTGTTGAAGAATTGGGCCAATGACTACGGTTATGATCTAATCCAGGGTTAATGGATTAGGGTTTATGTATGCTTCGGCATGTATATATATGTGTTGTAACACTAAAAGGAATGTAATGAAATATCAAGCTGGTCGTCCTGATTTGGGATCCAGGGGGAAATCTCTGTGTTTATCTATTTTATGTTTTATGCTCTCGCTATTGTTTATTTTATGTTATAAGATTAGTGTGTAGATAATCTCTGTTTAGGGTTAAAACGTACACTTGAAGAGTAGAAGTAATATAGTACCCTTAAAGCCAATGCACCTCCCTATCCTAAAAGGTTGGTCTAAACTAAACGAAACACCCCAGAAGAGGATGAACTTTTGGGAGAATTAAAGAAATTTTGTGCCAAAATACCCCTTCTCCGAGCCATCAAAGATGTCCCCATTTACAACAATATTATTAAGGAATAAATTTTTAAAATGCCTAGGAGAAGAAGGGGAGATACATCCTTTATCAATGTTGTTGGACAGTTGTCTTATCTAATGATTGGAAGGGTGATCTCCCCGAAATACTTGGATCCTGGTATCTCAGTGGTGGATGCACTCATTGATAGCATTATGGTCCCTAACACATTGATTGATGTCAAGGCTACAATCAATGTGATGACGCAGGAAGCCATTCTCAAGCTCGACCTCCAAGGGGCCTTGAAGAAGACCACTACAGTGCTAGAGCTTTCAAATAAATCCACAATAAATCATGAAAGATTTATTAAGGATGTAATGGTCTACATCGAATATTAGGATTACCCCATAGATTTCCTTATCCTCCAACCCAAAACCAATTTTAATGGTTACCCTCTCATCCTAGGAATAAATTGGTTGGCCATTGCTGGTGCCTACATTAGTTTCAAGGTTGGGAACATGACCATCAAGAATGGACATCTATCAAAACAACTTGTGTTATACCCTCCTGCTCAACCTTCTATTGGGCATGAATTTATTTTGTGGTTAGAGGAAGACGAAGAAGAAGAGTTTTATCAGACATCCCTCTAGCCATTATGTACACTAGACATTTTTGTAGGAGGTAAGAAACATGATGAATATGATCTTATTGACCATATCTTGCAGAACCAGATCCCACTGCTATGCCATTTCATGAATTGATAAGAGAATACATGGAACAACCCGAGGCATTCCATGGACTTATATGTGTTCTACTGACCTTGATCTAGATCATGCTAAGGTTGTGGAAATTATTTCGTTGATAAATCTAAATATCAACCCTTCTCTCTCACTCAAGAAAGAAGAGGAATTATGCATTGTTGAGGAAACACCTTGATTCTTTTGCATGGGACTATAAGGAAATGAAATTTTTTCACCCCTCAGTTTGTACTCATTATATCTACAACAAATATGGATGAAAGCCTACGCGTCAACCCTAGAGGAGGATGAATCCAACTATTAAGGATATTGTGAAAGTGGAATTGCAAAAGTTGTTGGAAGCAGGATCATATACCCTATTTAAGATAGTGAATGTGTGTCCCCTCCTATCATAGTCCCCAATAAAAATGGGAAGTGGAGGATCTGTTTTGATTACAAAGAGCTTAATAAGGCTACAAAGAAGTACCATTTCCCCTTGCCTTCCATTGACCAAGTCCTAGATGGCCTTGAAGGGAAGAGATTATTTTCCTTCCTAGATGGATTTAGTGGGTACAAGAAAATACACATCAGCCCCGAGGACCAAGAAAATACCACATTAACATGTCCTTAGGGTACCTTTTCCTATATAGTCCTACCATTCCGTTTGTGTGATGATACTACCACCTTCTAGAGTGCAGTTTTGAGTATCTTTGTTGACCTTATTCATGAAACTGTTCAGATATACATTGATGGCTTCACTCCTTATAGATGTGATTTCCAGGAATCTCTTTCTAATATGTTTAAATTATTAAATAAATTCATTGGGATGAATCTTTCACTAAGTTCTGATAAATGTGATTTTTTTATGAATGCATGGACTGTACTAGCTCTTTCCATATATAAGGAAGGGATACAGGTTGACCCAACCAAAGTTTCTATGATTAAAAGGGTCTCTATCCCTAAAAAAAAAAGGGATGTTTGAAGCTCCTTTGGATTGGTTGGGTACTATAGAAGGTTCATTAAAGACTTTAGTAAACTTGGCTTAAACCTTTTTTGGACTACTGGTTAAAGAATCAAACTTTTGTTAGACATGCAAATTTCAAGAGGCCTTTGAAGTACGAAAGGATAAGTTGACCACTACACCCAATCTTAGGGTTACCAATTGGGCATTGCACTTCCATATACACACAAATGTATCAGATAAATTTGTAGGAGCATACTTAGGACAAGTGGAAGAAAAATTACCTTATGTTATCTATTTCATCAATAAGAACCTTTCTAAGGCTGAACTTAACTAATAGTCACTGAAAAGAACTTGTGGAAATGGTACACCCTTTGAACAATTTTAGGCACTACATCGCTAGATATAAAAAATTTGTTCACATTGATCATGAAACCATTGAGTATTTAGTGAATACACTTTATGTCAATGCTAGGATAATTATATGGTTTTTATTATTGCAACAATTTGATCTAACTATTGTTGACAAACCAAAGAATGAGAATTTGGTTGCAAATTTTTTTTCAAGGCTGACTTTACCTGTAGGAAATGAGGATATGGTAGATGATGATCTTCCAAATGAACACCTCTTTTCAATATCAGTGTTATATCCTTGGTTTGTTGATATAGCAAACTTCTTGTTTGCTAAGAGTTTCTCTCCTAATCTACCCTCCAGGGAGAAGAGAAAGATTGTTAGGAAGAGTGCTCCTTTCACCTGGATTGGGGAAATCATTTGAATTTTGGGCTAGATCAAATTTTGATAAGCTATGTGAGAGAATAGGAGGTCTTTTACATCCTCCATGATTTCGGATGATGGACCTTGTGGGGACACTTTGTTGCTAAGAGGACAACCTTCAAAGTTCTACAAGTTGGATAATACTGCCCCAATCTACATCAAGATCCAAGAAGGTACACCTCTAGGTATGATTAGTGAAACAGTATGGGAAAGCCCGCACCTGAGGATGAAATTCCCCTACAAACTTAAGTGACTTTAGAGATATTAGAGAAATGGGGAATGGACTTAATTAGTCCCATTAATCCCCCATCATGACAAAAGAAATACATCATTATGTACACTGATTACCTCACTAAATGGGATGAAGTAAAGGCAATGAAGGAAAAAAATAAGCAAAAGGTGGTTGAATTTCTGAGGGATAACATCTTCTACAATTTTGGTTTTCCAAAGAAGTTTGTCACTGATCAAGGGACACAATTCACCTCAAATCTGATTGAAGACATCATAAAGCATCACCATAACAAGCATAGGAAATCCACTACCTATCACCCTTTGGAAAATTGGCAAGTGGAAGTCAAAAATAATACCACGGAGAACATTCTAACCAAGGTTGTTAGCATCAACAAAAAGGATTGGGAATATAGACTTATATAAGCCACTTGGGCCTACAATACCACTTGGAATACCACCACTCGGTTTATCCCATTTGAATTAGTCTATGGAAAGAAGACCTTGTTTTCCATTGAATTTGAATACAATACCCTAATGATGGAAGATCAGTTAGAGTTATACCTCACTGCAACACAATAGTAGTGGTAGGTCCAATTCAATGGTTTAGATGAATTCATACTGCAGGATCTCTTACAAACTGAGGTACTATGACTACAAAGGAAATATAGCATAATAAACACATTAGGAAGATATATTTTAAAGAGGGTGTTTGGGCCCTGCTGTAAGATTCAATATTCAAGGATTTCAAAGGAAAATTAATGACAAGGTGGTTGGCCCCTATCTAGTGGGAAAATGTTATGAGAATGGTCTTGTCTAAATAAGAACAATTGATTGCGAAGGTATCCCCTTTCTTGTTAATGGTTACTGATTGAAGTTGTACAATACCTCTATCAAAAAAGGAGTTTATTAGTTCAATTAGCAAGGAGTTGAATGTGATTTGGAGGTTGACAACCCTAAGTTCATCAACCTTTTGACCAGAAAAGGAAAAAAAAAAGATAAAAAATAAAGGGCCTAGGTGAAAACCTCCATGAGGCATCTAAGGCCAACTCTAGGGTTGAAAACATCTATGAGGCAACCCAAGAGGAAAAAAATGATCTAGTTCTTGGGGGGAGGCCCCCAAGATCTGAAAAATTGAAATGGATCTAACAAGATCTGCAAAATTAGAATGCCATAAGAAAAGAGAGAACACAAAGCAAATAAAACCACAAAGAAACGTGTTTTATTAAAATAGAGAATAACTGTAGAAGCTACATTGTGGTGGAAAATTTGTCCTTTTACAAAATGCGACTTGTTACTTATAGCATTTTTTTGTCGCAATACCATAGGTAAATTCCATGGGTGGGTAAATACCATGGGTGGATCTCACTTATAATACCATGGGTAAATACCATGGGTGGATGCCACTTACAAAACCATGGGTGGATGAATACCATGGGTCGATGCCAATTACAATACCATGGGTAAATTCCATGGGTGAATGGATAACATGGGTGGATGAATACCATGGGTGGATGCCATTTTCCATTTAGATCATTCCTCTCTTCTTAAGAAGCAATGGTCCCCATTGCATGAACTTCCCTCCTTAGAAGCCTTTGTTGAATATGAAGAGCCACTAAAGAGAAGGGTTTTGTGTGGTTAACCGATAACCATGATGAACGAAGATCCGAGGATAGAGATACCCTGTAATGCTTGTGATCAAATATGATATTAACAGTGTGCAACCTAGCAAATCGACTTCGATGAAGTTTGGGTTTGTGGATGACCCATAACCATGAAAAACGAAGATCCGAGGATAGAGATACCCTATAATGCTCGTGACCAACTGTGATACTAGTAGTGTGCGGCCTAGCTAATGGACTTCGATGAGAAGGATTTTGTGCAGTTGACCCATAACCGTGATGTTTATTGTTGATGAAGTAGCAGGTGCCTAAATAGCTTGAGCTGGGAGGCACGACTCCAAATAACCAAAGCCGAACGCTGCTATGCTGAAACTAATGAATGTGAAGCAGGTGCCTACTAAAGTGGGGTGGGAGGGCACGCCTCCAAAGGGAACCTGCTTCAAATGCTACTCCAGATTTAAAATGAGCATAACTCGGTCAATGTAACTTAGAATATTTATTATAACTTGTTTTTATAAATGGAATGATCATTATACATCTTCCCATGTGTTTGAAATTGCTATCTGGAGACTCTAGTCTCTCAGATTCGTGCTGGAACTCTACCGTCGTCACAAAATTTTCTGAAAAAACAGATGATTTTAAATTAGCAATAACTCCCTCGTACGGGCTCTGATTCCACCGATTTGTTTTTGACATCGGGTGATTTTTCAAGGGGAGCTTAGATATGTAACCATTTATCTAAAATTTCACACTGAAAACTGCAAGAAATGACAGGAGAGTTGCTGTCCATGAATTGTCACGAGAAAATTTGTTGCAACATTGATGATTTTGAATCAACAATATCTCCCTCATTCGAACTCCACTTTGGCCGATTTTTTTTTTAAATTTGAGTATCTTTTTGCAAGGAATCCATATATAGTCTTTTTTTTTGTTAAAATTTCACCAAAAGTTTCAGATCTGATCTGAAAACTCACTGCCCAAAAAAATCATGGAGTTTGCTGAAGATTGCTACAAAACATTGAAATAAAAATATGCTTCAAACCCTCATTCCCATGGATTCATAACCTGAATCTGGTACCACTAATCAAGATCTTGGGGGTAGGCCCCCAAGAAAGAGCGAGTCTGCTCTTTCTCTGTTTTTCTTTGCATGTCCCCAACGTGGTCAGGGTATAAGGAGTTCGAGCTCGATCTGGTTACACCCTTCCAAGGTCAGCCTCGCCAACCTCGAAGACCCCCCATGGCGGAAGGAAAGAAAGACGAGGGAGAAGGAGATCTTATCAAAATATTGCTCGAGAAGGCCCTCGAGAAACAAAGGAATGCGATGACAGATAACTTTTCCCATATCCTTCAACAGCTGCCCACCGGCGGCACATCTACATCGAGCACGTCTGCCAACAGGTCCGCGACATCCGGGACAAATCCAATACCAAGTTCAACAGAACTCCCCCCCCATGGAGGAACTTAATGCAATGGAGACCATTAATTCTTAAGGAGGGAGGAATGATCCAGGTGGATATCGGTAGCCACCCACCTATTCCATTTGGACCTGCACCATCAATTCTTGCAGCTTTTCACTTTCAGTACAACTTACTATTTTTAGCAAGTTTTCGAGTCCTGCACTCTCGGAGACGTTTTGGGGCCTTAATGATCAAGGTGGACATTGGTGGCCACCCACCTATTCCATTTGAACCCCCACCATCAGTTCTTTCAGTTTTTAAGTTGCAGCACAACTTCCTATTTTTAGAAGTTTTTCGGGTCCTGAATTTCCGTAGTCGTTTTGAGGCCCTAAATGAAGTTCTTTGGGAATCATTTGTCCGTTGAATATGGTTTCATTCCAGAATTGATATTTGTGGCAACAATTGTAGTCCTCGGATATATCTTTCTAATGATGTATCATATGCGTCAAACGAAGATCGTATGCCAAAGTTACATCCCTGGGAAATTGAAACACCAATTTACCCAAACGGGTCCCACAGTTTTGGTGCTTCATTTCCTAGGGTTAGGTTTTTGGATGTTTCGGATTCTACATTGTTTCTCAACAATAAATAGGCCCTCGAGCCTCATTGTAAGACAGTTTAGGGGCTGGTAGCTGTCACATCTCTTCTCAGGGATATGATGCCAGTACCCTAGCTCATATATTTCCATTATGTCTATAATAGGCCATTGAGCCTCAATGTAGCACAATTTTGAGGCCTGTAGCTGCCACAAATCTTCTTAGAGATAAGCTACCAGCGCCCTAGCTAGTTTATTTCCATTCTATCTGTAAGCAAATTTTAGTTCTTTGATATTAATGAAATGAAGTGTTATTTCCGCTGCATCTTTGTATTTATGGTTATATGTGCATTATGTTGCATTCCTACATAAATCCGAATATAAAAAAAAAAAAGATAAAAGGAAAGAAAAATAAGATGAAAATATTTCCAAGTGAAAACCTCCTCTCAGGCACCTAGGGCATGCCTACAAATTGAAAACCTCTTAGGAGGAAATCTTCATGCATCAAAAACAAAGGGAAAAAAAATGAGACATAAGGAGGAAGCACATAGAGGTAAAGGAGTCCTTACATCAATTCTACTAAAACTTTTCTTTTGCAGGACTCCAAAGTGTCAAAGGAATAATAGTTGAATGAAAAAATTCCACAACTCATTTCTCCATTCCCCAACCTAGCCACTCCATTTCCTCCATCATGTCACCAATATCCCTACCATCTCCCTACATCCCCCCATTTCCTAGCAAGAAACTACACCTGATTCTGCCTTAATCCTATAGCGTTACATGATTGTCTTGAACTCCTACAAGATTCTCCTCAATTGCTACAGGATCAACCATAGGTGCTACAAGATTGATATATTCTTAGGGAAATGGGTAGAAAATAGTTTTTCCTTTGGGAAATGTTAGGATAGGTTCAACAAACCTCCTTCACCTCTCACTCACTCCATTTAACCAACAGCCTTATCAACGTTCCACCTTTGTTCATGAAAAAACAAAAAAAAAAGACTTTGCCTTCACTCTATTTCACAAGCTTTCACCACCATCAGAAGCTTTTGTTCATGTCCATAGCTTCACCATGATATATCCAAGTCATTGGATGAAATATGAGGTTTTGGGAAGGGACTTTGTGACTGTTATAGGAAGGAGACCAATCTTGTAACATCCTGCACAAATCCAACAAAACCATAGGCATGGGACTGTTGTGGCTCCAAAATCAAGATTTGGCCACCCTGAAGCATGAAGAGGCCATAATTGATATTTAAGGAAGTCACATAATCCCTAAGAGGCAACTGAAAGGTCACCAATCCACTTCAGCGATAGCAAATCTAACACTTGAAAAGACTTGTATGAAAGAGAGATTTCATCAGTCAAATACATCATCATTTTTTTTGTTAAATGAGGACTTGCGTACACGCAACAGTATGGAAGATAACACCTTCAGAGAGCAGTTGATAGACCACTAATTTAGTAGCAACATGCATTCATCTACAAAAAATCAACATCACATGTAGGCTCAAGTATGACACCCATCACCTCTTCCCTATGCGCATAATGGTTAAAAAAATTGATGAGCGAAGATAGAGTTTTTATGGGTTGGAGGTGGTTAGGAAACTTGGCCACCTTCAATTAGTAAACATAATTCTACTCAACCACGCATGCAACATGGAAAATTAAAAATAATATAGCTGATGATTATGAGGAGTGGTAACAATGACTAAAAAAGGAAATATGTGTAGAAGCCAGATCACCAAGCGCATCAAGCCCATTTCCACAAAAAAGAATAAAAGGACAAGGCTTGATTTCAGTTGTACCGATGATCATTCCCAAAAAATTTAGAGAGGCTCATTAAGGATTCAAAGGTTGAGTTAGATGCTACAAGAGGATACCTAGGGTGCTACAAAATATCTACAGAGTTGGTTTGCAGGTGCTACGGGATCGGGCACCACTACTACAAGAATACCAAAATTTGTACAGGATTGCAGAGAAGGTGTTATAAGATTAGGTCGAGAGGTGAAAAAAGGTCTAAACCACCAATAATTTTCCTCCAAACCCCAATAAATATAAATAAATCATCCCAATAAGGTTAAATGGCATCCTCTCTCCTCATTTTCCATACATTTGTTCAAGTAATTTTTTCCCGCTACAGGCATCTTGTAGCAAACCCTTGTATATATAAATTCCTTTGAACATTTTATTTGTTTTGCATAAAAAGGTAAAATTAAGAGAATATGTAGTTTTTCCTTGAAGTAGGGGATATAATTCTTCTCCTTATCTGAAAAAATAAGCATCAACCTCCTTATCCTACCTTGACACCCTAAACTGCTCATGGGAAAATTATTCAAAAAATTCCCTTTGGAATAACATAAGAAACCAACAATAGGAGCCATGAAGGGAGGTTTCAATCAAAGGGAACCCATAAACACCGATAGCATCCATCAACATCCTCCTTTTAGAGACATTTTCCAAGTCACTCAGTCTAGTACTTATCTGAGGGATGAGGGAAGATGTAATGGAGACCTTCAACATGATGTCTGGAGGATAAATTTACCATCGACCTTATGATGACATCAAGACAATATTCAGGAATCATTATAGGGTTGTTAGGAAAAAGGGTAGCTCTAGTCAAGACCTAGCCATCTCATCTCCCTCTGCATCAACCATCAAACATGAGATATGGAGTATGTTATAGGATTTCAAGAGTAAAATGTTTCATACCTTTTCCCTACAGATGGACACTACGAAGATTAAAAGGAAGCAAGAGGAAGAAAAAATTTCACTAGCTATATATTTTCCTATATGCATAAGAGGCATCTTAGAAATTAATTCCCACTGAACACCAAAGAATTATGATTTGTATGTGAGGAAAACCAATAAACATACAAATTTCCCTCTCTACTAGGCCTAAAAATTGTATACCAAGGGACAAAAAATGGTTCAGAGCAACTATGCTTCATTAAACAAATGGGGCACCAAGGTCCTCATCCATATCAACAAGGAATGGAAGGTGCACATTATCCTCCTTATAATCAAAATCATAATGCAACTTTCTAGCCTTGGTACCTTTCCATTCATCCATCACGTTCCATACCCTCTCCATGGTCTTGTACTCCTCAACCTATTAACCCTCCTTTCTGCAACTCGTATATTATTTTTCCTTCCTGCAGTTAGAGTTAGTCTTCACATCTAATGAATGACACTTTCATTTCTGCAACTAGGGTAATGTTCACTTCCTTGCAATTAGGATTGGCTTTTTCATTTTCATAGAAATTCTATTTGTAGTTAGTTTAAAGAGTGGTATCTATATACCTTGATATGATTAAATGAATGAGGGTGACATGAGTATATCTTGACCAACTCTGCATATAGCATTATCAGCTCTATGTTTGTATGAACCCCAAGTTGATCATTTAAGTTGAGAGACTTGGGAGTTGCAACATCCTTGTTGCAATACCAAGGATCATCACATTTTAGTGCCATTTTCGGGGAGGTGTCCAAGTAGGTATTGTTTCTAATTAGAATTTTCTTATTTTTTTCCTCTTTTTTGCATCAACACTATTGGTATAAAATCCTCAAAAAAAAGAAAATTTAAAAAATAGAGCTAGTTCTTTCATGCTCCATAGGAGTAGGTATAGTCGAGGGAAATTCCTACCAAAAACCCACACCCTTTCGAGCATCCAACCTTCATTCTTATTTGGTGTCTTTGAAATTCACTCTCTGTATATAGGGGATTTAGAAAATCCTCTAGGTGAGAAACCTAAAATTTTTTAGGAACCCATAGGGGAGGAAGAGCCATATCACCTACCCAAACCATGGTTGAATACAAACAAAATGAGTTATTTCCTATCCAAGAAACCAATGGGGAAGCTAGAATGAAGAACATAAGCATTGTTTCCTTTCCACACTTCCATGGCTTAACCTCTGAGGACTCTAACACATTCATGCTTGAATTTGTTGATGTTTGTAGGACCTATGATGATATCTCTGATGAACAGAAGTTGAAGTTGTTTCCATCCACCCTCAAAGATGTAACCTAGTGCTATTTTATGAGCTTACATCAAGAAGACCTCACTACATGGGAATAAATGCAACAAGAAGTAATGATAAGTACAACGATTATTGTAAGTCTAAATAAATAAAAGAGGAAATATTTAGGATGACCCTAGGACCAGATGCATCCTTAGAGGACTATGATGAAATATTCCAACTCAACTATAAGGGGGCTCATTATACCCTTGAATCTGAGTCACTCAAGCTAGTACTTCTTCGATGGATCAGGGGATATGTAATGGAGATCCACAACATGATGCTTGGAGGAGACATTTACCATCTTCCTTATGATGACAAAAAGACACTATTCAAGAATAATTCTAGGGTTGTTAGGAAAAAGGGTAGGTCTAGTCAATGCCTGATCAACTCATCTCCCTCTGCATCAACCATCAAACATGAGATATGGAGTATGTTGTAGGATTTCAAGAGTGAAATATTGCATACATTTCCCTACAAATGAACATTATGAAGATTAAAAGGAATAAAGATGAAGCAGAAAGGTCACTAGCTATATTTTTCCCTAGATGCACTAAGAGGCTTCTGAGAAATGAATTCCCACTGAACACCCTAGAATTTTGATCTGTTTGTGAGGAAAACCAGTCAACATAAAAATTTCCCTCTCTACTAGGCCAAAAATTTGTATACCAAGGGACATAAAATGGTTCGGAGAAACTCTGCTTCATTAACCAAAGGAGGCTCCAAGGCCCTCAGCCATATCAACAAGGCATGCAAGGTGCAAATTATCCTCCTTATAATCCAAATCATAATGCACCTTTCTAGCCTTGGTACCCTTCCATTGATCCATCATGTTCCATACCCACTCCTTGGTCTTATACTCCTCAATATACTCCTCAACCTCTTAACCCTCCTTTCGAACAATATCCACCTCAACTGCCTCAATGGGGCAACACCTCATAAGGATGAAGGCCTTAAAATACCCAACCTCATCTTTTAATTCCTCCTCCTCAACCTCAACCACAACTCCCTCAACATAGCCCACCCAAGCAACCTCTAATTAATTCCCAAACCAATATGATCCTCAATAATAATCAGGCGCAAAAGGTTTATAGTGGGGAGACATCCTATCCTGCTTCTGCAGTGGAAATCCAAGAGATCAACCTTTGGTCTAGGAAGTTACTTACAAATTCTCATCCACCTTCTCCACCTCAAGAACTTGAAGAGGAGAAGGAATATGGTACCCTTCAAGCCTATTCACCTCCCTATCCTGAAAGGTTGGTCCAAACTAAACGACACACCCTAGAAGAGGATGAAATTTTGGGAGAATTGAAGAAATTTTATGTCAAAATACCCCTTCTCTAGGCCATCAAAGATGTCCCCATTTACAATAATATTATCAAGAAATAATGTTTTTAAATTCCTGGGAGAAGAAGGAGAGATACATCCTCTATCAATGTTGTTGGACAGTCATCTTATCTAATGATTAGAAGGGTGATCTCCCCAAAGTACTTGGATCCTTATCCCTAACAAATTGATTGACGGCAGGGCTACAATCAATGTGATGACGAAGGAAACCATGCTCAAGCTCAAACTCTAAGGGGCCTTGAGGAAGACCACTACAGTGCTACAACTTGCAAATAAATCCACAACATCTCGTGAAATATTTATTAAGGATGTAATGGTATCCATAGAATATTAGGAGTATCCTATAGATTTCCTTATCCTCCAACCCAAAACCAAGTTTAATGGTTACCCTCTCATCCTAGGGATACCTTGGTTGGCCATTGTTGATGCCTACATTAGTTGCAAGGTTGGGAACATGACCATCAAGAATTTACATCTATCAAAACAACTTGTGTTATACCCTCCCGCTCAACCTTCTATTAGGCATGAATTTCTTTTGTGGTTAGAGGAAGAGGAAGACAAAAAGCTTTATCAAACATCCCTCTACCCATTATGTACACTAGACATTTTTCTAGGAGGCAAGAAACATGATGAAGATGATCTTATTGACCATATCTTGCAGAACCAACCTCCCACTGCTATGGCAGTTCATGAATTGATAAGAGAATACATGGAACAACCAAGGGCATCCCATGGAATTATATGTGTTCTACTAACCTTGATCCAGATCATGCCAAGGTTGTGGAAATTATTCCATCCATAAATATAAATATCAACTCCTCTCTCTCAGCCAAGCAAGAAGAGGAATTATGCATTGTGTTGAGGAAACACCTTACTTCTTTTTCTTGGGAATATAAGGAAATGAAATTTTTGCACCCCTAAGTTTGTACTCATTATATCTACAACAAACATGGATGAAAGCCTATGCATCAACCCTAGAAGAGGATGAATCCAACTCTTAAGGATATCGTGAAAGTGGAATTGCAAAATTTGTTGGAAGTAGGATCATATACCCTATTTAAGATAGTGAATGTGTGTCCCCTCTTGTCATAGTCCCCAAGAAAAATGAGAAGTGGAGGATCTGGTTTGATTACCAAGAGCTTAATAAGGCTACAAAGAAGGACCATTTCCCCTTTCCTTTCATTGATCAAGTCATAGATGGCCTTGTAGGGAAGAGATTATTTTCCTTCCTATATGGATTTAGTGGGTACAAGCAAATACACATCAGCCCCGAGGAGAAAGAAAATACCACATTCACATATCCTTGGGGTACCTTTTCCCAGAGAGTCCTCCCATTCCGTTTTTATGATGATACTGCCACCTTCCAGAGTGTAGCTTTGAGTATCTTTGTTGACCTTATTCATGACACTGTTGAGATATACATTGATGGCTTCACTCCTTATAGATGTGATTTCCATGAATCTCTTTCTAATATGTTTAAATTCTTAAATAAATGCTTTGGGATGAATATTTCACTAAGTTCTCAGAAATTTGATTTTTTTATGAATGCAGGGACTGTACTAGGCCATTCCATATATAAGGAAGGGATACAGGTTGACCCAACCAAAGTTTCTATCATTAAAAGGGTCCCTATCCCTAAAAAATAAAGGGATGCCTGAAGCTCCCTTGGATTGGTTGGGTACTATAGAAGGTTCATTAAGGACTTGGCTTAAACCTTGTTTGAACCACTAGTTAAAGACTCGGACTTTTGTTAAACATGAAAATGTCAAGAGGCCTTTGAAGTACGAAAGGATAAGTTGACCACTACACCCATTCTTAGGGGTCCCAATTGGGCATTGCACTTCCATATACACACAGATGCATCAGATAAAGTTGTAGGAGCATACTTAGGATAAGTGGAAGAAAAATTACCTTATGTTATCTATTTCATCAGTAAGAACCTTTCTAAGGCTGAACTTAACTATACAGTCACTGAAAAAGAACTCATGGAAATGGTACACCCTTTGAATAAGTTTAGGAACTACATCGCTAGATATCAAAATTTTGTTCACACTAATCATGAAACCATTAAGTATTTAGTGAATAAACTTTATGTCAATGCTAGGATAATTAGATAGTTTTTATTATTGCAAAAATTTGATTTAACTATTATTGACAAACCAAAGAATGAGAATTTGGTTACAGATTTTTTGTCAAGGATGAATTTACCTGTAGGAAATGACGAGATGGTAGATGACGAGTTTCCAAATGAACACCTCTTTTCAATATCAGTGTTATATCCTTGGTTTGTTGATATAGCAAACTTCCTAGTTGCTGAGAGGTTCTCTCCTAATCTACCCTCCAGGGATAAGAGCAAGATTTTTAGGAAGATTTCCCCTTTCACTTGGATTGGGGAAATATTTTCAAGTTGGGGCCAAATCAAATTTTGATAAGATGTGTGAGAGAATATGAGGTCATTTACATCCTCTAGACATGCGATGATGGACCTTGTGGGGCCACTTTGTTGCTAATAGGACAACCTTCAAAGTTCTACAATTTGGCTACTACTGCCCCACTCTACATGAATTTGCAAGAAGTTACACCTCTAGGTATGATTAGTGCAAAAGGATGGGAAATCCAACACCTAAGGATGAAATGCCCCTACAACCTTAAGTGACTTTAGATATATTTGAGAAATGGGGAATGGAATTCATTAGGCCCATTAATCCCCCATCAAGACAAAATAAATACATCATTATGTTCACTGATTACCTCACTAAATGGAATGAAGCAAAGGGATTGAAGGAAACAAATAAGCGGAAGCTGGTTGAATTTCTGAGGGGTACCATCTTCTACAAGTTTGGTTTTCCAAGGAAGTTGGTCACTGATCAAGGGACACAATTCACCTCAAATCTGATTGAAGACATCATAAAGCATCACCATAACAAGCACAGGAAATCCACTACCCATCACCCTCAGGAAAATTGGCAAGTGGAAGTCAAAAATAGAACCATGGAGAACATTCTAACCAAGGTTGTTAGAATCAACAAAAAGGATTGGGAATATAGACTTATATAAGCCACTTGGGCCTACAATACCACTTGGAATACCACCACTCGATTTATCCCATTTGAATTAGTCTATGGAAAGAAGGCCTTGTTTTCCATTTAATTGAATACAATACCCTAATGATGGAAGATCAGTTAGAGTTATGCCTCACTGCAACACAATAGGAGAAGTTGGTCCAGTTCAATGGTTTAGATGAATTCATACTGCAGGCTCTCTTACACACTGAGGTAGTATGACTACAAAGGAAATGTAGCATAATAAACACATTAGGGAGAGATATTTTAAAGAGGGTGTTTGGGCCTTGCTGTATGATTCAATATTCAACAATTTCAAAGAAAAATTAATGACAAGGTGGTTGGGCCCCTATCTAGTGGGAAAATGTTATGAGAATGGGCTTGTCTAAATCAGAACAATTGATTACAAAGCTATCCCATTTCGTGTTAATGGTTACCTATTGAATTAGTACAAAATACCTCTATCCAAAGAGGAGTTTTTTAGTTCAATTAGCAAGGAGTTGAATGTGATTTGGAGGCTGAAAACCCTTAGATCACCAAGCTTCTGACCAGAAAAGAAAAGAAAAAAAAAGATTAAAAATAAAGGGCCAAGGTGAAAACCTCCATGAGGCATATAAGGCCAACTCCAGGGTTGAAAACATCTATGAGGCAACCCAAGAGAAAAAAAAGGAGAAAAGAAAAGAAAAACAAGATGAAATATTTCCAAGTGAAAACCTCCTCTCAGGCACTAGGGGCATGCTTGCAGATTGAGAACCTCTTCGGAGGAAATATGCTTGTATCAAAAACAAAAGGAAAAAAAATGAAACATAAGGAGGAAGCACATAGAGGTAAAGCAGTCCTTACATCAATTCTGCTAACACTTTTCTTTTGCAGGACTCCAGAGTGTCAAAGGAACAATATTTGAAGGAAAAAATTCCACAACCCATTTCTCCATTCCCTAACCTAGCCACTTCATTTCCTCCATCATGTCACCAATATCCCTACCATCTCCTTATATCCCTCCATTTCCTAGCAAGAAACTACACCTGATTCTGCATGAATCCTACAATGTTACATGATTGTCTTGAACTCATGCAGGATTCTCCTCAACTACTACAGGATCGACCATAATTGCTACAAGATTGAGATATGCTTAGAGAAACAAGTACAAAATAAATTTTTTCCATTTGGAAATGTTAGGATAGGTTCAACAGACCTCCTTCACCTCTCATCCACTCCATTTAACCAACTCCTTATCAACATTCCACCTCTGTTCATGAAAAAACACAAAAAAAAATATTTTTCCTTCACTCTGTTTCACAAGCTTTCACCACCATTAGAAACTTTTGTTCATGTCCATAGGCTCATCATGATATATCCGAGTCATTGGATGAAATATGATGTTTTGGGAAGGGACTATGTGACTGCTACAAGAAGGAGACCAATCTTGTAACATCCTACACAAATCCAACAAAACCATAAGCAGAGGACTATTGCAACTCCAAAATCAAGATTTGGCCACCCTGAAGCATGAAGAGGCCATACTTGATATTTAAGGAAGTCGCATAATCCCTGAGAGGAAACTTAAATGTCACCAATGAACTTCAACGACAACAAATAGAACACTTGAAAAGACTTGTATGAAAGAGATATTTCATCAGTCAAATACATCATCATTTTTTTTGTTAAATGAGGACTTGCGTACACGCAAGAGTATGGAAGATAACACCTTCAGAGAGTAGTTTATATAACACTCATTTAGTATCATTATGCATTCATCTACAAAAAATCAACATCACATGAAGGCTCAAGTATGACACCCATCACCTCTTCCCTATGCGCATAATGGTTAAAAAACAAAATTGATGAGCGAAGATAGAGTTTTTATGGGTTGGAGGTGGCTAGTAAACTTGGCCACCTTCGATTAGTAAACGTAATTCTACTCAACCACGCATGAAACATGGAAAATTCAAAGTAAGAAAGGTGATGATTATGAGGAGTGGTAACAATGACTAAAAACGGAAATGTGTGTAGAAGCCAGATCACCAAGCGCATCAAGCCCATTTCAACAAAAAATAATAAAAGGACAAGGCTTGATTTTAGTTCTATCAATGATCATTCCCAAAAAAATTAGAGAGGCTCATTAAGGAATAAAAGGTTGAGTTAGACGCTACAAGGGGATACCTAGGGTGCTACAAAATATCTACAGAGTTGGTTTGCAGGTGCTATGGGATCGGGCACCACAACTACAGGAATACCAAAATTTATACATGATTGGAGAGGAGGTGTTATAAGATTAGGCCGAGAGGTGAAAAAGGATCCAAACCACCAACAATTTTCCTCCAAACCCCAATAAACATAAATAAATCATCCCAAGAATGTTAATTGGCATTATCTCTCCTCATTTTCCATACATTTTTTGAAGTAATTTTTTCCTGCTATGAGCATCCTGTAGCAAACTCATGTAGATATAAATTCCTTTGAAAAAATTATTTGTTTGCATAAAAAAGGAAAATTAAGAGAATATGTAGTTTTTCCTTGAATTAGGGGATATAATTCTTCTCCTTATCAGACAAAAAAAGCATCAACCTACTTATCCTACCTTGACACCCTAAAATTCTCATGGGAAAATCATTCAAAAAATTCCCATTGGAATAACTTAAGAAACCAACAATAGGATCCGTGCAGGGAGGTTTCAATTGAAGGGAACCCATAAACACCAATAGAATACATCAACATCCTCCTTTTAGAGATATGTTCTGAGTCACTCAATCTAGTACTTATCCGAGGGATCAAGGAAGATTTAATGGAGACGTTCAACATGATGTCTGGAGGAGAAGTTTACCATTTTCCTTATGATGACATCAAGACAGTATTCAAGAATCATTCTAGGGTTGTTATGAAAAAAGGTATCTCTAGTCAAGAGCTAGCCAGCTCATCTCCCTCTGCATAAACCATCAAACATGAGATATGGAGTATGTTATAGGATTTCAAAAGTAAAATGTTTCATACCTTTTCCCTACAGATGGACACTATGAAGCTTAAAAGGAAGCAAGAGGAAGAAACAAGTTCACTAGCTATATATTTTCCTATATGCATAAGAGGAATCTTAGAAATGAATTCCCACTAAACACCAATGAATTATGATCTGTCTATGAGGAAAACCATGAAACATACAAATGTCCCTCTCTACTAGGCCTAAAATTTGTATACCAAGGGACAAAAAATGGTTTAGAGCAACTATTCTTCATTAAACAAATGGGGCCCAAAGTCCCTTAGCCATATCAACAAGGAATGCAAGGTGCACATTATCCTCCTTATTATCCAAATCATAATGCAACTTTCTACCATTGGTACCTTTCTATTCGTCCATCACATTCCATACCCTCTCCATGGTCTTATACTCCTAAATATACTCCTCAACCTCTTACCCCTCCTTCCAATAATATCCACCTCAACCTCCTCAATGGGGAAAAACATCACAAGGATGGAGGCCTTAAACAACCCAATTTCATTCTTTAATTCCTCCTCCTCAACCTCAACCACAACTTTCTCACCATAACCCAACCAAGCAACCTCAAATTCTTTCCCAATCCAATCTAAACTTGAACAATAAGCAAGCACGAAAGATTTATGGTGGGGAGAAATCTTATCCTGCTCATGTAGTAGAAATCCAAGAGATAAACCTTTGGTTTGGGAAGGTACTTAGAAATTCTAACCCACCTTCTCCATCTGAAGAAATTGAAGAAGAGATGGAATATAGTAGCCTTCAAGACAATGCACCTCGATATCCTTAAAGGTTGGTCCAACCTAAAAAACACACCCTAGAAGAGGTTGAAATTATAGTAGGAGAATTGAATAAATTGTGTGTCAAAATACCCCCTCTCTAGGCCATAATATATGCCCCTATTTACAACAATATTATCAAGTAATAATGTTTTAAAAGTCCTGGGAGAAGAAGTAGATATACCCCCACTATCAATGTTGTTGGCTAGCTATCTGATCTAATGCTTGGAAGGTTGATGTCCCAAAAGTACTTGGATCATGGTAGCTCAGTGGTGGATGTGCACAATGATATAATTATGGTCCCTAATACTTTGATTGACCTTGGGGCTACAATCAATGTGATGACGAAGGAAACCATGCTCAAGATCAACCTCCAAAGGGCCTTGAGGAAGACCACTACAGTGTGGCAGCTTTAAAATAGATGCACAATAGCTCCTGAAGGATTTGTTGAGGATGTAATCGTCTCCATCGAATCTTAGGAGTACCCCAAAAATTTCCTTGTCCTCCAACACAAAACCAAGTTTAATGGTTACCCTCTCATCCTAGGAAGACCTTGGTTGGCCACTGTTGATGCATACATTAGTTTTAGGGATGCGAGCATGACCATCAAGAAATGAAATCTATCAAAACAACTTGTGTTATACCATCCTTCTCAAGCTTCTATTGGGAATGGATGTCTATTGTGGTTAGAGGACGAGGAAGAAGAAGATTTTTATCAGGAATCCCTCTACCCATTATGTACACTAGACATTTTTTTAGGAGGTAATAAAATCAATGAAGATGACCTTATTGATGATATCTTGCAAAAACAACCTCCCACTGTTATGTCAGTTGATGAATTGATAATAGAATCCAAGGAACATCCTGAGGGCATCCCATGGACTGATTTGTGTTCTGGTGACCCTGATCCAGATCATGCCAAGGTTGTGGAAATTATCCCATCCAGAACTCTAAATATAAACCCCTCTATCTCAGCGCAACACCTTGATGATTTTTCTTGGGACTGTAAGGAAATGAAAGGTGTACACCCCTTAGCTTGTACTCATCATATCTACATCAAATGGGGATGACTCCAACTCTTAAGGATATTGTGAAAGTGGAAGTGCCAAATTTTTTGGAATCAAGATTCTTGTACCCTATTTCAGATAGTGAATGTTTGTCCCCTTTTGTAATAGTCCTCAATAAAAATGGGAAGCGTAGGATCTATGTTGATTACCGAGGGCTTAACAAGGCTACAAAGAAATACCATTTCCCCTTTCATTTCATTTACGAAGTCCTATATGGCATTGCATGGAAGAGATTGTTTTCCTTCCTATATGGATTTAGTGGGTACAACCAAATACAAATCAGCCCCAAGTACCAAGATAAGACCACATTCACATGTCCTTGGGGTACCTTTTCCTATAGGGTCCTGCCATTCGGTTTGTCTAATGTTCCTGCAACCTTCCAAAGTGCATTTTTTAGTATATTTTTTGACCTTATTCATGAAAATGTTGCAATATACATGGATGAATTCACTCCTTATGGATGTGATTTCCAGGAAGATCTTTCTAATCTGTGTAAAGTCTTAAATAAATGCATTGAGATAAATATTTCACTAAGTCATGAGAAAAGTGATTTGTTTATGAATACAGTGTTAGGTCCGTATATTACTAGTGTAGTCCCTTATTGTTGTTAGTGTAGCCCCCTTATTGTTATTTTCGTACCCTTTTATCCCCCATATTTTTATTATTGTACCCCATAAAACCCACTATTGTTATTTTTGTGCCCTTACATTATTATTGTTAGGTCGGCTAGGATTATATTTTTACCCCATGGACTCCTATATATAGAAAGGAGGTTTTTTCATTTGTATCATCCAAGAATTGTTCATTTATGTAATGTAAAGGAGGTTTCCCCTTCGAAGTGGTTGATTTCTAAGGTGTTGATCTCTCTTTTCTTCTAATTTTAGAGCTGGTTTCATAACATTTGGTATCATAGCTTTGAATTCTAGGGCTTCACTGCCTCAAATAGGTCATCATGGAATTTCTTCTATAACTTGTTTTCTACGAAGGTTCAGATGCTAAAACAAAAACCCATTTTCGAACAACTCCTGAGGAACATCGTGTAAATATTTCAAAACATGGTTCACAATATTTTCGGGGATATGATATGTGGAAGTTAGGGTTTTGACAGGCTCCTGAATTTCATCTCAAAGAGGTGACTTTGGGAAAATTGTCATAACTCTCTCTCTGAGCATCGGATTGGAATTTTGTAAAAAGTGACCAAAAGTACACAGAATGTAGGTTCCTGTGTATCATTTTCAGAACCGAAGGAGGAAACAGTGACACGTGGCATGCAATACAAGTTATCTCTACTGAACTAGTCCACAATTAGGCCATTGTGGGAAATTGGGAATAAATTTTTATTGAAGAATCCAAATCAGGTCACACCCATATCATTGTAATGAAGCTTTAGAGAACTACTATAGGACCAAATTTAAGATATTTAGGATTTGAAATTATAGAGATACATAAGCTTCAATATCGAGCTCCTCAAAAGCAAGAAAAAGGTGTGTATTTGCTTTTCAAATTGCATATGTTTTGTTTGAAAAATCATTTTGAAGTGATTCCAAGGGAATATTGAAGCATAGATATCAGTATTGGGCTCTAAAATTCCCCCTAACACTACAAAGAAAAGACCCTCTAGCCTATTTTTTTGAGGAAACCCTTATAAAAATACCCTAGACATCCGTTTCTAGCGGAGGTTACTAGAGGAGGTTGGGGGGTGGAGGTTTTTGCAGATGTTTTTCGCCCGATGCACTTATCATCCTAAACCGCACTGGTGCATTCAACAAGTAAAAGCACCAATGTAGACAAACAATTTTCACATCGGACAGTGTGCGCTCCGTACACACCCGCCCGGTGCGTAATAAAACCCCTCACCAAAACAGAAACCGCACCGGTGTGCCTATAAAACCCCGCGCATTGGAATGAGGTTAAATAAATAAAATTACGGCCAAAAAACTGCATTTTTCATTTTTCTCAGTGCTCGAGAGCTCTCAAGCACCGATGCAATTTATCCTTGTCTGAGTCGCCCTGAAATCGGTGCTCTCATTACACCCATTGCACACACTGCTATTGTGCATTTCCCACCAATCTCTAGCTTGAATTTTGCAAAACAGTGGGCAAATCTACTTTTGCAAATTCTATAGCCAATATGCCTCCACGATGGCCAAATGTGTAGGTATTTTTCTTTTTTTTCCATAATTAATCCTTTTAGTGGATTAGAAGTTCAAATTACCTTAAAATTAACCATTTAAAATAAAATAAAATAAAATAAAATTGTCGTGCGGTGTGCTCGAGCCGTTCAGCTTGCACCGGTTCATGGTGGTGCTTGTAAATTTACATGTCGCACTGCAACCGGTGCTAACAGTATCCGCACTGGTTCCAGGGCAGTACTGAAAGGTGCACCGTGTTATTTTAAAATAAAAATAAAAAAGTGTGGTGTGGTCAGTTACTCAGCCGCACCGTTGACCATGTGGAATAGCGGCAATGTGGTGCATTGACTTAAATATTCGCCCCGGGGCAGGTATTTTTGTCAGCTCACCACATTGTGCATTTCGACAGGGTCAATGGTGCGTCCTGGTAAAATACCGCACCGTTGACTATGTAATGATGTCAGGAGGTCGGTGCGTTGGCCAAACTATATGGCCCGGGGCATAGAGTTTAGTTAGCGCACTGCCCTTCTGATACGGTCCATAGTCAACGGTGCGGTCTATTATACCACCGCACCATTGAATTAAGAAGAATTCCAGGAGGGCAGCACGCTGAAAATTTTCAGGTGCACTGCTATTGGTGTGCTGAATGTTTTAGGGTGCACCACCGCTGGTGCGTGACAAAAAAAGACGCACTGGTACTGGTGCATGCCTGTTTTTTGTGGTGCACCAATTAATTTTTTTTTTTCCAAAAAACATTATTTATGTATATTCTTAAATACATGTCTCATTTAATAAAAAATATTGTATTTAATTTTTCAATCATTCAGAGACGTGAAAGGAGAGAAGAGGGGGAACAACAGCAATAATAGGCGAACCCATATAACATGGTTCGCCTATGGGAGGCACGAGAGAGGGAGAGAGATGCATACCCTCGCCCTATTACAGCAGCTACCTAGGGGCTTCTAAGGCAGGTAGGCCTCCTCAAGTTCTATGAGGAGGCTACTTCCCTAAAGGGCCATGGTTTTTTTTTTAGACATATTATCCACAGGTGGAGTGCCCACCTACAGGCTTTTCCGGTTGGTCCTAAACAATGGTACATGCCCACTGAGGAGGACATATATTTCATTACAGGGCTATCGAGGAGAGGGGTGTATTTTCCGTCATTCCCATAAGTTCCAATTGGCTATGCAGTAGGGATTCAGCTGGTGTACTACGAGAGACACATTAGCGCAGATATACTGTATCCTTAAGATTTTTAGGCCTCTGGAGGTCAGTTACGTAATGTTGCATTTGGTAGTTAGGAGGTGAGGTGCCTCTCACTTCTGATTTTGACCATTTCACACAACACCAGTGACGGGAAATGCATTAGTTTCCTGCTTCTATATTATGTTGATTCTTTAGTACAGGAGCCATGACCTGTCAGGTGGTCTGCCATTTTTTTGCGGCAGTTCCGTACAGCCTTAGCTAGATGTCGTGCTCATGCACAAGGGAGGGTCAACTTCCCTTTTGCTCCAGAGCCCTTTTTTTATTTTTTGAGAGGTTTCTAGAGAGGAGGCCTACTATTGTTCGGCAGCCTCGTAGGCCGATGTTGGAGGCATGGATGCACATGAGGGGACAGATGATGCCCAAGAGGGGCGAGACTGAGTTTTCCGCGAGGATATCGCATGATGCACTGGAGTTTCTAGCCAGTGTTGACGAGCATCCCTTCATTATGGTCCCCTTTCCTTATGTTGGCTTGGATTGGCGAGGGTGTGCCAACATCCTCTTCACAGATGATGAGTCATCGAATGATAGAGGTAATATTACTGTTTTATTTAAATTTATTATAACATGTTCTCTAACTTGTTTTTATTAAATTGTGTAATGAAATTGTCTAATTATTGTTCTATACTTCTATATATTTTACATACATTGGGGCTTTTGATGGTGAGCACATGCCAGCACCACCACATGATCCAGGTGTGGACCCTGATGACGATCAGGATATGCCAGATGCCGAGGATCATCAAGAGGCCGGTGTAGAGAGACTTGCTCCTGCTGGTGCGCTGGTACCACCTTTTGCTAAACCCAGTAAGCTTGATAGCAGATTGAGGATGAACTTGGGTGACTAACTCTGTGCATTGATTCTCGAGGCAAGAGTAAGGCTTGCTACTATGAGAGACATACAAGCCAATGGTAGGTTGGTACATATGTGGAGAGGCATGTTGCATGACATGTACAACCTGATGCAGCATGTCATAGGAGGTATGACCTTAGTTACGCAGCTGAGGAGGACCCTTGCATGTTATAGGCATGGTCGAGATGCAGCACGTGATCAACAGTCCATGAGCAGCGTCGACACATCATCTGATGATCACGATCAGGGGAGTGATCATCGTTCACGTCGCGCCGCGCTAGATGAGCAGCCTCCACTAGCATCGAGCAACAGTCATCATGGAGAGTAGGCTGGACCATCGACCATGTCTAGTCATCATGATGATCATGAGCAGGTTGGACCATCGACCATGTCCAGTCATCATGATGAGCAGCCGACAGTTGATCCTGATCAGCATGAGGCACTAGTACCATATCAGCAGGCACATGATGATCAACATGTATCGACTGATCATCTTGTCAAGGCCGCACCATTGACTGAGCAGGCCTCGAATAGTACTATTATTAATGATGTACCACTAGCTGATAAATGAAATTTATATTACAGTTGTATATTTTTGACATTATTCAGTTATATATATATATATATATATATATATATATATATATATATATATATATATATATATATATATATATATATATATATGATCCATGTATTTTATGTTCATGTTGCAGTTGTACTTAATTTACATGTTGGTGATCATCATGAAGTGTATATTGTTAGGTCATGTTAGATATGTTCATTTAATGTGCAGCTCGCAGATAGATGTGTATGTGATAGTAGTTATTTCACATGAGATGTATATTTGATGTTTGTGTTGTGATGATGTTATATAATGATATTTTTGTTTTGTTAGATGATCATGATTATGATGATGTTAGCGAATTTGAATGTGTTTTTTAGTCAAATATGATTTTTTTACGATGGTTATCATGATCGTGATGTTTATTAATTAATTTAATATTAAATGATCATGATACTGTAAAATTGTAATATTTATAATTTTAATTGTATTTAAAATTCTAAAATTGTATTTGTATTTGTATTAATTGTAATTGTTATATGTAAAATATTTGTAAAATTTTAATTGTAATTGTATATATGTAAAATTGAAAAATTAACGTAATTGTAATTCTAATTGTATGTAAAATTATAAAATTGTAATTGTAATTGTAAATTTTAAATCTGTAAAATTGTAATTGTAATTGTAATTGTACGTGAAATTGTAAAATTGTAATTGTAATTCTATGTAAAATATTTGTAAAATTTTAATTGTATTACTATGAAATGATTGTAATTGTAAAATTGTAATTTTAATTGTAATTGTATGTAAAATTCTAAAATTGTAATTGTAATTTTTATTGTAATTGTATGTGAAATTGTAAAATTGTAATTGTAATTCTAATTCTATGTAAAATATTTGTAAAATTTTAATTGTATTAATGTGAAATGATTTTATTAAAAAAATTTAATTTGTAACTTTGTAAAATTTTAAATAATTGTAAAATAATAAATATAGAATAATATGAATTATTGTAACATAATAAAGTTTAGAAAATAATACAAATAAATTCATGTGCTTTAGAATTATCATTATTTTATTATGATCTTACATACCAAAAAAAGAACTTTATACAGTATGCCATTGTTTTTTAGATCAACATAATTGCAAATTATCAAGTGAAATATTGATTTTAACATTAACACAATGCAAATTACAAATTAATTCAAAATATGTATTATAATGTTTCGAAAAATCCATCTTAAAAAGTATAAATATTGATGATCAAATAACACATGTACCATATCACTCTCGGTTCTCATGATCACCCTCATTATCTTCCAGCCCGCATGGCATGATAACACTATTGTTCTCAAAAATATGTTCTGATCTAGGGTCATGTCTCAATACGAACCACCAATCCCTATCCAACATATCTGGGTAAAACAACACCTCGTTGCAGTGTTTCGGGAAAACATAGGCCTCCTTAGCTTCATCCCACATCTTTCTAGAGTTGATACATATCAACCTCCTATCGCAATCTTCCTTTACATTATTCCGATCAAAGGTGTCCCACCACTTGCACCTAAAATAACACATTGGAAAGAAGATAAATCCACTTCAATTATCTCTTTTATCTTTTCGACTTAACCTAACGTCCCTCGTACTAGGTTTTGATCACGATGGCTAGATCGAATAGATTGATCGAACTTGACTTCCACTCCATATGTGTGATGTTTCTAGCATCGGAAATTTCTGTGCGAAAATGGTCTCCATATGTCCACATAGATGGGAACAAATGCAGCTATTATAAAAAAGTTAAAAAAATCATAGTGCCATGTGTCTTATAATAACCCAACAGTTAAAATATGAAATATAGATGTCTTATAAGTTTCAAATGTGCATATAAATTAACTAGATTATTACCGAGTTGTTGCACCCAATCCCTATGTTTAGCGCATCCTCTTCAGCACATGGGTAACGACCGGTTGCACCGTATTTCTCTCTGACTTGGTCAGAAAACAACTGTTGGGGCATATTTTCTTTTAAATGATCGAGATAAGGCACACTTCTACCATTCAACCATTTGAATTCTTTCCTATCACCATCCCATTTTATCCTCTTTTGTTCGTACAAGATGACCCACGGTTGTGTCGCTTCATAATTGTAAAGAACGAATTTATTGATTGCTTCAATTTCTACATTCGTTGATGAAATCAAACCGACATTATATAGTACATAGAGATCAAAATATACATTATATTGAATTTCAACATGAATATTTACTTTGTGTAAATATGAAAAATTACAAGTCACTTACTCTTTATCAAGCACTTTTTTCCACTCGTTTGGAGCAACTCCCCTTCTCTTTTTTCTTCATCCCTTTCATTGTCCCAAATCACCGCACCTGGTCTGTTGTTGATCTTCTCGATGTACTCACTGGCATAATAGAAAGAGTCATACGATATGTACCCCTCGGGTTTTTCCCTTTGTCGAACAAATATCTTTCAATTTCTTCATGTACCTCTCTAAGAAGAACATCCAAAGACAAGAAAGCACCCCAACTAATTCAACCTCATCTACTAGGTGGACTAGAAGATGAACCTGCAAGTCCATGAAACTCGTTGGCAGTTCCTTCTCAAACATAAAAAAAATCTCAACTATCTCTTGACGCCACCGTGGAATGCTAGCCACATGAATCTCCTTTGACGTGATCCAACGTACAAATGTAGATAATTTAGATATGGCATGTCCTAGGCCTTGAGGGAATTCATGTTTCACACACCCATGCATGAACAAAGGATAATGACATTGCAAAGTTATAAACATGTCCAATAATATACAAAATTAGTTATGTTTTATGATCCCCACATGGGATAAAATTTATTAATAAAAATAATAATAAAATTATGCTTTTGACATTATACGTAATCTTAGAAGATTTAAATGGTCATGCAATTTCAACCCCAAAAAATGGTCATCCACGGTGAAGCAACACCGTAGTGAAGACCCGTATGAAGTTGGCACCCTCAAACCCACTATAACTTCCTTTTCCAAAGAAATATCATATTTTTTTTAAATCCATGGGACATCACCTTCTTTGAAATACGATGAATTAGAGGGACCAACACTTGCCTCTGATCTCATACTTTCTAATCTTCTTGGCCAATGTTTCTTTTTATTTTTTGAAGTAATAAGATCTTTCCTAACAACCAATGTGTCACTTTGTTTCGATGATATGTGCGTCCATAAATATATATCAAAAATTTGTAAATATAGTCATGGAATCTAATAAGTGGGTAATCTTGAGATGCTCCCAAGATGGGAGGTTATAAAAGATAGATTTCCTTTTCATCCCAATAGGCAATTTATCAACATAGGTGTCGAAGAATTCTGGATCATCGAACACAGGCTCCCCATTTGAATTGAAAATTTCTATGAAATCCTTCTCCTTCTCTCTCTCATATGCTCTAATCCATTCAGCAGGTGTCATTATTGGAGGTCATTGGGTTCTCTCTCGTTTACCATTGAAAGCAGATGTTGCTCTTCTGTAAGAGTGTTATTTTGGGAGGAATATCCCGGAGCAATCATACACTGGATTTCTTAAGTCCTTAGACCATCTAGCTTTCAGAGAAGGTCCACAACATTTACATCCAAAATACCCTTATGTTACAAGACCTGTGAGATTATTATATACAATTAATATGCATGGAACGTTAAATAATATCATGAAGATCAGAAAAATTACAACTAATTAAATAACTAATATGTGAAAGAATATTGTTACATATATAAACAAATAATTAAATTAAACATCTAATTTACCAGAGAAAACTCCTAATCCTGGATAATCATGTGTGATGTAAGCACATATGCCATACAACGTAAAACTCCTCTCTGCTGCGATGGGTCTTGATAGATCGTATACATTTATACCATCCCATAATTCCTTCACTTCATCTACCAGTGGTTGTAAGTAGACATCCATATTCTTCACTCTTCTTCTACCAAGGAATATGAGAGCCAACATAAGATGTTCATTCTTCACGGACAACCATGGGGGGATATTGTTATTGATCACTACTATAGGCCAAACATAATAGTTTGTGTTCTGGAGGGAATAGGGTTGACAACATCCATGGCTATGCTGAGTCGTAGACTTCGTACTTCATCCTTGAATTTGTGGGCCATGTATCCTCTATATGCTTCATGGCTATTGAATCAATTGGGATTCGCATAACTCCCAACTCAATTCTGTGTGAGGCATGCCATCCCTATAACATAGTTAATTCTTTGCAATGAAAGAGCCCTTGAATCCTTGGGATTATAGGCATGCTCCTCAATATCTTAAAAGGAGGATCAGTACTTGATTTACCCTTATTTTTTTATTTATCATACCTGTCATGCCCACATTTCGGACATATCTCTTTATCTGCATATTCTCCTCTATATAGAATACAATCATTTGGACATGCATGATATGATATGTACTCAACACCCAACATTTTTAACAATTTCTTTGCCTCCTCGCAGCTACCGAGAAAGAAATTATCACTCAGAAGAACCTTATCTTTGAATAACCTATAGTTGGTGATCATGGAAAAATATATTAATAAATGTACATTAATGCCGATATAATTGGTGACGTTCATAAAATTTACCATTTGTAATGTTCATTGTGTGTTGCTTATATTTCTCAAATTTATATAAGGGAGGACTTTATGGTAACTTACCTCAAAATTTCCGAGAAACATGCATTCGACAAGCCAAATTTTGCTTTCAAGTTGTACAGTAACATCCTTGTCCCTAACTGGGTAGACTTTGACTAACCTCTAGGTCCAAAGAGAGGGGTGGTGGAAACAAATTTAAGGCTTTCGAAAAAGGTGTCAGCGATATGTGAATCATCCCCTAGATGATCATCATTTTGGAATGAATCTAACAACATTGTCTCCATGGAAGTCGTATCCCTTAAGTAATAATCCATACCAACCTCTATTTGATTGCCTCCATTTCCAACTTGTGAAGAACTACTATTTTTGTAGTCATTCCTAATTGGTGAATCTAGACGTAGCAGGAATTGAATCTGTGGTTGATTCAACCATTCTTGTTATCGTTCCTCTCCGATTTTTTCTCTTAATTCAGTCTTCTCTCGATTTGACATTGTCGTGGGGTGCACCAGAAGATGGTAGGTAGGTCATCATCACTAGAATCCTAATAATTAATATATATATATATATATATATATATATATATATATATATATATATATATATATATTTGAACATGATTAGTACAAAATATATGATATTAATTGAGGTCATTGACACTATTGCATGATTAATTGGTTTGACATTGAAATAATTACATTAATCAATCTACCAAAAATTATAATGATTACCATCATTGTCCCGAGTTATTGGCTAGAAGATGCAATATTGTTACAATTCTCGTGGGGTGAAGCGACTATCCATTTTCATCTGCAAATGCGCCTTGTGGTATGCTGCTCTTGATAGAGCTTAGACGTTTTAGGCTGTTTGAATATTTGTACATATGAACTTGATTACAGATACGCATGAACACATAAATTTGTATACATTATAAATTTAATTAAGTTGTGCATGATTGACATGGATAAAAGACATAAATTCAATTAGATAATGAAAATATAAATAAAATTTGAAGTAAATATTACGTCTTGAGATGGATAGGGACAACTCCGCAATGGACTTTGAGAAATATTATGGAATAAGTTGGATTTTGAAGAATTTTCCATTCAATACAATTATGATATTTTCTCCCTGCATTTGAGAAAAATCAACAATAAATTTTGGTGCACACACCTAAAAGTAATTTTGGTGCCTTATAAATTGACTTCTTGTTATCAGTGCTAATGTACAGATCACCGCACCGGTGCATTTTCATTACTGCGCACCGGTGCCGTGATATAAACGGACGCACCAGTGCGGTGATATTAAGTGACGCACAGACGATGAATAACCATAAATAAAAAAAGCACAACTCTATTTTCTTTAAGTGAAAAAAAAGCGGTAAATTGAAAAATGGGCGGCAAAATATTTTCAAAAATCTAATTTCATAAAACAATTCTTTAAATACTAAACACTTTTCATTATTTCACTATTTTTGCAAAAAATTTCAGCCAAATATTTGCAAGAGACATACGTGGAGCAACAGGGCATGACAACATTGTGGAGCAGCGAAATACGTTCAAACGGAAGTATTCAGACAATCAGAATTCCAAACCTCTGGTGATTCAAACCTTGTAGCATAGAATTTCAAACGATCTCGTGATTAAAATTTATTGTTTTTTTACTTTTTTCTGTAGTTTTGTTTACGCAGTAAGAAAGGAATTTCAAATTCTTTTTCATTTTTAGAAACAAAATAATAAAAAAATCATTTTTTACCCTAAACCCTACATTCTTTTCATTTTTGCCCTTTCTTCTCCCTATTTATGTGATTTCAGAATTAGGGCTTTTTATTTTATATTTATAGGGTTTTTATTGCTATATATAGGCCTAAGATATCCAACCCACAGGACGAATTGCATAGTCGGATCCCAATCCATGTCGGCCCTTGCGTGAATTTTTGAAAAAACAGATTTTTTTTTATCGGTGCAATAGGCGTAACCTAGCGTAGCGCATCGCGGAAGTCCTATGTGATAAAAAAATTAAAAACAATTTTTTTAATCAATGTGCCATATGTAAAATAGTGCACCGGTATGCTATTTCATTACGGCGCACCATGCTCGTGTTGTTTCGCAAAAAAAAAAATATTTTGTTAATCGATGCATCATGTAACATATAACACACCGCACTGGGTCTCCTAGTTAACAGAGAGCACCGTATGGTGGTCCCTTGTTTGCGCGTGGCGTTTATGGTCCAAAAACAAACACTGGACGATTTTTATTATTTTATCTGTGTCAATCGGTGTGGTGGTTAACATGTAACGCACCAATGCTCCTTGTTGACATAGAGAACCATACGGTCTGTTATACTGTTTGTGCGGTGAGTTTATAAGACCCCAACGCACTGACGTCAGTGCGTACACCATGAAGTGCGCACCGGTTTCTTGAGATTTTTTTTTTTTACCTGAAAAGTTGACAATTTATTTATAAATATATTAATGAATGATATGGTGTAGGTTTCAGATTGATAAAGAAATGACTGACAAGAGATAAAGTAAAAAAAATATTGATAACACATGAAGAAAAGAAAAAAAGGCAAGTTCTTTGTAAATTCTTTACAAAAAACATTATTTTTGAACTATATGTAAGTTCAACTAATATATATTGTTTACTGTGTATCATGCAGAGCCACAAAATGATGAAGCTCGATAAGATTATTTCTGATCTAGGACTAGAAGAGTGTAAAAGCTTGATGGAAAAATTGCAAAAGAATGAATCAGGTGACTGAAAAATACTATCGATCCAATATGATTTTCTTTTTTAATTTTCATTAACAATATACTTAAAATTATTAGATAACATGTGTCAAACAATACATTAATTCACATTTGTTTAATGTTCTACAGAGAGCAACAACTCAGAAAATGAATGATTTTTCTAAGAAAAGAAAAAAAATAGAACATGCAAATGAAAATGAATTGCTCCTTAGCTCATCTGGAGTGGCACTGGAGGTTAACGAAAGGGGGAAAAACTTTTACAAAAGTTTGAAGGATCTAGTGGAACGAATCTATAGACATTATTTCCACTTACAATACAAAAATCAATCCAATGATTCCAAGAACCAAATTTTATCTAAACTATAGGAAGAGTTTCCATAGAATTGGTCAATGAGACATGTCAGACTTTTAATAGAAAAATCATACAACAAAAAAAAGAAGGAATGAAAAAGTAATATTCCTTTAAATGTTTGTCTAGAATTATTTATAAATATCACTTTTGTTATATTTACTTTTCATATATCAATATAAAAATTAAATAGTTTATTGTCATGTTACATTTTTAGGAAGATTATGAAAATATCAAAATATGAATGAGCTGATATTAGAAATATGCCAGTAGGAATGTCCAAAAAGGTGCACAAGGAGATGGTCAGAGAAATGGAAAAAATTGCATCGCAAGAGGAGCCATCTCAAAAAAAATGTGCTTCAAATGTAGTATGTAATCATTGAATTGTTCGATCATTAGGTACAATAAATAAACAATTTAGCATTAAATATTAATTTTCAAGTATTTTCTTGCAAAAGAGAAAAGAAAATAGAACCCATTTAGCACATAAAACAGGATGACAAGGAAGAAAAGGGTTGATATCTAATTTTGTGAGTAATTGTTACTTCATTATAACAACTTAACTAGATTTCATTTTTGTATATTTTAAGTTGTTTTACAAAAATCATCATTGGATGTCTTCAAACAGGTGCTAACATACAAAGAAGAACCATCAGGCGAATTGATTGACATTAGGTTAAATATGGGTTGTGATTATATGTTGGCATATCAGAAATTAATTGTGGAATTTGTAAGCATTTATCGATCTTGTTTTACTTAGCTCAGTCTATAATTAATAGAACAAAAAAATCTTTTATATTAAATATATGATTTGTTATGGGGTATAAAAATTGTAGGAAACAAAGTATGGAACTGTGCCAACAGATGAAATCTTGAAATATGGCATACTACATGGTTTTGAAAGAATGTGTATAGTTCATGAGTTAATTGTTTCTATGGTATGCCATTTCTTTTCGATTTATATTTATGTATGTTATTTAATATTGCAATTTTCATTATTCTCACCAATGTATATACACTCATTACAGTTTATTTTTATGTTTGTATATGGAAGGTGAAGAAGAAGAAAACAATCAACACCGTGGACAAAACATTCCTAAAAATAACCCAAGTCATGGAAGTAGCTCTAGTAGTGACAAAAGTTCAAGCAAAGAATGATGATCACTATGTTTGGATATCAAAGCAAGGCATTATATTTTTTGAAATATTTGTCTGTGAAATCAGAGATTTTTTTTTAATGTAATGGACATAGTGTCCCAATTGAAAGAGAGGGGGATACCAATAACTGTCCCATTTTTTCTGACAAAGACTGTCTTATATATATATATATATATATTTATTCTATTGTGTTCTTAATTGTCGTTGTTAAATGCAACACCACTAATTAAATTTATGGATGATTAAATATTATAATGAAGAGATGTGAAATTTGATGATATGATATAACAAATTAATCCAAACATCACATTCAAATGCACTAATAAAAATTTAATCCATACAAATATTGTTATAAGATATGTGTCGTCTTTTGATGAATAATGAATTTTAAAAATCACAATAATTGCACAGTCACAGGTCGATGTTTCTAAAAAATACAAAATGAAAACCGGTTTGTGTCAGTTACTATACACCGATGCGTTTGTATGATATAGTGCACTGGTGCGTTTCTACGACCTATACGCACCGCACAAATACCAATACCAATTATAAATCTCGGTGCATTTGTGCGATACTACGCACTAGTGCGTTTATGTGAGTTTACGCATCGGGCCATTTGTACGACCTATGGACACCGCACAAATACCAATACGAATTAGAAAAAATGGTGCATTTTTCTGATATTGCGCACCGGTGCATTTCTATAAATCGACGTACCGGTGCCTTTAAAAAACCTATGGGAACCGCACAAATCCCAAGACCAATTAGAACAGCCATGTGCGTTGTATCACCAACACTTCACCCCGGTGCGGTTTTATACCTTGACGGGCTGGTATATGCACCTTCGACTGCCCTGGGCCACCTTCTAGATGACAGGCACCGATGCGTTGACACCTTAGTAGTGCACCGATGAAAAAAACATCCGTAATAACCTTCGGCCACCCAAATTTTTTAGTTATGTTGAAATTCCGTTAAAAGCTCCACCAAAACCTCCGTAACCGTAAATGGATGTTGTAGCAAATGTGTTTTTGACAATTTTGGCCAATTTTATAACACTAAAAACCTCCTTTATAACTTCCGCTAGAGGGTATTTTTCTTATAGTGTAAAAATAATTCAACACCCATCAAGCCCTCATAAGGCTCTACTATGACTCATGAAGAGGAAGAACTGAAACATGATATATCAAAATTACAAGAGCAAGTGCAACAAATTTCACTCTCGCAAAGAGCAACAAAAAATGAAATGGAATTTTTGAAGAAAGGCGTGGAAGCTAACATGGATAACATGAAATACAACATGGAAGACATGAAGAATGATATAAAACTAGACATGGAAGGTTTGAAAGAAGGTTTGACAAAGTTGATACAAGAAATGATTCCTAATGGCGAGAAGGCAGTAGAGAAAACTCATGATGAAAACAAAATAAATGTCAATCGTGATTTCATAAACTCTAATATTATATTTAAGACCCACCATATTCCAAAGATCGATATGAGGAATTTTGATGGCAAGTATCCCGTCACATGGATACTACAGATGGAGCAATATTTTGATCTCAATAATGTGTAAAACACACAAAAGGTATGCATTGAAAATTTATATTTATAACAAAATACATTTGTATGGTATCGATGGCTTTGCTCCTGTAAAAAAATTGTCACTCGGTCAATTTTTATGGAGGAAATGATAACACATCATGAGGATACAAAGAGAAACACCTTCTTTAGCCAATTGATAAATCTCAAACAAAAGGGTTCAGTGGTGGAGCACATTGAGGAATTCCAAAAATTGAATATAATGGTAACTGATATTCCAAAGGAACACATGATTGACGTCTTCATAGGGACTTCAAAGGATAACATCCAACATGAGGTTTGCCTTTGGGAACCTGATTCATTGGAGAAGGAATTCAGGTTTGCAAAAAACTTGAATGTAAAATTATGGCGACAAGGAAGCCTACCATTCACATCTATAAAGATGGAAGTGTTGATACTCCTAGGCTTCCACAACCTACAAGGTTGACACAACAAAAATTGGAAGAAAAAAGAGCAAAAGGGATTTTCTACAATTGTGATAGAAAATACACTAAAGGTCATAAGTGTGCTGAGAAGAAATTATTTTACATAGATTGTGAAGAGGAGGAAGAAAATGAACAAGAAACTTCAAAATAAGAGGATATACACAAGGAACCAACACTAGAGAAAGAAGAAATGAGTTCGACCATGTCTTGTAATGCATTGGCAGGAATTACCACACCTCAAACTCTCAAGATAGAAGGACATATCATGAAGAAAAAGGTAATAGTGTTGATTGATTCGGGTAGTATGCATAATTTTATTCATTGTAACGTAGCCAAGGAAATGAATTGCTTCCTATACCCAGCACCATAGTGTCAAGTGATGGTTACAAATGGAGGAACTATAAATTGCTTTGAAAAATTCCATAATATCAAGCTAACCATGGGAGAATATTTATTGAATAGTCCATTGCTTTCCATTCCAATGGGAGGTGTTGATGTTGTACTAAGAGTAAAATGGTTACAATCTTTGGGGATGGTAAATTTTAATTTTCAAGAAATTTTCTTGATTTTTTTTCAAAAGGAAAGGAAGTTGAATTATAGGGTATCGTAGGGAAGCGAGGAAAGATAATAAACTCTAATGTCATGAATAAGCTTCTGAATAAATAACAACGAGGCCTAATTGCAAAATTATGCTCACTAGAAGTTCCAACATCAAAATCATCTATTTTTCCAGATCTCCAAATTTTTTTGGATAATCATTCCAAGGTCTTTGAAACTCCCAAAGGACTCCCACCTATTCGAGATCATGATCATGTTATTCATTTGATTCCAGGAAGTGTTCCTCGAAACATCAGGCCTTACAAATACCCTTATGTCTAAAAGAGCGAAATTGAACGTATGATTGCAAAAATGTTAGAGGTTGGTATAATTCAACCTAGTCAAAGTGATTTCTCTGCTCCAGTATTATTGGTTCACAAGAAGGATGGATCACTGTGCATGTGTCCAGATTATAGGAAGATCAATAAGCTCACTATTAGAGATAAATTTCCCATTCTTATGATGGATGAATTATTGGATGAATTACATGAAGAAATTTATTTTACCAATCTAAATCTTCATTCAAGATATCATCATATTAGAATGAAGACTGAAGATATTCTGAAAACAACATTTTGAACTCATGAGGGTCATTATAAATTTTTGGTCATGTCTTTTGGCCTTACCAATGCACCTTCTACATTTCAAGGGTTGATGAACTCCATTTTCAAACCCTTCCTTAGAAAATTTGTGTTAGTAATTTTTGATGATATACTAATATACAACAAGTCTTGGAAGGATCAAGTTCAACATGTTGACAGGGTGCTCAAAATATTGCAGGAGAAACAATTATATGCAAAAACCTCCAAATGTTTCTTTGGAGTACAAGAGGTGGAATATCTAGGTCATATTGTCTCTCAGGAGGGTGTTAAGGTAGACCCTAAAAAAATTAATGTCATTAAGGAATGGAAAGTCCCCACAACCATAAAGCAGTTGCGAGGATTTCTCGGGTTAACATGGTATTATTGCAAGTTTGTTAAGAATTATGGGAGAATAGCAAAACCTCTAGCAACATTATTGAAGAAAGATGCATTTTCATGGACTCCTAAAGAAACTAAGGCCTTTGAACCTCTTAAAGAGGCAATGTGCCTAGCACCGGTCTTAGCTACGCCATACTTCAAAAAAACCTTTATTGTGAAATATAATGCCTCGGGAAATGGAATTGTTGTTTTAATGCAAGAAGGAAGACCCATTTCTTTTGAAAGTCATCCAATCAAAGGAAAGTATTTACAGAAAGCTATTTATGAGAAGGAAATGTTAACAATACTACATGCACTAAATAAATTGTGACCTTACCTAATGGGAAGACACTTCAAGGTAAAAAATTATCATGATAGTCTGAAATACTTTTTCGAACAAATATTATCTTCAAAAGAGCAGCAAAAATGGGTCACAAATATGTTGGGTTATGACTTTTAAATAATCTACAAAAAAGGGAACCTAAATTTTGTTGCAGATGCACTCTCAAGAAAGGATGAAGAGGTGGAAGCATTGCTTTGTGTCATTTCTACTACCCAACCAGATTGGATAACTGAAGCAAGAGATGAATGGAAGAATGGCGAAGAAGTGTGGACACTTATTCAAAATTTGCAGCAAGATCCTAGTACATCTGATACATTTAGTTGGAAAAATGATTCCTTATGGTACACAGATCGTCTATATCTTTGTAGGAATTCCCAACTAAAACAAATTATTCTTTTGGAATTGCACACCTCTCACTTAGGAGGACACTTAGGATTTTTAAAAACTTACCACAGGGTGAAGAAGGATTTTTTTTGGGATGGCCTTAAATTTGATATTCAAAAGTTTGTGGCGGAATTTTTGGTTTTCCAGCAAAATAAAGTTGAGATAATTAAAACCCCGTGTATTCTACAACGTTTACCCATTCCAAGTCAACGTTGGTAGGAGTTTCAATGGATTTTATCACAAGTTTTCCTAAGTCTGAAGGAAAGAGTGTCATCACGGTGGTAGTTGATAGACTTACCAAGAATACACACTTTTGTGCATTATCTCATCCATTTAAAGAAATTACAGTTTCTCCTGCATTTATGGAAACAATTCAAAAGCTTCATGGAAACCCAAATATTATTGTAAGTGACAGAGATCCCATTTTTACTGGAAATTTTTGGACAAAATTATTTTCTTGTTTGGGTACTCAACTAGCTCATAGCTCATCTTATCATCCTCAATACGATGGGAAAATTGAGATAGTGAACAAATTTTTGGAAGGATATCTTCGTTTTTTTTTATTTGATAAAAAAACACAATGGGTCAAGTGGTTACCTTTGGTCTAAATGGTGGTCTAACACTTCCTTCCATACCGCAGCAAAAATGACCCCATTTATGGCACTTTATGGATTTCATCCACCATCCATCACATCATCTTTAAGAGAATATTCTAAGGTTCAAGAAGTGGAAGATCACATCGAGAATCAAAAACAAGTTCTCCAACTCTTACAGGATAACCTAAATTTGGCACAAAATCTAATGAAATAACAGGCAGATCAACATCACAGCGAGAGAAGTTTTGATGTAGGAGACTGGGTATTTTTACGGCTACAACCATACAAAAAAATTTCCCTCAAGCAAGCTAAGAAAGATAATAAATTATTGCCAAAGTACTATGGTCCTTACAAGGTGTTGCAAAATATTGGTACTATGGCATACAAATTAGAGCTTCCTGCTTCTTCTCGAGTGCACCCAGTTTTCCATGTTTCATGCTTAAAGAAGGATATAGGTGACAAACTTCCAGTTCAAACAATATTGCCGAAACTTAATGAGGAAGGAAAAATCATATTGGAACCTGAAGTAGTCACGGAAACAAGAACTCGACAGCTACGAAATAGATCAATTTCAGAGTATTTCATCAAGTGGAAGAGCTTACCCACTGAAGATTCCACATGGGAGGATGAGAATTTTAAACAGAAGCATCCAAAGCTAATCAAGTCTCGAGGAAAACAATTTTTTGAACGAGAGGGGCATTTTATGTCCCTATATTATTAGTGTATTCCCTTATTGTTGTTAGTGTAGCCCCCTTATTGTTATTGTTTTACCCCTGTAGCCCCCATATTGTTATTATTGTGCCCCATAAAAGGCACTATTGTTATTGTTTTTCCCTTACATTATTATTGTTAGGTCGACTAGGATTATATTGTGACCCCATGGACTCTTATATATAGAAATGATGTTTTTTCATTTGTATCATCCAATAATTGTTCATTTATGTAATGTAAAGGAGGTTTCCCCCTCGAAGTGGCTTATTTCTAAGGATTTGATCTCTCTTTTCTTCTATTTTTGGAGTTGGTTTCATAACATACAGGGACTTTCCTAGTTCATTCCATATATAAGTAAGGGATACAAGTTGACCCCAAAAAAATTTTTATCATTAAAAGGGTCCCTATCCCTAAAAAAAAAAGGATGTTTGAAGCTCCCTTAAATTGGTTAGGTACTATAGAAGTTTCATTAAGGACTTTAGTAAATTGGATTCACCCTTGTTTGGAATACTAGTTAAAGACTCGGACTTTTGTCGGACATACAAATGTCAAGAGGCCTTTGAAGTACTAAAGGAGAAGTTGACCACTACACCCACCCTTAGGGGTCCCAATTGGGCATTACCCTTCCATATCCACATAGATGCATCAAATAAATTTGTAGGAGAAACCTTAGGAAAAGTGGAAGAAAAATTACCTTATGTTATCTATCTCATCAGTAAGAACCTATATAAGGCTAAACTTAACTATACAGTCACTGAAAAATAACTCCTGGCAATGGTACACTATTCAAACAAGTTTAGGAACTACATCACTGGATATCAAACTTTTTTTCACATTGATCATGAAACCTTTAAGTATTTAGTGTATAAACCTTATGTCAATTCTAGGATAATTATATGGTTGTTATTATTGCAAAAATTTGATTTAACTATTGTCGACAAACCATATAAAGAGAATTGGGTTGCATATTTTTTATCAATACTGACCTTTCCTATAGAAAATGAAGAGATGGTATATGATCGAATTCTAGATGGGCATCTCTTTGCAATATCAGTGTTATCTCCTTGGTTTTTTGATATAGAAAACTTCTTAGTTGTTGGGAGGTTGCCTTCTGATCTATCCTCCAGGCATAAGAGAATGATTGTTAGGAAGAGTACCCATTTCACTTGGATTGGGGAAATATTTTCAAGCTGGGGCCAGATAAAATTTTGATAAAATGTGTGAGAGAAGAGGAGGTATTTTAAATCCTCTCGGTATGCCATGATGGACCTTGTGGGAGCCACTTTGTTTATAAGAGGACAACCTTCAAATTTCTACAAGTTGGCTACTACTAGTACACTCTACATCAAGATGCAAGAAGGTACACCACCAGGTGTGATTAGTGCTAAAGGATGGGTAAGCCCACACCTAAGGATGAAATGCCCCTACATCCTCAAGTGACTTTGGAGTCATTTGTGAAATGGGGCATGGACTTCATTGGGCCCATTAATACCCCATAATGACAAAAGAAGTACATCATTATGTTCACTAATTACCTAACTAAATGGGATGAAGAAAATGAAGTGACGGAAACAACTTAGCAGAAGGTTGTTGAATTTATGAGGGAGAAAATATTCTACAAGTTTGGTTTTCAAAGGGAGTTGGTCACTTATCAAGGGACAAAATTCAACTCAAATATGATTAAATAAATCATGAAGGAACACCATGTAAAGCATAGGAAATCCATTGTATATCACCCTCAAGGAAATCGTCAAGTGGAGGTCACAAAGAGAGCCTTGGAGAACATACTAACCAAGGTTGTTAGCAGTAGCAAAAAGGATTGGGAAAAGAGACTTATAGAAGCCAATTGGGCCTACAATACCACTTGGAAGACCACCACTGGATTTACCCCATTTGAATTAGTCTATGGAAATATGCCCTTGTTTTCCATTGAATTTGAATATAATACACTAAGGATGGCAACTCAGTTAGACTTATACCTCACTACAGCACAACTGGAGAGGTTGCTCCAGCTCAATGGTTTAGATTAATTTAGAATGAAGGTTCTCTTACACACTGAGGTAGTCCGATTACATAGTAAATCTAGAATAATAAACACATTAGGGAGAGAGATATTAAAGAGGGTGATTTGGCCCTTATGTATGATTCAAGATTCAAGGATTTCAAAGGAAAATTAATGACAAGGTGGTTGAGCCCCTATATAGTGGAAATTTTTATGAGAATGGGTTTGTCCAAATAAAAAAAATTGATGAGGAACATATCCACTTAATTTTTAATGGTTACCGGATGGATTTGTACAAAATACATCTATCCAAAGAGGAGTTTATTAGTTCAATTAGCAAGGATTTGAATGTGATTTGGAGGCTGAAAAACCTTAGTTTACCAAGCTTCTGACAAAAAAAAGAAAAAAAATAAAGGGCCTGGGTGAAAACCTCCTTGAGGCATCTAAGGACAACTCTAGGTTTGAAAACCTCTAAGAGGCAACACGAGAGAAAAAAAAAAGAGAAAAGAAAAGAAAAATAAGATGAAAATATCTCCAGGTGAAAACCTCCTCTGAGGCACCTAAGGCATGCCTAAAAATTGAAAACCTCTTCAAAGGCAATCTGCATGGCTAAAAAAAAGGAAAAAAAAATGAAACATAAGGAGGAAGCACATAGAGGTAAGGGAGTCCTTACATAAATTTTACTAACACTTTTCTCTTGCGGGACTCTAAATAGTCAAATGGAAAGAAATTGAAGGAACATAGTCCACAACACATTTCTCCATTCCCCAACCTAGCCGTTTCATTTCCTCCATCATGTCACCCATCTCCCTACCATCTCCCTACATCCCTCCACCACCTAGCAATAAACTACACTCGATTCTATGTCAATCTTGCAATGTTATAGGATTGTCTTGAACTCCTGCAGGATTGTCATGAGTTGCTACAGGATCGACCATAAGTGCTACAAGATTGAGATATGCTTAGGGAAATGGGTAAAAAATAATGTTTTCCCTTTGGAAATGTTAGGAGAGGTTCATCAGACCTCCTTCACCTCTCATCCACTCCATTTAACTAACTCCCTTCTCAACATTCCACCTTTGTTCATGAAAAAAAACAAAAAAAGAGACTTTTCTTTCACTCATTTTCACAATATTTCACCACCATTAGAAGATTTTTTTCTTGTTACTAGGCTCACCATGATTTATCCAAGTCACTGGATACAATATGAGTTTTGAGAAGGGATTTTGTGACTATTACAAGAAGGAGACCAATCTTGTAACATCCTGCACAAATTCAACAAAACCATAGGCAAAGGACTGGTGCAACTCTAAAGTCAAGATTTGGCCACCCTAAAGCATCAAGAGACCATACTTGAGATTTAAGAAAGTCACATCATCCTGGAGAGGTAGCTATAAGGTCACCAATCCACTCTAGCATCAACAAATAGAACACTTGAAAATACTTGTATGAAAGAGATATTTCATCAGTCAAATACATCATCATTTGTTTTGTTAAATGAGGACTTGTGCACAAGCAAGAGTGTGGAATATAACACCTTCAGAGAGCAGATGATCGACCAATCGTTTAGTAGTAGCATGCATGACTCTACAACAACATGAAACCACATGTAGGCTTAGGTATGACACCCATCACATCTTCCCCTATGTGCATAGTGGTTAAAAAATATTTGATGAGTGAAGATAGAGTTTTTATGGGCTAGAGGTGGCGAGTAAACTTGGCCACCTTCAATTAGTAAACTAAAGTCTACTCAACCACCCATGCAACATGGAAAATTCAAATTAAGGAAGGTGATAATTACGAGGAGTGGTAACAACGACTAAAAAATGAAATATGTGTAGAAGCTAGATCACTAAGCGCGTCGAGCCCATTTCCACAAAAAGAATAAAACGACAAGGCTCGATTTCAGTTGTACTGATTCTCATTCCAAAAATAGTTAAAGAGGCTCATTAAGACATCAAAGGTCAAGATATATGTTAGTAGGGGTCACCTAGGGTGCTACAAAAGAGCTATAGAGTTGGTTTGCGAGTGCTATAGGATCAGGCAACACTGCTACATGAATACCAAAATTGCTGCAAGATCTGGCACCACTGCTACATGAATACCAAAATTGCTACAAGATCACAGAGGAGGTCTTATAGGATTAGGCCGAGAGGTGAAAAAAGGTCCAAAACACTGATAATTTTCCTCCATACCACCATAAACATAAAGAAATCATCCCAACAAAGGTAAGTGGCATCCTCTCTCCTCATTTTCCATACAATCATTGAAGTAAATTTTTCCTGCTATAGGCATCCTGTAGAAAACCCATGTAGATATAAATTCATTTGAAAAAATTATTTGCATAAGAAAGGAAAAGTAAGAGCAGAGGTAGTTTTTACTTGAAGTAGGGGATATAATTCTTCTCCTTCTCTAACCAAAGAAGCATCAACCTCCTTACCCTACCTTGACACCCTAAACTGATCAGGGAAAAATCATTCAAAAAATTCCCTTTGGAATAAAATAAGAAAGCAATAGTAGGAGCCATGGGGGGAGGTTTCAATCTAAGGGAACCCATAGACACCAAGAGAATCCATCAACATCCTCGTGTTAGAGAACTTTTCTTGAGACACTAGTGGATGGGGTTCTTTGGGAAATCGAAAGGGTATGATGATGAGGTAACACATGAATTTTCCATGTTCTTCCATTCTCAGGGAGTGGAAAGTGCTACCACTATTTTTAGGGGACTTTCCATTCATATTAATGAAAATATCATCAGAAAAGTGACCACCATACCCTTAGGAGTTCTATGGGGCAAAGAAAATAGGAAAATACCCATCACTGCCAAGAAAAACTTCTTCATCCCTAAAGAGAGGCATGTTAAAGAAAAAATAAATTAAGAAGAGAAATCCTCACATACCCTTGGGATGAAGTAGCCTATAACATCCAAAAGTACATATCATGTGAAGGGAGGTTGAGTGTTGTATGTTCCTATCAATTTAGGCTTCTATATGAGCTAAGGTTCCAAACATAAGTTCCCATTTCAAACAGGCTTAATGTACCACATTTCTTTCTTTAGTTTATAATTGAAATGAGAGAGAGAGATAGGGAAGGAAAGCACCAATACAATCCTAATCATGGCCTCATAAGACTCATTTTGATGGATGCCTTAAGCCATCTCAAAAGCCTTGTGTTATGGGTTGAATTCGTGGACATGGATAGTGAGGCCCACATTAAGATAGATGCACTTACCACAACATAACAAAAAGAGACACTAAAATATAGTGTTGGAGGTAGACAAGAGGAATAAGAAGAGAAAAATTGAGTATAACAGATAGAGAAAGAAGAAAGTAAGGAAGGAAGAAACAAAAAAACAAAAGAAGAGTCCCCTGAGGAGCCCTCAAGATCTCAAAAGACAGTAAAAAAAAGACAGTAAAACAGGGGAAACAAATAAACCTCTCGCCAGGGAACACATGAAAAGAGGTGGTTGCTACCTTGGCTACACTTAACACACATGTCAAGCCCAAGAGAAGGAAACCCAAGAATGTCCCCTTGTACTTTAAGAGGGGAAATTAGAGCAACCGGATCAAGCAAGGGAAGAATAAACCTCCTTCAATAGTCCCAATCAAAATTGATGCATCAACCAACCAACATGAAAAAGAATCTGAACCTAGTGAAGGGAAAATTAAGGAGGTCACCACCCCTAAATCCTATGGTAAAAAACCTTTGACACCTATAAGAAGGCCCACCATTAGATAAGTCACATATAAGAAAATCAAAGCATAAATACCCTTCGACAAGAAAAAAGAGAGGTGATACAGGAGAAAACAAAGGTGCTACAGGAAAATACAGGGCTCCTATAGGAAGGAACATATTTTCTACAGGTTCACGAGAAAGTGATACAAGAAAGGGCAGCAACATCACATGAGGGAGGAATAGGTCCCCAATGACTCCAAGAACCTAAAACATAGTTTGACCTTGGGTCTTATTAAAAATTTATTGATAGAGGGAGAGTTATACCTACCAAATTTGAAATTTCCCTCTTCTTTGAGCTATAAAAAGAGAGAGGAAGAACTCATAAATGGATGCAATTTGCAAAATCCAAGAATGTAGAGGATGCGGGACTCATGGAAGAAAAAGTGAAATAAATGAGAAAATAATTGAATGAACTAAGGCTAAAGGAATCAGACATGAAGGAGCAGATACAGTTAGAAAATAAGAGTCTAAGAGAGCAATTGTAGGAAAAGGAGGTACAAATGGCCACCATGGAAAGTTTTTCCATGGAATCCATCCAATGCATGAAACCATCCAAGTCCTATGCCATATTCCTAAAGGAGAAATGGCTGCAATTCCAAATCAAAACACTAGCACAATATGGCTCTCTACCATTATATGAGGTTCGTTGAGTTTTTCCAAAAGGTAAGCACCAAAGATAGAGGTAAATTGGTTGAGTTCTATATGGAGAACATGATCCTCAGAGAAATTAAAGTTTGAGGCCCCAACTCAATATTGGGGGATATGTAACTGATGGCACTGACCCCTTGGTTGAACCATGAAGAAACAAGGGTTGAGGAAGTAAAGAAGGTGAAGACCAAAGAAGAAAGTGAACCCTTATACATCAGAGCAGAGTTAGTGAGCGCCAAGGATGTAATCGATAAGAATGACATCATCTCCACTGATACCCAATTAGCCCCTCGTTACATGGAAACACACCTTTAGGTTGTTGGATACTAAGATATTTTAGGCTTGCCAAAGAAAATGGCATAATATGCCCCATATTATGCAAAACAGATAATATCACTCCCCTGAAATATTAAGGAATGCCCTAAAAAGAACCCCACTCTAGAAAAGAATCATTAATAAGTTGAATATCAATTGGATAGGGCTAAAAATTAGCCCCCCCTTTTTGTTGGGCCTACAAGAGAGAAGCGATCAGGCAGGAGAACAAAGGGAGTGGGCATACATAGAAGAAAATGTAGTGTTTTACCCACAGGAAGGAACACCATATGAGATGCCTTGGGCTGTCATGGAGGCCTCTAGGGCCATGCATGGACTTCAAATAAGTGAGTAAGTTTCTCAAAGGGTGAAAAACACCTTCAAGAGGGAGTGATTATGGGTCCCATCAATACTTATATTTTGAGGCCCATATTGTTATCCTCCAACCCATAAATTCTTTCTTTCTCCACATTATTTTACATTTTTTGTTATAATGTGCTTAGTAGGAAGACTAAAGTGTGTTTTTCGTACTTTGTGGCCTAATGTGGTTTATGTGGAGGCAAGAGAGAATTTTTCCCCTACATTTACTCTCCTTTGACTCAAATTGATCCCTAGAATCACTCATGTGAACTCACCTACAATTCAAGATCCATTGATAGTTGATGAGATAAAGTGCATGAGAGGACCTAAGGGAACTAGATCCAATAATTTTGAGATTTTGGAGGGAATAATACCTCTTCTTAAGGGAGCTACCTCGCAGTCATATTCTGTATAAAAAAATAGGCCTAAGGGCTCATTAGGATTCAAAATTTTGGATATAGGAAGACCTATTGAATGTCAAGTACTTTATAATGTTATTTCCATTTTGAGATGATGTATTTGAACTCCATTTTCCGTTAATGAAAGGTTCATTGTTGGTCTACATCTAAGCTAACTTTGGAGGGTTGAAACCCTTAGGTTATAGCCCAACCCAAAGGCTTTAGTCCCTCTCAAGTATTTTTATTTTATCCTTTTTAAAGTTGTGGTATTTTTTTCCTTTTTTAGGTAGAAATTAGATTGCAAAAATTGTGGTTTCATGCGTGATCACCACCTCTCTTGTGGGAAGTGTAGTTGAAGAGTCTACAACAACAAGCCAAAAATATGTGTTTGTGTCTCTTTGTAATTTGCTAGGCTTTGGTTTGTAATTCTATTTAATACTTTTTTTATTGGCAGTAGAATTTAATATCAAGTCTTTGCAAATGGATTAGATGCATGTTGTAGGATAGAATAAATCTTGATGAAATAAAATTCAACTCATCCTTTGGACCTTGATTTATTTTTCTACAGTTTGATCATTAGATGTATGTTATTCCTAAGAGTAAAAGAGGTTTATTTATAGTTTTCAAGTACTACCAGTGACTTGAACGGATTGGCACATTAATCCTACATCCAATTTTTCATTACCATCCTCTTCCTCGACACCTCATACTGCTCTCAAAATTTTCCATCGAGACCATATTTTCAGGGTCATTGAAGGACATTGTGAGCATGTATTTTTATGAAAGATGAGCCTTTGGGGAGTGCTAATCTTGGAAAAATTCCTCCGATATCCGTCATACACCCTCATCCACCTTCCTCCACCTTCATAACACCTTTCTTACCCTCAAGATGCTTTCAGACCCAATCTGGTAGAAAAACAAGGTATCATGTAGTATCTTGTAGCAACCCTATAGCACTGCCTAAAAATTGCCATATTTTCTCTAAGATATTGAATTTTTCATTTTGGTACTGAATAATGACCTCTAGGTTTTGAATCCATGATTAGGGAGACCCAAGGACCTCTCTAAACCCATACTTCCTTCACCGCAAGTACAAGACAACAATTATAATTAGGAGAAAATTTCTACATTTGAATCAAAATGAGTATTATTTTATGCAATAAGGAAGGATCATGTTACTAAAGCTAAAATAATCTTACACTCAATGATATAAAGGGAAACTCTTCAATGCAAATATATTAGACCTAGTTTTTTAAAGTTACACTCTTGGATTTTCTAGTCATGTGTTGTAGGTCAAATTTCCTCTTTCAAAGAAATTTGCAAATATAGTAATGCTTTACATTTTGAAAGTAGAGTGTTGACTTGATTGGTTTGCAATTAGAGTAGCATGGTTCAGTTTTTCAATTAGTATAGTCTTTTTCCTTCTTGTAGTTACAATTAGTATTCACATCTAATGAATGGCACTTTCATTTCTGCAAGTAGGGTAATGTTCACTTCCTTGCAATTATGGTATCCTTTTGTATCTTCATTAAAATTCACTTTGTAGTTAGTTGAAGGAGTGTACTCTGCATACCTTGATCTGATTCAATGGATGAGGGTGACATGACTAGAGCTTGACCTACAATTCATATAACACTGTCACCTTTGATTTTGTACAAACCTAGGTTAATCATTTAAGTTGAGGGTCTTGCGAGTTGCAACATCCTTGTTGCAATACCAGGGCTCATCATTTAGCAATATAGATAGTTAGTAAAATTTTATGGAAATTAACTTCAACATTACAATCTCTAGAAACCCATTAGAGTATTAGTTCACTACTGAAATTAGTTTGGTCGTAGGTTAATGACATCTAAACGCCCTAGTTATAATGTTGGGGTAGTCATGGATTCTATAATTATCTCATTATTTTCTAAAAGGACTAATTTTTTCTTCTTTTGTTGCATTTTTATCTATAAACTATTGTGATATTCCATTGGAAGAATTCATTGTAATAAATATGATAAAATTACTTAAACATTTATTATTAATTTTACTTTAGATTTCAAATGTTTTGTTTAGCTGGATTTTTGCTAAATTAAATAAATTAGTTAATTATGAGAAATATAAAAAAAAAATTATACACCATTCATAATAGACAAATATTTTCCTTGGGAAATCCATATGGAAGAAAACCCAGCTAGAAATTGAGGTTGATTTTCTCTCTTTTCCCCACTCTGGAAAATGTGAAAGTGAAAAGAAATGGGTACTCTCTATGGAGTTACTTGAGTCTTGTGGCTTGTATGGCTAGTTTAGAACCTTAACCCCCTCTATTTTTCTCTCTAACTTCTCACTACTAGTTGATTTTCTCAATTGTGGAAAAAAATACAATAGCATCCTAGTGGTTCAGTATTTAATATAGCTCGATAGCCAACTAGAAATAAGGTTCAATTCCCTAAATTCTCAACTAGAGTTACATGATTGAACCTTCTTCAAAGTCCACACATGACTAACCCCATATATATGAGTAAAAAGGTGTGACGTCCACTCGTACCATGGTGTTGGTCAATTTTCTAGAGGCATAACTTTTACATATGAACTCGAATTGACATAATATTTACACCCTTGGAAAGATATTTAAGTATATAACAATATGTTGGGGTATAATGCTAAATAAGTAATGTTTTTACTCAAATTTTTTATTTAATGCCTCAAAATGAGGCTATAAGGTTTTAACGCCAATTCTCCAAATTAAGACCTATCAGTAAGATTAATCTTGCAAGTCCATTCGTTTAATTGTTCCACTCTAAATGCATTAAAGAAGACGGCATACAATATATTTTTCCACTCCTAACATAAAAGTTATCATAAAATGATAAAATTTACTTGATTTTATATTATTTAATAAAATTATAAAGACATTTTTTAAAATATTATTTATTTTTAATTATATAAAAACCATTTATCTATTATTTTAATTTTTTTATTATTAATTTTATATGTTTGATCTATTTTGAAATTGGCATCCTAGAATTTATAATATTTAAATAAAATAATTTATGGAGTGTTGAAATTTAATAAATATAGAATATTCTAAGTCTTATACATGATCTAAGAGTTGTAATTAAGAGTTGTTCAATAGTTTTTCCATTTCAAAACTCATAATCAAGTCTATCTTCACGCTTTTTTCATCTCCTATGTGGCTTTTTCCATCACCTATTTATACCTGCCATGATTCGATGGAAATATCTAGTGTTGTTTCAATTGAGACATAAAGAGTCGTTAAGATGAGTTTAGGTAGTTTAACATGCAAGTTCAATTTGATCACATTCATGGAGCAACTATGTAGATCACCTTGTTTAACCAACTATGTTGAAGCCATGCTCTAAAATCTATGAATGCAGGTGTAAAGTATCGATTTGAAGGAATTTTAAACTTTGTTTTTAAACATTTCTCCTTTCAAAATCTTTTTAAACATGTTTTTTAAAAATTTCTCTTTTCAATATCTACAAATTAGAGAAAGGTTACTTTTTCACAAGCTAAGTATGTGATCATTTATTTTTAATTACAATTTTCAACCAATTACATAGTGAATTCAAGTCTACATTGCAAAATATAGAGCCAATAATTACAAATTACATCAATTAATTTCTCTTCTGAATACAAATTATTGCACTCTGGATTTTTTTACTTTTCAAAAGATATATGTTGGATAATGAAATTCACTTTAAAAAAAACTGCGTTATCGAGCTATATTTTCAAAAAAATATATCATTAAAATGTAACGTACAATTTGAAGCTCAAAGCCTTTTCACCCTTGCATTCATGTTTTCCTTAATCATTATTATACCTGCCGCTAGCAGGTATTATGCATCAGGTTTTTCTGTGATTAGGCAATAATTTGTCTCCAAATTTTTTTATTTTTCAAAAGATAGATCTTGGATAATGAAATTCACTTTAAAAAAACTGCTTTATCAGGCTATATTTTCAAAAATATATATCATTAAAATGTAACATATAGTTTGAAGCTCAAAGCCTTTTCACCCTTGCATTCATGTTCTCCTTAATCATTATTATGCATCAGGTTTTTCTTGCATTCATGTTCTCCTTAATCATTATTATACCTATCTCCAACAAGTATTATGCATCAGGTTTTCCTGTGATTAGACATTAATTTGTCTATAAATAGAAAAATTTATAGTTTTTTCATATAGTTAAACTTTGTTAGTTTTTATTATGCATCAGATTTTCCTGTGATTAGACATTAATTTGTCTATAAATTGTACTCTGGATTTTTTATTTTTCAAAAGATAGATATTGGATAATGAAATTCCCTTAAAAAAATTTGAAGCTCAAAGCCTTTTCACCCTTGCATTCATGTTCTCCTTAATCATTATTATACCTGCCGCCAGAAGGTATTATGCATCAAGTTTGCATTCATGTTCTCCTGAATCATTATTACACCTGCCACCATCAAGTTTTCCTGTGATTAAACAGGAGTATTTTAGTTTTTTCATAATTAAATTTTGGTAATTTTTATTATGCATCAGGTTTTCTTAGGTTTTCTTCTGATTAAACATTTTTCTATTTATAGTTTTTTCATGGAAAAATTTATAGTTTTTTCATAGTTAAACTTTGGTAGTTTTTATTGTTTATTTATTTTAATTATTTAAATCTGTTTTTTCTTTTCTGAGATGGAATTGGCTCATTTTTTGAACTTCTTATTGGAAACTGCTTTGGGATTCACATCAACGAAACTATCAGTCTGAAGAAGTTGAGATTGCAGAAGCTAGACCTGATCCTACTGTTGGTTTCAGAGAAATTCAACTCTTTTCTATTCAATACCAACAACATCATATCAAAATAAATGTCTTTGTTAAAGGCAAGACATTCAGATTAACTTCATTTCTTGACTTTGGATCAGATGTTAATATTTTTTCTAAAAAGGCTGTTCCATCTCAATATTGGTCTACTGCTACCCGTAAACTCATTGGTCTAGGGAAAATAACTCTAGATTATGAAGTCCCTAAAGCTGCAGTATGTTTTGATTCACATTGTATAAAATTAAGATTTACAGTAGGATATATCCCAGTTGATTGTATTCTTGGAAATGTGTTCCTGGCAATAGTAGAACCTCATGGTTCTATGAGCTTTCCAAATAAAAGGAGGGATATTTCATCACAATGCCTACATCTGATAAAAAAGGCAAGAGGATATAATTACCTTATGTTTCTAATCTTCGAATCTCAAAAATGGTGCATGCTATGCAAGAGCTTAAGAAAGCAGAAGACAGTCTCTCAAAACTCAAAGAGCATAAAAGCATTCTACAAATTGAAGGACAGTTGAGTTCTCCCCAAATTCAGAAACAAATTTCTGAATTTCAGAAGCAGTTTGAAGACACATGCTTCTCAGAAGAACCAAATGCATTCTGGCACAGAAAGCAGCATTGTGTGGAGCTACCCTACAAAGAAGGTTAACAGGGTAAGCCATGTAAATCTAGAGCCATACCCATGAACAAAGAATACAGAAGGCTTTGTGAAAAATAAATTAGTCAGCTTCTGAACAGAAAATTGATTCGGAAGTCTAGCAGCCCTTGGAACTGCTATGGCTTCTATGTCAATAAAAGGAGTGAACAAATTCGAGGTATACCAAGATTGGTTATAAAATATAAACCTCTGAATTATGTATTGGCTGATGATACCTACCCCATTCCCCACAAAGGAGATCTACTGAGTAGGATCGCTAGAGCCAAAGTATTTTCCAAGTTTGATCTCAAATCAGGATTCTGGCAAGTGGCTATTGCAGAGAAAGATAAATTTAAAACAGCTTTCAGTGTTCCTGCAGGTCACTATGAATGGAATGTGATGCCTTTCGGCCTCAAGAATGCGCCTGGAAGTTTCAGAAGGTAATGGATTATGTTTTTAAGCCATATGCTAAATGGTTGTTAGCATATATAGATGATATCCTGATTTTCTCTAAGAATCTTCAAGATCATTTTAGACATTTAAAGATTTTTATGAAATTGGTCAAGAAGAATGGTTTGGTCTTGAGTAAAATGAAAATGGAGCTCTCCAAGACCAAAATAAAGTTTCTTGGGCACACCATTGAAAATGGACAAATTGCTTTACAATCTCATGCCTTAGAATTTGCAGACAAGTTTCCAGATGAAATCGTTGACAAGACATAGCTGCAAAGATTTTTAGGCTGTCTTAACTATGTAAGAAATTTTTATCCAAATTGTTCCATAGACAGATCTCTGCTCAATCAGAGATTAAGAAAGAATCCTCTACCTTGGACAGAAGCACACTCTGAAGCAGTCAGAGAAATTAAATCCAAGGTAAGAAATCTCCCTATTCTGTATGTTGCAGAAGATACATTTTTCAAGATTGTAGAATCAGACGCCAACAACATTGGATGGGGAGGTGTCCTTGTTGGGGCCCTTGTTTTTGTTTAAGTTTTGGAATTTTGGCTAAGACAGTTTGAGTTTTGACCCTTTTTTAGTTGCGGAAGGAATACACATGGCAGCCGCGACGGCGCCGCAACTACCAGAAGTCGCGGAGCTACCAAGGTGGCGCGGAAGTACTCGATAGCTGGAGATAGAACAGAGACAAGTGCAGATGCGAGAAACACATCAGAAGACAGAAAGTAGAACACGCAGACATCAGGAGAGAAGCTGAGAGAAGCCGAAGTGAAGATGCAGAGGAGCCGATAGTCGCGGGTGAGGGTGAATAAATAACAGTCACCCGGCCGAAAAGAGGTTGTTGAATGTTGGAGGTTGTTGAGAATGCTGGATGCATGCTGAAGAGGTTGCGAGGCTCGAGCCAGGGAAAGACGCGCAGAGCAGCTGCGGAGGAATCATGCATGGTCCTCATATGGTTTCTGATCTTCTCTATTCTACCTTTCTGTTCCAACTGCATCGGTATCAGATTTGTGAGCTATCCGTGAGAATGCTATGTAATCCTGTGTTTGGCCGAAGAGATTAATACAATGGAAGGTTGTTGTCTCAATAAGATGTTCATGTGTTTGTAACGTGGTTATGCTGGTTTAAAATTTTATTTACGAATGTCTGAATGCTTACTAAGTAATCTTGCGTATATAACTTTGTATATGTAATGGATGCACCGTCTTTCTTTAGTTGCGGGTTTAGTCCTTACCATTGATCTCATCCCCTTTTGCATGTGGTTGCGGCACGCCTCGGGTGAGACGCACTGCTCTCCTGAGTAGGGTGAAAATGTCGGCGTGTTCCTAGACTACACTGGACCCCTTTGTTGGCCCCAACTCTTGAACCTGGGTCTTGTCCGCGAGACCTGATTTCTCGCCAACAAATGGTTCCGTTGCCGGGACCTGCATGTTCTGAGGGGATCTAGATCATGGTATCGAGGATTTTTGAAGGAGAAATACGGCGATGGTGGGATGATCATCTTGACCAGTTCATTGCTCAGCAAGCAGAGCTGACCAAGAAAAAGGAGGCGGTGATCAAGGAGCTTGTTCTTTTCTCTGACGCAGCCAGTGACACGTACGAAATTTTATGGGGAAGGTTCCCTACAGACCTTTACAATTGGTTGCGGAGATTACGAGCAACGCTGCCCCAAGAAGGCTTGCGGAAGATAAACTGCAGGTGGACGCACGAAGATCTGGTGGCACTGCATCGGGTAGATACTGACCTAACCCGCGCAGTGGATTTTTGGGTAAGGACCACGTTGGAAGGATACGCTGTGGAGTTTGCTGCTGAGTGCTATCAATCCTTCTCGAAGGCCGAGGCTGTCTTCCACTCAGGGCTGCGGGGGAAGCTGTTGAAGGAGATTCCGCTGTGGATCAAGGCCCTAATGGTGGACGAAGGGTTGATTGAATTCCACAAAACGGGTATGGAAGCGTAAACCACCCGTACTGGGGGAAGGGTTGAGGGGACCGATGCTGTGTAGACTGTGAGAGTGGGGAGTGGGGAATGGATGTTGAGGCCGCATGCAAGTTGCGGGAGCTACGTGCGCATCAGCGGGCACATATCGTCGATAGGTGGCGAAGAAGGGTAACGAGAGATTTGAAGAGAAGGGAGATCGAGAGGAAAAATCAGAAGGAGGCGCCTCCGAGGACGGGAATTATGGGTTTGGACACCCGGAAAGAAGACGGGACAGCAGTGGAAGTGCAGTGGGTGCATGGGAGCCCAGCGATGCGAGAAAGAGAGATTGTGACTAGCGAAGATAATGGAAAGATGTAGCCCGAAGAAAGTTCCGATGATGAATGGCACGACGTAATGCAGCAGATGTTTCAAGACCAGACGGCACCCAACCCTCCAGGCAGCCCTACTTCTCACCTTCCGCATGGCCAGGATCACGACCTTCCCCTGGTACTGTATCAACCTTTAAGTAATATTTTTATTCAGTTACAAGCTTTGAGTCGGTCTTACAATAGTGCATCAGTGTCAGTAACGTCCGGTAACAGCAGCGTTGCTAGTAGTGGTATTTTTCCTAGTGGAACAGTTGCGCAACCAGGACCTGGAGGCTTTATCCTGGTTAATTCTCCGCAAGTACAAATGGTAGGGACTTTTTGCCCAGATCCAGTTCGTCGGGGCAATGACGACTGCAGAATAACACCGGCATTCGTGCGAAGCCATCCGATGGCCGCCACGCCGATGTGTGTAAGTGATGAGACTCCAAACCACGCTCAGAGAGAGGGCTCTGCGATGGTTTATCAAGTGGTCCGAGGCGCATCCTAACCCCGTAATTGCGGACGTGAAGCAGGATTTTGTCCGCGAATTCAAGCTCCCCCAGACAGACCAGCAGGGCCTGTCGGAGCTATGGGAAATTAAGCAGAAGGAAGGTGAGACCGCATGGGAGTTGATGCGGTGATTCAAGGACACGATCGGGAAACTCAGATACCCGATCGATCCAAACCACCAGAGGGACTGGTTCATCAAGACTCTGCTCCCCTTGACACGAACCCCTCTCACTCAGCAGAAGATTGATAATCTGCAGGACGCTTGAGCAAAGCCATAGGCGATAGGTTTAAGGCCATGGCATACCCCAGTGAATACTTCGGTGGCCCCGTGGCACCCTTCTTTCTGCAGGGTTGCAACACCATCACAATGACCGAAAAGCTCAAGGAACTTCAGCCAGCGAGACCAATGCGACCGAATGTTTGGTTACTCATTGTCGTTTAGGCCACGGCCGGAACCGAGGTCTCACACAAGGCAGAGCAGACTCTCAGCCAAAGAAGTATTCAGGGGGTCTCACAAACTCAGAGGTATGCTTGGCATGAACTCGGGCAGGAGCTCTGCACTGGCTCACCAGATTACAGTGCTTCCCATCTAACCGAGTTCTCTACCTACGAGATCACAGATCTTCCGAATGTTGGGAGTCCCCTGGACAGTCATATTGATGTACATCTACTGTCCCGAAACAATGCATATTATACTGCGAATTTTGTGTGTCCACGACTCACAACACTGAGCAGTGCAGGGCGCTTGATGCACTTGCGGATCGACTGGATCGTCCCTCGTACAGGGTGAACGAGGCACCAAGGGGAAGAGGTGGCGGCATGGGGGGAGGCCGAACAGGCGGACGTGGTCCGGTCAAATGCTACAACTGTGACCAGGAGGGTCATGTGGCTCGAGAATGTCCCCTTCCGCGACGACCCTAGTGTTCCCAGTGTCGGGTCAACGCCCATGCTACGGAAGACTGTCCGGAGCTCATCAAGAAGTGGGAAGAACGGGTGCGGCAGAGGGGAGCGAATCTGATAAACTCAGAACCGCGAGGGGCCGCAACCCCTGACATGCAGAACGTCGCGATAGTAATGCGGGGCAGAAAGAAGACTGGAGATGATACCCACGAGAAGGAGCCAGCACGAGTGGTTCGGCCGGCATCCCCAAAGAAGTTGATCCGGACCGAAGTCCAGAAGAAGTATTTCCAGGAGGCGGTTGAGGCATTCGCCCAGTTGCGCAACGAGGGAGGGTTGGAGGAGCCCAGGTGGTCGGAATCCGGTGCGAAGAACGTCGCAGATACTGTGGTCGAGGATTGGCTCCGGCTATTCCTCAGGATTGTTGATAACGCTGTGCTGCGGCAGCAGCTCAAGCATGTTTTGGACGGAGCGCTGCAGGGGCGCACAGAACCCAGAGATCCGGTGGATGCTAGGCCTCAATACGTGCAACGTGTCAAGCGGAACAAGCAACGAACAGGCAAATAATTCCGGCTTAACACGCAGGTCGCAGGGTTCCAAATCAGCGACACCATGTTGGACTTGGGGTCCGACGTCAACATACTGCCACGAAAGACATGGGAGGCTCTTGGAAGGCCAAGGTTAGCCCACTCGCCAATCCAACTCAGGATGGCGAACCAGTACTGCATTCTACCAATCGGCTGGCTAGAGGGAGTCGAAGTCAACGTTGCGGGGGTGAAGACATACACCGATTTTGAGGTTATTGATATCATGGGCGACAAGGATCCCTATCCGGCCTTACTCGGCATTGATTGGGCTTTTGAGAATTACGCCATCATCGACCTCAAGAAGGAGCTGATGATATTTGAGGATGGGGAGGTATGGGTCACCCAGCCTCTCGACCCGTATCAGGGCCCGCAATATACAGAAACAGTGGACAATCGGGAGGATGCTCAGATAATGGACCATCTCTATCAGATGACTGCAGGGAAGCGGGACGATTATATTAACCCGACCGCAACTGGCTCTATCAGTTGGCGGAGTGTACAGAGCTCGGAGCTCAGTTCCGAACTCGCTTGGGAAGACTGGCAGCAAGGGGGATACGAGACCACCACGCGGAGATGTGCCTCTATCGCTCAGGTCCGGTGGGTAGGGACTGAGATCCGCGGATATCCCACATTATCAAACATGCAAGCGGTCAATACTTTTATTGCTAAAGTGGAAGATCGGGTCCCAGCTGAAAGCCGGATGGCCCTTTTGGATGTGGCCTTGTAGTCAACATCGGCTCGATGGTGGAAAAATCATCGCAACACTTTGTTACGATGGGAGTGTGTGGTGGAGGCTCTGTGGGCACGCTTTAAAGAAGATGAAGGACCCTCCAGTATGCTCAAGTATCATGGAAATTCAGACCCGCGACACCACTTGCGGGCCTGCGAAGAATAGTGGCGGAGCTCACGGTACCCTCAGGAGCTGTGGGTCCACAGGTTTGTCCATTCCCTAGGCACCATTCCCCAGGCCTGGTACCTGGAGGAAGAGCGGAAACGGGAGACCCGCTCTTGGCAGGCAGTTGCGGACAAGTTCGTTTTGAGCTTCTCGTTCGAAGGGGAGACGGCGCAGGAGTCTCAGGCCCTACAGGCGATCAAGGAGGTCTTGTTTTTCCGCCAGCCTAAGCCCGATAAGGGCCCGACTGTGTCACGACATGAGGTCCGGCGCGAGTTGGTCTGTCACTGGATTGACGGCGATCCGGAGGACGATAGTTTGGAGGACCTCAGACATCTCTATTTTGACGAAAGGGAAGGCGAGCGGAGCATCAACGAAGAGCCGATGACGAAAGGAGTCCATTTACAGCCGCTGAAGACAAAAAAACTGAACATTGGAACGGACGAGAAACCTAAGCTCGCAACGGTGGGAGACTACTGGGACGAGGAGACAACAAAAGAAATTTTCAGTCTCCTCCGGGAATACGAAGATCTGTTTCCATCTTCAGTTGCGGACCTGAAGGGGATCAAGGGGGATCTGGGCGAGATGCGCATCACACTGAAACCGGGGGCCAGGCTGGTGAAGCACCGACCCTACCGGTTGAATCCACGTATCAAAGAGAAGGTCAAGATGGAGATTGACAAGATGCTGACTGCAGGTCTCATCTTTCCAGTAGAAGAAGCGGAATGGGTGAGTCCGATTGTCATCCAGAACAAGAAGGACAAAGCGGAGATCCGGGTCTGTGTAGACTACCGGAGCTTGAATAATGCTTGTATCCACGACCCGTTTCCCACTCCCTTCAGCGATGAAGTTCTAGATCATGTCACGGGAAACGAAGCTTATTCCTTCACTGATGGGTTTCCGGGCTACCATCAGGTGTGCATCGCCGAGGAAGACAAAGCAAAGACGACATTCACCACTGAGTGGGGATCATTCGCATACCACGTTATGCCGTTTGGTCTGAAGAACGCACCGGCTGTGTTTTCCCGGATTGTCATTGCTGCTTTCCGGGAGTACATTCACAAGTTCCTAGAAGTCTATATGGATGACTGGACTGTTTACAACCTGCTGAAGAAACACGCCTCCCTGTTGCGTGTTATGTTCGACCGGTGTCGCCAGCTGCAGATTTCCTTGAACTTGAAGAAATGTATTTTTGCAGTACCATTCGGCACACTCTTGAGCCACGTGGTATGCAAGCAAGGGGTCTGCGTTGATCCTGCCAAGGTCGCGGTCATCGTCCACATGGAGGCCCCCGAGACTGTGAAGCAGTTGCGGGCACTTCTCGGGCACACAGGATACTACAGGCGGTTTACCCGCAACTACGCCAAAATTACGGCCCCCCTGGAGAAACTGTTGCAGAAGGCAGAAGCATTTGAGTGGACAGCGGAGTGCAGGAAGGCACTTGACACATTGAAGGAGAAGTTGGCGACGGCACCCATACTTGTTCATCCCGACTGGGATAAGCAGTTCCATGTCCATATTGATGCGTCCGGAATTGCGCTCGGAGCTGTATTGGCGCAACCCAGGGAGACGACAGTTGATCACCCGGTGTACTTCGCCAGCCGTCGGTTGTCGAATGCGAAGAAGAATTACACCACGACCGAGCGGGAGGCATTGGCGATGGTGTACTCTCTCCAGAAGTTCCGCCACTATCTTCTGGGCGGAAAATTTACATTTTTCACGGACCATTCGGCATTGAAATATCTGGTAAATAAGCCTATGTTGGAAGGAAGAATCTGTCGATGGCTTCTACTTTTTCAGGAGTTCACATTTGAGGTGATTGTCAAGCCAGGCAGGTTGAATGTTGGTCCCGACCATTTATCCAGGTTGGAGACGGGAGAGAATGAAGGGCCGGTGGACGATCAGCTTCCGGATGCTGACCTCTTCCGGGTTGAAGCAGTACCAGATTACCTGGCTGACATCGCCATGTATCTGACCATGGGACAGTGCCCCGAAGATTACACCCCGCTTCAGAAACGCCACCTGGTTGTCCGGGCGGCCGACTACCAATTGATCGCAGGGCAGCTGTACAAACTAGGGCTTGATGAGGTGTTGCACAGGTGTGTTCTCGACCATGAATGGGAAGCAGTGATGTGGGAATGTCACAGTGGTGTTGCGAGGGGGCATGTGGGTGCGAAACCTACCGCAAGGAAGGTGCTTCAAGCTGGCCTGTGGTGGCCAACGGTACATGCTGACTGTAAGGCCTATGTGAAGCGTTGTGATGTTTTCCAGCGGACGGGAAGGCCTTCGCACCGGGACGAGCTTCCGCTACACCCAGTGCATGTGGTTGCGGCACGCCTCGGGTGAGACGCACTGCTCTCCTAAGCAGGGTGAAAATGCCGGCGTGTTCCTAGACTACACTGGACCCCTTTGTTGGCCCCAACTCTTGAACCTGGGTCTTGTCTGCGAGACCTGATTTCTCGCCAACAGTCCTGAAACAACGACCAGATGAAAAGAGGAGAAAAAAAGAAGAAAAATTTGCGCAATACGCCTCAGGTGTTTGGAGTAAAGCCGAAAAGAACTACTCCACTATTGAACAAGAGGTAAAAGCAGCTTGGAATTGTATTTGTAAGTTCTCTATTCATTTGGTTAACAAGTTTTTTCTGCTAAGAACAGATGCACAAGCTTTGGTAAAAGTCTTAACCAAGACTATCAAAAATCCTGAAGACGCCAAATTTGCAAGATGGCAGGATCTATTCACCAACTTTGATTTCAAAGTTGAACACATCAAAGGTATTCATAACTGTCTCCCTGATTTTCTTAGTAGAGAGTATCTCCAACAACAAGAACAATGTGATGACCCAGAAGAAGATGAGGAAGCACATGTAATGGTCATCATTACCGAATGGGATCACGCCCATCAAAGAGAAACAATCAGATCCATATCTAATGATGAATCATGGGCGGTATACAGAGAAAAGTGGAGACCCGCGTGGCAACTCCGCAATACAAAGGTACTTGATGCAGATTTGCAAAGCCATTCTGATATCTTACATCTTGTACCAGAAAGGAGAATACATCCGAGAGGAAGCAGATGGATTCATGACATGATGTATTCCACTTGTATGACAAATTCACATGAAGCTGAAAGATCTTTGTCTGAATATTTTTTTGATCTCACTGTTATGTGTACTGGCGGCAGTGACAGAACAAAAATCTATTACAAATCCTATGCCATTAATAGGACACGGGATCCAAGATGGAACTAGACAAAAAGATTTCAGATGTGGCCAGGTAATAATCCTAACTTAATTTTTCCTGACACTGTGTATAATTTTTCAGGATACAAGAACCATTGGTGGAACCTAATGAACAAATATGGTCGTAATGAAACTCATTACACCAAAATAAAATTTGGTCCCACTTGGATAAACCAGAAAAGACAACAACCTCCATGGCTCATCAACTGGTGGTTCGACTATGGGTTAAGTGCTTATGGCATGGATCCATACTATTTTTAATCTTACTATCAAAGCCAATGTAATGAATGTTTAGAAACCATAGGAGAATGTTTCCATACTCCTTGCCAAACAGTAAGAGACATAGGCCAGCTAGAATACAGATTGATAAATTCTGTATTAGAATCACATATGAAGATGCATCATCAATGGCTAGTAATGACAAAAATAAAACACCAGATTATTTTAAACAAACCCATGATTTTATGCCAAATATACACAAAGGCCTGGGATGACACAATATATCCAAATCTCAGATTTCCGGGCATAAAAATATTGGAGGTTCCTGATGAAGCCAGTACAAGCGGTTCACATGGGCTCCGCTAAAACAAAAGTATCCATTGTGTTGGAACACCCAGTCACGGGTCTACAGTGACAGGTCTTTTCCCGAGGGATTTTTACCTGTTCAAAAAAGAATCCTCCGTGTTTTGAATAATTGTTGTTTCCTCATGGGTCTTGTACATAAAAGGTATCCACTGTGTAAATCACACACTTCACGTGAATAAGTCCGGAGAAAGAATCTCGGTGCGGATGTCACTTCGGTGTTACCCAAAATCCATGATTCTCCTCCACGTCATAGACAATAGGACGAACCAAATTGATTTTTTGTCCCCCCTCAATTGCTAGAAATTTAGGGTAAGGCTCATTCATTCGAGCATCGAAAGTTACAGTGTTTAGAGTCAATTTTGGTTTTTTTAAGTCTAAGTCTGAGCTCCCTGCTCTGCATCTGCAAGAAGTTTCTCGATCTTCTTGCATCACGGAGATTGGTCTCAAGTCCTTAGGTGATCTGAGAATCCTGCGTGTATATGTGCTCGGCATAGGCAAGAACCTAAAGTGGCCAGATCAATAGGTTGAATCTTTTCTTTTCTGTTGATTGAGCTCTGAGACAGAGTCTGCAACTAGCCAGATAGCCTCCAGTATCGCTCGCTCATTTACTGAGTAGCTAATGTCTGGTAAATTCCACTGCAGTCAATCTCTGGAAAGAGATCTATCTGAGTCCTATAATTTGCCCTCTGATGTAATATCATTTTGAAAAATCAATAAAGAGAGAAAGTTTTGTTTCACATTTTTAAGAACTGTAACTCTGAGCTTTATGAATGTCCACTGACGTAGTATTGTCTTCTTAAAAGTTCGCCAAAAGTTCGCCAGAGGTTCGCCAAATCTCGAAGGGACGTGGAGTAGGCCGTTAAAAGGCGAGGGAAGCGGCAGAGAAGGCCAAAAGAGGCGTGAAAGAGAAAGTAGGTTCAGAAGTTTATTGACAGATTTCCCAGTTTATTCCCTAAAGAGTCTTCTCCAGAATCTCCTAAATATAAACTCACCATTGCCTCTCTGTATGAAGAGCCTGACTCTGAAGAGCAAGTCCTCCCTATATATGAGCCTCTAGAAGCTCAATATACCAGATATTCCCCTCCTGATTTGAATGGTCTTGGCAAGGTTACTCCGAGAGAAACCTTTTTTGACCATAGCCATAAAGAGTGGAACATAGATAATCTCTCATCAGCCCAAATCAGACAAGTATTGGATCAAATGATTACAGAATATAAGCTGATGTGTATTGAAGGAAAATATGAAGTTGAAGCCTGTAAAACACTAATTCCATGTTTTACTGGTACTCTTGCTAGATGGTGGGAATTAGAATCCTCTCCTGCCATGATAGAGAAGATGGAGAAAGAAGTGGTGAAGGATGAAAATGGAGATGTTGAATTTCTTCCTGATGGCAGACCTATAAATAACATGATTGGTGCTCTCACAACACTGATCCAAGAACATTTCTGTGGAGATGACCCACTCATTTCAGACAAGAATGAGATGATTCTGATGAATCTGAAATGCAGGAACATAAACCACTATGAATATTTTCATTGAGATTGGATGCAGATAATCTTCCTGGTTAAAGACCCTAAGAATCTGCTATGGAAGCAGGTATATATTGCAGCACTTCCATCCAAGCTTGTTGATATTTTGAAGCTACAAGAAGTTTTCCAGTTGCCTCTGGAAACATACTTATGGGGTCAAGTGTATAGTATTATCACTAGAGTTCTGATTACTCTCTGTACCAGCTCAAAAATGAATAAGTCTATTGACAAGTTGAATAGATTGTCTGGTATAAAGTCATTTTGTAATAAGTATGGCATCACCATAGATGATCCTTTGGTAAAACATAGAAAGTCCAAGAAGAAGGCTAAGAATACTTACAGAAGAAATAAACCTTATTCTTATCATATGTCTTCCAAAGAGATCACTGAATTAAGACAGAAAAGAAAGCCATACAAAAAGGTTTCAAAAAAGCCTTCCAAAAGGGGATATTATAAATATGTCCCCAAGACACATTATTATGGTCCACAAGATATTCATCCACGTGAACATAAGCTTGAAAGGATGAAAGGGGTCACTTGTTGGCTCTATGGACAGACAGGGCATACATCCAATTTGTGTCCTACCGCTAAAGAGTCTCGACTAAATCGAGGCAAGAAGACGAAACCACAGAGGGGTCAAACTTTAGCTGTTAAATTTGAACCCCAATGTGATGCCTGTGGTTCATTATTTCATAAAAAAGAAGATTGTCGCTGATTGGCTATACAGCAACATCAAGAAGAATCCTCTTCTGTTTCTGATACTGATAATTCTTCCTCTTCGGAGTCTGAAAATGAAGAAGTTAACGCATATTGTCAGTATTCTGATTCCGAAAATTGTAAATGTGGTTGCTCTAGTTCCGAATCAGTTTTTTCCTCTAACAATGATCTTGATGAAGAATTTTCAGGAAAGTTAAAAGTGCTAATGGCTCAAACAGACGAAGAAGAAGCAAAAGTCTTTTCTCAAATCCGAGCCATGGAAGATGGTGATTTGAAGACTAGATTGATTGAAGCATTTATCCAGTCTTCCAGTTCTTCCTCCAACTCTCGTCCAACTAAGAAGTCTCTATTCTTAGATACTTCTTATGAAAAGAACACCAGGAGTTATCTCCGTCAACAACAGGAATGCAAAGTTCGCGCACTCACTTTGGGGGAGGTGAGTAGGGAGATACACTCCAAACTGTTAATCTCAGAAGTATGGATGAAATGGTTATTCATCAGAATCACAATACTAGGACCGGTGAAGCTCCTCCTTCTACATCAGTCACTCCCTATCCTAATCCTAAGTGTTCTGATATCCCATTTCGACATGAAGACGAACATGTCCCCATGATGCATCTTCTTCCTACTCTGGAGAATGAGGATCTGAGATTAATTGAGATTTTCTCAAATATGAGATCTCCTAAGGCACCCAGACATGGTATTGGCTATTTAGAACAAAAAGATAAGTTGATTCCTGAATGTAGATTTAAAGATCTGCCAGCTGACATAAAGAAACCATATGTTATGGAAATACAAAAGTTTTATACTCTAATGGATGGTTGTGAAAAACATAGGATCCCTGCTCAGTGGATAAAACAGATGTTAAATTGGGATCTATATACCCATTTAGAAGCAGATGAGTTTGGATCTACTGATAGTAAAGAGGAAAAGAAACATTTGGCCTCTCAATGGAAAGAGTACATGGAAACTAGAAATTTTTGGATTTCCTTCTACTCTTGGAGACAACTAACAGAGTCAGAGATGACATTGATGACTAACTCTGCATCTTCCTCTGGTCATACTTGGTCAGCTGCTGATGGCAACAAAATATAAATTCTACTAGTTTCGCACCTTTCAAAGGCAATGTCCTTGGGGAAGGACAAATTTCTGCAAAAGCCCAGCCCTTGGTCTTGAAAGATGAGTCTGTTGTGGGAATAGACAGAAGAATACAACAAACCAGCGAACAAGTTATTTGGACTAACACTGCTATAACTCGTTTGGAGAAAAATGTTGCAAAAGCTGCCTCTGTCAAAGATCAGATAGATAAGCTTCAGGTATCTATCTCCGATGTAAATAATACTTTAAAATTTGTATATTATAACTCTTCCCAGTCAAAATATTTTGTTTTACAAACCTTGAAAAGGTTGATGAAGTAGAGACTAGTATAATAGGAAATTTTGTCTCTACACGTCAATTGATCTCTTCCTTATCTGATAAAATTGAGAAGAAAGAAGACAAGAAATCAGATAAACCTATTCCTATTAGTTTTCTCCATGAAGGAAAGTCTATTCAAGTTCAGAAGTCTATTGACAGATTTCCCAGTTTATTCCCTAAAGAGTCTGCTCCAGAATCTCCTAAATATAAAATCACCATTGCCTCTCTGTATGAAGAGCCTAACTCTGAAGAGCAAGTCCTCCTTGTATATGAGCCTCTAGAAGCTCAATATACCAGATATTCCCCTCCTGATCTGAATGGTCTTAGCAAGATTACTCCTAGAGAAACCTTTTTTGACCATAGCCATAAACAGTGGAACATAGATAATCTCTCATCAGCCCAAATCAAACAAGTACTGGATCAAATGATTACAGAATATAAGCTAATGTGTATTGAAGCCAAATCTGAAGTTGAAGCCTGTAAAACACTAATTCCATGTTTTACTGGTACTCTTGCTAGATGGTGGGAATTAGAATCCTCTCATGCCATGATAGAGAAGATGGATAAAGAAGTGGTGAAGGATGAAAATGGAGATGTTGAATTTCATCCTGATGGCAGACCTATAAATAACATGATTGGTGCTCTCATGGCACTGATACAAGAACATTTCTGTGGAGATGACCCACTCATTTCAGACAAGAATGAATTGATTCTGATGAATCTGAAATGCAGGAACATAAACCAGTATGAAGATTTTCATTGAGATTGGATGCAGAGAATATTTCTGGTCAAAGACCCTAAGAATCTGCTATGGAAGCAGGTATATCTTGCAGCACTTCCATCCAATCTTGTTGATATTTTGAAGCTACAAGAAGCTTTCCAGTTGCCTCTGGAAACATACTTATGGGGTCAAGTGTATAGTATTATCACTAGATTTCTAATTACTCTCTATACCAGCTCAAAAATGAATAAGTCTATTGACAAGTTGAATAGATTGTCTGGTACAAAGTCATTTTGTAATAAGTATGGCATCACCATAGATGATCCTTTGGTAAAACATAGAAAGTCCAAGAAGAAGGCTAAGAATACTTACAGAAGAAATCAGCCTTATTCTTATCATATGTCTTCGAAAAAGATCACTGAATTAAGACAGAAAAGAAATCCATACAAAAAGGTTTCAAAAAAGCCTTCCAAAAGGGGATATTATAAATATGTCCCCAAGACACATTATTATGGTCCACAAGATATTCATCCGCGTGAACATAAGCTTGAAAGGATGAAAGGGGTCACTTTTTGGCTCTGTGGATAGATAGGGCATACATCCAATTTGTGTCCTACCGCTAAAGAGTCTCGACTAAATCGAGGCAAGAAGATGAAACCACAGAGGGGTCAAAATTCAGCTGTTAAATCTGAACCCCAATGTGATGCCTGTGGTTCATTATTTCATAAAACAAAATATTGTCGCCGATTGGCTATACAGCAACATCAAGAAGAATCCTCTTCTGTTTCTGATACTGATAATTCTTCCTCTCCCGAGTCTGAAAATGAAGAAGTTAACGCATATTGTTAGTGTTCTGATTCCAAAAATTGTAAATGTGGTTGCTCTAGTTCCAAATCAATTTTTTCCTCTGACAATGATCTTGATGAAGAATTTTTAGGAAAGTTAAAAGTGCTAATAGCTCAAACAGACGAAGAAGAAAAAGTCTTTTCTCAAATCCGAGCCATGGAAGATGGTGATTTGAAGACTAGATTGATTCAAGCATTTATCCAGTCTTCCAGTTCTTCCTCCAGCTCTCGTCCAGCTAAGAAGTCTCTATTCTTAGATACTTATTATGAAAATAACACCAGGAGTTATCTCCGTCAACAACAAGAATGCAAAGTTCGTGCACTCACTTTGGGGGAGGTGAGTAGGAAGATACACTCCATGAAATCAGAAATTTTTGCCATGAAATTAAAAGTTTCAGAATTAGAGAAAGGTAAATAGGTAACAGCCTCTCCTGTTTCCTCTCCTATTTATTCAGGCAGAAAAACAAATTACACTATCAATTCTGCTCCTTATCAGTCTGAAGAAGTTGAGATTGCAGAAGCTAGAGCTGATCCTACTGTTGGTTTCATAGAAATGAAACTCCTTGCTATTCAATACCAACAACATCATCTCAAAATAAATGTCTGTGTTAAAGGAAAGACATTCAGATTAACTGCATTGCTTGACTCAGGATCAGATGTTAATATTTTTTCTAAAAAGGTTGTTCCATCTCAGTATTGGTCTACTGCTACCCGTAAGCTCATTGGTCTAGGGAAAATAACTCTAGATTATGAAGTCCCTAAAGCTGCAGTATGTTTTGATTCACATTGTATAAAATTAAGATTTGCAGTAGGAGATATCCCAGTTGATTGTATTCTTGGAAATGTGTTCCTGGCAGCAGTAGAACCTCATGGTTCTATGAGCTTTCCAAATAAAAGGAAGGGATATTTCATCACAATGCCTACATCTGATAAAAAAGGAAAGAGGATAGAATTACCTTATGTTTCTAATCCTCGAATCTCAACAATGGTGCAGGCTATGCAAGAGCTTAAGAAAGTAGAAGACAGTCTCTCAGAACTCAAAGAGCATAAAATAATTCTACAAATTGAAGGAAAGTTGAGTTCACCCCAAATTCAGAAACAAATTTCTGAATTTCAGAAGCAGTTTGAAGACACATGCTGCTCAGAAGAACCAAATGCATTCTGGCACAGAAAGCAGCATTGTGTGGAGCTACCCTACAAAGAAGGTTATCAGGGTAAGCCATGTAAATCCAGAGCCATACCCATGAACAAAGAATACAGAAGGCTCTGTGAAAAAGAAATTAGTCAGCTTCTTGACAAAAAGCTGATTCGGGAGTCTAGCAGCCCATGGAACTGCTATGGCTTCTATGTCAATAAAAGGAGTGAACAGATTCGAGGTATACCAAGATTGGTTATAAACTATAAACCTCTGAATTCTGTATTGGCTGACAATACCTACCCCATTCCCCACAAAGGAGATCTGCTGAGTAGGATCACTGGAGCCAAATTATTTTCCAAGTTCGATCTCAAATCAGGATTCTGGCAAGTGGCTATTGTAGAGAAAGATAAATTTAAAACAGCTTTCAATGTTCCTGCAGGGCACTATGAATGGAATGTGATGCGTTTTTACTGCAAGGACCTCTGTCACAGGTTTTCATTGCAAACAGCTCAACAGGCTGACTGGCTCACTGAGTATCTTCTTGTTTCTTAGAGTCCCCTATGTGAACCCATACACGAACCTACTTTCTCTTTCACGCCTCTTTCGGCCTTCTCTGCGGCTTCCCTCACCTTTTAATGGCCTACTCCACGTCCCTTCAAGATTTGGCGAACCTCTGGAAAAATTTTGGCGAACTTTTAAGAAGACAATACTACCTCAGTGGACATTCATAAAGCTCAGAGTTACAGTTCTTAAAAATGTGAAACAAAACTTTCTCTCTTTATTGATTTTTCCAAATGATATTACATCAGAGGTCAAATTATAGGACTCAGATAGATCTCTTTCCAGAGATTGACTGCAGTGGCATTTACCAGACTTTAGCTACTCAATAAATGAGCGAGTGATACTAGAGGCTATCTAGCCAGTTGTAGACTCTGTCTCAGAGCTCAATCAACAGAAAAGAAAAGACTCAACCTATTGATCTGGCCACTTTAGGTTCTTGCCTATGCTAAGCACATAGACACGCAGGCTTCTTATATCACCTAAGGACTTGAAACCAATCTTCGTGATGCAAGCATATCGAGAAACTTCTCGCAGATGCAGAGCAGGGAGCTCAGACTCAGACTTAAAAAAAACAAAATTGACTCTAAACACTCTAACTTCTGATGCCCAAATGAATGAGCCTTACCCTCAATTTATAAAAATTGAGGGGGGACAAATAATCAATTTGGTTCGTCCTATTATCTATGACGGGGAGGAGAATCATGGCTTTCGGGTAACATCGAAGTGACATCCGCACCGAGCTTCTTTCTCCGGACTTATTCACGTGAAGTGTGTGATTTACACAGTGGATACCTTTTATGTACAAGGCCCACGAGGAAACAACAATTATTTAGAACATGGAGGATGCTTTTTTAAACAGGTAAAAATCCCTCGGGAAAAGACCTGTCACTGTAGACCTGTGACTGGGTGTTCCAACACAATGGATACTTTTGTTTTAGCGGAGCCCATGTGAACCGCTTGTACTGGCTTCATCAGGAACCTCCAAGATTTTTATGCCCGGAAATCTGAGATTTGGATATATGGTGTCATCCCAAGCCTTTGTGTATATTCGTTGTACAATCATGGGTTTGTTTAAAATAATCTGGTGTTTTATTTTTGTCATTACCAACCATTGATGATGCATCTTCATATGTGATTCTAATACAGAATTTATCAATCTGTATTCTAGCTGGCCTATGTCTCTTACTGTTTGGCAAGGAGTATGGAAACATTCTCCTATGGTTTCTAAAAATTTATTACATTGGCTTTGATAGTAAGATTCAAAATAGTATGGATCCATGCCATAAGCACTTAACCCATAGTCGAACCACCAGTTGCTGAGCCATGGAGGTTGTTGTCTTTTCTGTTTTATCCAAGTGGGACCAAATTTTATTTTGGTGTAATGAGTTTCATTACGACCATCTTTGTTCATCAAGTTCCACCAATGGTTCTTGTATCCTGCAAAATTATACACAGTGTCAGGAAAAATTAAGTCAGGATTATTACGTGGCCACATCTGAAATATTTCTGTCCAGTTCCATCCAGGATACCGTGTCCTGTTAATGGCATAGGATTTGTAATATATTTTTGTTCTGTCATTTCCGCCAGTACAGATAACAGTGAGATCACAAAAATCTTCAGAAAAATATCTTTCAGCTTCATGTGAAGTTGTCATACAAGTGGAATACATCATGTCATGAATCTATTTGCTTCCTCTCGGATGTATTCTCCTTTCTGGTACAAGATGTAAGATATCAGAATGGCTTTGCAAATCTGCATCAAGTACCTTTGTATTGCGGAGTTGCCACGTGGGTCTCCTTTTCTCTGTATACCGCCCATGATCCATCATCATATATGGATATGAGTGTTTCTCTTTGATGGGCATGATCCCATTCAGTAATGATGACCATTACATGTGCTTCCTCATCTTCTTCTGGGTCATCACATTGTTCTTGTTGCTAGAGATACTCTCTACTAAAAAAATCAGGCAGACAGTTATGAATACCTTTGATGTGTTCAACTTTGAAATCAAAGTTGGTGAATAGAGCCTGCCATCTTGCAAATTTGGCGTCTTCAGGATTTTTTATAGTCTTGGTTAAGACTTTTGCCAAAGTTTGTGCATCTGTTCTTAGCATAAAAAACTTTTTAACCAAATGAATAAAGAACTTACAAATACAATTCCAAGCTGCTTTTACCTCTTGTTCAATATAGAGTAGTTATTTTCGGTTTTACTCCAAACACCTGAGGCGTATTGCACAACTTGTTCTTCTTTCTTTCTGCTCTTTTCATCTGATCGTTGTTTCAGGACACCTCCCCATCCAATGTTGTTGGCGTCTGATTCTACAATCTTGAAAAATGTATCTTCTGCAACATACAGAATAGGGATATTTCTTACCTTGGATTTAATTTCTCTGACTGCTTCAGAGTGTGCTTCTGTCCAAGGCAGAGGATTCTTTCTTAATCTCTGATTGAGCAGAGATCTGTCTATGGCACAATTTGGATAAAAATTGCTTACATAGTTAAGACAGCCTAAAAATATTTGTAGCTGTGTCTTGTCAACGATTTCATCTGGAAACTTGTCTGCAAATTCTAAGGCATGAGATTGTAAAGCAATTTGTCCATTTTCAATGGTGTGCCCAAGAAACTTTATTTTGGTCTTGCAGAGCTCCATTTTCTTTTTACTCAAGACTAAACCATTCTTCTTGACCAATTTCATAAAAATCTTTAAATGTCTAAAATGGTCTTGAAGATTCTTAGAGAAAATCAGGATATCATCTATATATGCTAACAACCATTCAGCATACGGCTTAAAAATAGAATCCATTACCTTCTGAAATTTGGAAGGCGCATGCTTAAGGCCGAAAGGCATCACATTCCATTCATAGTGACCTTCAGGAACACTGAAAGTTGTTTTAAATTTATCTTTCTCTGCAATAGCCACTTGCCAGAATCCTGATTTGAGATCGAACTTGGAAAATACTTTGGCTCCAGCGATCCTACTCAGAAGATCTCCTTTGTGGGGAATGGGGTAGGTATCGTCAGCAAATACAGAATTCAGAGGTTTATAGTTTATAACCAATCTTGGTATACCTCGAATCTGTTCACTCCTTTTATTGACATAGAAGCCATAGCAGTTCCAAGGGCTGCTAGACTCCCGAATCAGCTTTCTGTCAATAAGTTGACTAATTTCTTTTTCACAGAGCCTTCTATATTATTTTTTCATGGGTATGGCTATGGATTTACATGGATTACCCTGATAACCTTCTTTGTAGGGTAGCTCCACACAATGCTGCTTTCTATTCCAGAATGCATTTGGTTCTTCTAAGCAGCATGTGTCTTCAAATTGCTTCTGAAATTCAGAAATTTGTTTCTGAATTTGGGGAGAACTCAAATGTCCTTCAATTTGTATAATGCTTTTATGCTCTTTGAGTTCTGAGAGACTGTCTTTTGTTTTCTTAAGCTCTTGCATATCCTGCACCATTTTTGAGATTCGAGGATTAGAAACATAAGGTAATTCTATCCTCTTGCCTTTTTTATCAGATGTAGGCATTGTGATGAAATATCCTTCCTTTTATTTGGAAAGCTCATACAATCAACTGGGATATCTCCTACTGCAAATATTAATTTTATACAGTGTGAATCAAAACATACTGCAGCTTTAGGGACTTCATAATCTAGAGTTATTTTCCCTATACCAATGAGCTTACGGGTAGTAGTAGACCAATACTGAGATGGAACAGCCTTTTTAGAAAAAATATTAACATCTGATCCTGAGTCAAGCAATGTAGTTAATTTGAATGTCTTGCCTTTAACACAGACATTTATTTTGATATGATGTTGTTGGTATTGAATAGCAAGGAGTTGCATTTCTCTGAAACCAACAGTAGGATCAGGTCTACCTTCTACAATCTCAACTTCTTCAAACTGATAAGGAGCAGAATGGATAGTGTAATTTGTTTTTCTTCCTAAATAAATAGGAGAGGAAACAGGAGATGCTGTTACCTGTTTACCTTTTTCTAATTCTGAAACTTTTAATTTCAGGGCAGAAATTTCTGATTTCATGGAGTGTATCTCCCTACTCACCTCCCCCAAAGTGAGTGCACGAACTTTGCATTCCTGTTTTTGACAGAGATAACTCCTGGTGTTATTTTCATAAGAAGTATCTAAGAATAGAGACTTCTTAGCTGGAAGAGAGCTGGAGGAAGAACTGGAAGACTGGATAAATGCTTCAATCAATCTAGTCTTCAAATCACCATCTTCCATGGCTCGAATTTGAGAAAAGACTTTTTCTTCTTCTTCGTCTGTTTGAGCCATTAGCACTTTTAACTTTCCTAAAAATTCTTCATCAAGATCATTGTCAGAGGAAAAAACGGATTCGAAACTAGAGCAATCACATTTACAATTTTTCAGAATCAGAACACTGACAATATGCGTTAACTTATTCATTTTCAGACTCAGAAGAGGAAGAATTATCAGTATCAGAAACAGAAGAGGATTCTTATTGATGTTGTTGTATAGCCAATCGGTGACAATCTTCTGTTTTATGAAATAATGAACCACAGGCATCACATTGGGGTTCAGATTTAACAGGTGAAGTTTGACCCCTCTGTGGTTTCATCTTCTTGCCTCGATTTAGTCGAGACTTTTTAGCGATAGGACACAAATTGGATGTATGCCTTGTCTGTCCACAGAGCCAACAAGTAACCCCTTTCATCCTTTCAAGCTTATGTTCATGCGGATGAATATCTTGTGGACCATAATAATGTGTCTTGGGGACATATTTATAATATCCCCTTTTGGAAGGCTTTTTTGAAACCTTTTTGTATGTCTTTCTTTTCTGTCTTAATTCAGTGATCTTTTTGGAAGACATATGATAAGAATAAGGCTGATTTCTTCTGTAAGTCTTCTTAGCCTTCTTCTTGGACTTTCTGTGTTTTACCAAAGGATCATCTATGGTGATGCCATACTTATTACAAAATGACTTTGTACCAGGCAATATATTCAACTTGTCAATAGACTTATTCATTTTTGAGCTAGTACAGAGAGTAATTAGAACTCTAGTGATAATACTATACACATGACCCCATAAGTATGTTTCCAGAGGCAACTGGAAAAACTTCTTGTAGCTTCAAAATATCAACAAGATTGGATGGAAGTGCTGCAAGATATACCTGCTTCCATAGCATATTCTTAGGGTCTTTGACCAGGACGATTCTTTGCATCCAATCTCGATGAAAATCTTCATACTGGTTTATGTTCCTACATTTCATATTCATCAGAATCAATTCATTCTTGTCTGAAATGAGTGGGTCATCTCCACAGAAATATTCTTGGATCAGTGTTGTGAGAGCACCAATCATGTTATTTGTAGGTCTTCCATCAAGATGAAATTCAACATCTCCATTTTCATCCTTCACCACTTCTTTCTCCATCTTCTCTATCATGGCAAGAGATGATTCTAATTCCCACCATCTAGCAAGAGTACCAGTAAAACATGGAATTAGTGTTTTACAGGCTTCAACTTCAGATTTTCCTTCAATACACATTAGCTTATATTCTGTAATCATTTGATCCAGTACTTGTCTGATTTGGGCTGATGAGAGATTATCTATGTTCCACTCTTTATGACTATGGTCAAAAAAGGTTTCTCTAGGAGTAATCTTTCCAAGACCATTCAGATCAGGAGGGGAATATCTGGTATATTGAGCTTCTAGAGGCTCATATACAGGGAGGACTTGCTCTTCAGAGTCAGGCTCTTCATACAGAGAGGCAATGGTTAGTTTGTATTTAGGAGATTCTGGAGCAGACTCTTTAGGGAATAAACTAGGAAATCTGTCAATAGACTTCTGAAATTGAACAAACTTTCCTTTATGGAGAAAAATAATAGGAACATGCTTATCTGATTTCTTGTTTTCTTTCTTCTCAATTTTATCAGATAAGGAAGAGATCAATTGCCGTGTAGAGACAAAATTTCCTATTATACTGGTCTCTACTTCATCAACCTTTTTCAAGGTTTGTAAAACAAAATCTTTTGACTGGGAAGAGTTATATTGTACAAATTTTAAAGTATTATTTACATCGGAGATAGATACCTGAAGCTTATCTATCTGATCTTTGACACAGGCAGCTTTTGCAACATTTTTCTCCAAACCAGTTATAGCAGTGTTAGTCCAATTAACTTGTTTGCTAGTTTGTTGTATTCTTCTATCTATTCCCACAACAGACTCATCTTTCAAGACCAAGGGCTAGGCTTTTGCAGAACTTTGTCCTTCCCCGAGAACAATGCCTTTGAAAGGTGGGAAACTAGTAGAAGTTTCTATTTTGCTGCCATCAACAGCTGACCAAGTATGACCAGAGGAAGATGCAGAGTCAGTCATCAATGTCATCTCTGACTCTGTTAGTTCTCTCCAAGAGTAGCAGCAGTGGTATTCGTTGAATCAACTAAATGCGTATTAAATGCGTCATGTTATTTGGCAGGCACCATTAATGAATTGCCTTACCTGTTCTTTGTCCAACACTGCAATGGTCACTTCTTATTAAGTCATTAATGCAGTTCGATTTTGTCAATCCCCCGATTCTTTTCATTATTGAAAAATGAGTATATGTCATTTGGCAGGCACGATTAATGAATTGCCTTACCTGTTCTTTATGGAGCACTGAAATGATCACTTCATTCTGCATTTCACTCTTTAGGCATTTGGGCTTTTGGACGAATTTCTCCCCCGTCCATCCATGCACAGAGCTTTTTCCATTTTCTGCAATTGTGTCGGTAATTTTTCTGAAAGATGAGTGCATATTAAATTTAACTCCTGTAACGAAGGTTATGTCTAGATGAGTGCATATTCAATTTAATTTCTGTAACGAAGGTTATGCCTTTCAAATTCGTGACTAGAGATTAATATTTTAGTTACATTTCCCTTCAGCTTCTGCAAACACTCTGGATCATGGAAGGAAAGAATCTGGATCATGGAAGGAAAGGTTCATACGATGCTCAGGTAGTGATTCACCATCCTTATAATCTCTTTACGTTGATCTGATTAATAGGAATTTGTCATTGCATTTCAGCAAAGACAAAATACCAACCTCAAATGCAGCAAAAAAAAAAAATCCAGGATTTCCGGAAAGTTCAGCCAGATTGGCTGGAATTTCCATTGGTTTCCAGAATTTCCATTTTTTTGCAGAATTTCTATTTTTTTGTAAAATTGTGGCACTAAGCGTAAACCAGATTTGATTTTACAAAACCTTTGCCGAAATTTTTCTGGGGTTTTTAGACTACGTCGACCATCAATTCTAGCTAGTTGATGCTGCCATGGCTGCTCTCATGCAGAGTATTTCGTTCACGGGCTTCAAGAATGGAAATTACAGTGGGACACGCTCAGTATTTACTGGAAGCCATAGTGGGACATCCTCGCTCTTACTCAGGGTTACCCCAAATTCTACATTGTCTCTTCACAGTGAGATTTCTATGAATTTATCTTTCATTTTGTCCAATGGCCACTTTAATGAGTGCCATATTCAATACACATTATTTAGTTAACATGTTTAAGCTTAGCTGATTCATTGTTTTTCATCAGTGGCCATACATTCTCCTAGGGAGAAATATCATGGTCAGAGCAGCAGAAACAGACACAAACCCAGGTTAGGTTCTCATGCGATGTTTTCCAAAGACAACTACTTTAGTTTATATATATTCCCATGAGAGTTTGAGATAGTCTGTAGTAGTAGTTTTTGATTTCAGCTAACATTAATTTTAACCACATTAAACTGTTCTTCAGCTGCATTTAGTTCAATTGCCTTTTTTAGCCCCAAACAAGTACGAGTACGCTTTTTCTGGCAATATAGAAGGAAGCATCAGGGACTTAAAACCCCAGGTATACTTGTATGGTAAAATATAACAATGAATGGATACACAATTAGCGTGTCTTACCCGTTTTCAGTTTCCTTGAATTCATCAAGTTGTCTAGCTGCTAGAGGATTTCCTTCTTGGAGCTGTTCAATAATTTTCCTTTGCTAGCTCTGTTTCTGATTTTCTCTAGAGGCCCAGAAAGCTCTGACCCGAATGCAAACAAGGTTTCCGTTTTCTCTGAAAAGTATGACCTCTTTCATTTCCAAACATAACTACTTTCATTTCTATTTATTCCCATGAGGGTCCGAGATAGTCTGTAGTAGTAGTTTTGGATTGCACCGAACATTAATTTTAACCACATGAAACTATTTTTCAACTACATTTAGTTCAATTGCCTTTTTTAACCCCAAACAAGAACAAGTATGCTTTTTCTGGCAATATAGAAGAAAGGGTTAGGGATTTAAAACCCCAGCTATACTTGTTTGGTAAAATATAACAATGAATGGATACGCAATTAGCATGTCTTACCCGTTTTCAGTTTCCTTGAATGGCTAGGATGGCCCTCCCATAATATTCCTCAGCTTTTTCAGGATCATGCTCGATCAACATAGACATGAAACCAACAGTATTGAAAAGTTTTATGTAAGACTATATATTTTACAAATAGTGTGTCTTCATACCTTATAGAAGACAACAAGGCTACATGATTAGTCATGTAACAGTAGCCCAACAACTAAATTAAAACAAAGCTCAGATTCCTCAATACTCACCTTCTCCAAGTACCTAGCATAATTTGTCAATAGATCCACGGGACTGATGAAAATAGAAGACCTTTGCCAAATCTTTTCGCCAAAGTGGAACGTTTCTTCTACAGAATGCAATATACAGGCCGGAGAGATTAGGTTCATTAATTTGAGGCATTTTCTAGCAAAACCGTGAAACTGTTGTCAATGATCCAGACACTGGAACTTCCACTCAAAGATAGGTTCCAACCCTTAAGTACAGTAATGCCCATCCAACAGTTTTAGCAAATACCTGCAAATTGAAATATAATTAATAATGAAAGAAACCTTAGTTAATTGCATCCATTATCGTTAGAGTCATCATCATCACATGCCTGACATAATTTGATAAAAAAAAAAAAAAACCCAGCACGCCTTCGAAACCATCACAGTCCACAAACAAGTCCCGAGTTACAGTTCAATTACTTGAAATATAAATGTCTAAAAAACCAGCAATACATTCATTAAAATGCAAAAAAAAAATCGTGAGAAACAAAATAGATAGATAATGTAACAGGGCGAGAGTAACACTTCTAATTTCAGACACAATGCACACAAAAGCCTCTACCTAGGATTTCAGTCAGTGTCGAACTTAGAAAAATACACCATAATCTGTACAATCATGGAAATATAAGGGCCAAAAGAAATTTCTTATCAACAACTCCATTAATATGAAACTATTTATTAGAAATCGGAAGAAACAAGACAGTCGAGCAATAGCGATCTAGGATTATAAAAAGGTAAAATACGATGCTAAAATAAATAACAGAATTCAAAGATTCGGCAACATAAGTAAAACTAGGCATAACACACTGTCAATGAAGTAAATACATACATAGGCAGCCTCTGTCATGTTGGAAAGTTAGAGGATTCAATCACATAAATAACGCAAAGATTTCACACATGAACAATGAGTTGCGGCTCTTCAATTAATCTAAAACTCTGAATCATAAAACTCTCTAGCTCTCTCTCTTAAAACAATGAACCTGTGAAGGGTATTTAAAATTATTGACATGCACACACTTTCACACATAACTGAACTTAATCAACTCACCTAACTCACTCTCTAACTCACTCACCAAATCTAACTGTAACTCAACTCAACTAATTCCACTTAACTGATTGTCTAACTTCTGCATGAGGAAGTAATTATATATTTTAACACTCCCCCTTAATTACGACCACTAAACTAAAACATAACTCATGACAACTCAAACATGCCTGCTGGTCTATGTCTCAGCTAGGCTTACAACTCCCAAGTTTCTTTTTTGAAACTCAAACAAATCCACTGCTAATGGCTTTGTAAATATATCAGCCAATTGATCACTTGTTCTACACGGCTTCAAGTGAACTTCTCCATTGCTCACAAGTTCTCGAATAAAATGATATCTAGTATCAATATGCTTGCTCTTTTGATGAAACACACTATTCTTGGATAGTGCAATCGCTGATGTGTTGTCACATTATATCGCTGTTGATCCTTGTTGTTTCTGCTTCAGTCCATCCAATACTCTTCTTAACCATACTGCTTGACATGTTGCTGAAGTTGCTGCTACATATTCTGCTTCCGCTGATGATAGTGTAACAATAGGCTGTTTCTTAGATGCCCATGCTATCACTCCTGAACCGAGATGGAAAACATAACCGGATGTGCTCTTCCAATCATCCAAACTTCCTGCAAAATCACTATCTATATATCCAATCAATTCTTTCTTTTCTGTACTTGCATACATTATGCCATAATCTCTGGTTCCTGCTATGTATCTCAGAATTCTTTTTCCAACACTCCAATGTGTGTCTTTTGGAGTCTCCATGAATCTGGAAATCAAACTCACTCCTTGCATAATATTAGGTCTTCTCGCTGTGAGATACATGAGGCTGCCAACCAATCTTTTGAATAGAGTTGGATTGACATCTGCCCCTTCATCATCCTTACTTAACTTTGTACCCGTTGCAACTGGTGTAGGTACATGTTTGGAATTATCCATCCTGAATCTTTTTAGCAAATCTGTTGCATACTTATTTTGAAAAATAAAAATTTCTTTTTTAGATTTCTCAACTTCAATGCCAATAAAATATTTCATGAGACCTAGATCTGTCATCTCAAATTCTTTCATCGTGGCTGCTTTAAATTCATCTATTTCAAGATCACCTGTAAAAATCATATCATCAAAATATAAGCAAACTATCAAAATTTTTCCATGCTCATTTACCTTTTTGTATAAGGTAGGCTCAATGCTGCTTCTGCAAAATCCATTCTTCATCATATAACTGTCGATTCTGCTATACCATGCTCTAGGTGCTTGCTTCAGTCCATGGAGCGCTTTCTTCAATCTGTAAACTTTATCTTATTTTCCTTCAACTTCATAACCTGGAGGCTGCTGCACATAAATTTCTTCTTCTAAAATTACATTCAAGAAGGCTGATTTGACATCCATCTGATATACTTTCCACTTGTTCTGAGCTGCTGTCGCTAGAACTGCTCTTACAATATCCAATCTGGCTACCGAAGAAAATGTTTCCCCAATGTCTATTCTCGGTTGCTGCGAGAATCCTTTCACTACAAGTCTTGCTTTAAATCTGTCAATCTCACCTTTCTCATTCACTTTGGTCTTGTATACCCACTTCACACCAATGAGATTTTTATCGTTTGGTAAAACAACCAAATCCCATGTATCATTCTTTTCAATTGAATTCATCTCTTCATCCATGGCTTGCACCCAATTGTCTTCTCTGATTGCTTCTTCAAACGAAGAAGGTTGGAATGCCAACAATGCAAAATTTGAACTAACATCCAAATCATCATAAATATCTTTCAAACTTCTCATCTTTTTCTTACCTGATTCGCTGCTTGGAGAATTTTGATCTGTGGATCTGCTTGAAGATCCATGCTGCTCTAAAAATCTGGGAGTCCTTGCTAGTGTGACTCTGTTTGGTGTCTGCTCTTTTGGTTCTTGCTGCTCTTCTTCTTCTACTAGAGTATCCTCCATCAATGGTGTTTGAGCATTGGTTAGTGTGTCTACAGTCCCATTCTATGACTCTTGTTCTTTGAACATAACATCTCTGCTAATGATTGTCTTCTTTGTGACAGGGTTATACAATTTGTAAGCTTTTGACTGCTCACTATAACCAGTAAATATACATTTTTCACTTTGATCATCTAATTTGCCTCTTATTTGCTTAGGCACATGTGCATAGGCTACACATCCAAAAACTCTGAAATGAGATACACTGCATGACATACCTGACCATGCTTCTTCTGGAACTCTGTTCATCACTCTCTTTGTAGGAGATTTGTTTATCACATAAACAGCACATGCAACTGCTTCTGCCCAATACTCGTTAGACAAATGTCTTGCTTTCAACATGCTCCTTGTCATGTTCATGATTGTTCAGTTCTTCCTCTCTGCTACACCATTCTGCTATGGTGTGTATCTGGTTGTAAACTGTCTTCTGATTCCATGTTGTTTGTAGTACTCATGGAATGCCTTCGAATCGTATTCTCCACCACGATCCAATCTCAATACCTTGATTTGTCGATCACTTTGATTCTCCACCAAAGCTTTGAACTCTTTGAACTTTGCAAAATTTTTAGACTTCTGCTTCAAAAAGTAAACCCAAGTCTTCCTACTATAATCATCAATAAAGGTGAGGAAGTAACAACTTCCACCAATCGACTGTGTCCTCATAGGTCCACACAAGTCGGTATGCACCAATTCAAATGGTTTCTTTGCTCTGTAAGAAAATCCTTTTGGAAAACTTTCACGGTGTTTCTTTCCCAAGATGCAACACTCACACGTGCTAGCAGGTTCTTTGATGGGAGGTAAACCTCTGACCATCTGTTTCTGCTGCAACAATCTTAAACCGGAAAAATGCAAGTGTCCAAACCGAAAGTGCCACAACCAGTATGCATCAGAACATGCAGTTGTAAAAGAACTAACCTGATCATTGTAGTTCATAATGAGAGAAAAGAGTATGTTCCTCGTCATCTGCACCTTTGCAATTAGCTGCTTGCTTGGGGATTTGTCGTAAATAACACACTATTGCCCCTGAAAGATAACTTTGTATCCTTTCTACATTAGTTGACCAACACTAATCAGATTTTTTTTGAGTCCAGGGACATAGTATACCTTTGATATGGTCTTTGGCTCCCCCTGCTTAGTCACAATGTTGACCACTCCTTTGCCATCTACAGCCACAGTCTTGACAGTCCCCAACTTTACCTCTGTCTGCACTGAGACATCCAAATTAGCAACCAAATCCTTGTTGCCTGTCATGTGGTTACTGCAACCACTTTCTAATAGCCAGACCTTATCAGACGGTGCATGCATGGTGTTGCATGCTAGAAACATAGAGTCAGTATTTTCTGTACTAACATTAGCTCTCCGATTGCCTTGATCTGCAATCTTCTTCCTACAATCACGAGCATAATGACCAAATCTATTGCAGTAATAGCACTTTACCTTAGATTTGTCAGACCTTTGATTGTTATGAAAGCTTCTACTGCTGCTGCTTCCATGTTGATGCTCATGATCATCTCGGCCATCTCTGTGAGTGCCATAGTTGTTGCCTCGTCCTCTGCCTCTCGATCGTCCTCTGCCTCGACCTCTTGAAACATAGACTTGAATTTGGAAGGCAGTTTCCAAAGTGGAATCCTTATTTCTGTCTATCCTTGCTTCATGTGATAGAAGGGATCCCATCAACTCATCAATTGTGAGTTTTTCCAAGTCTTTTTCTTCTTCTATGGCTGCTACCACAACATCAAATTTGGTAGACAAGGATCGAAGAACCTTCTCGTTCACTGTTCGATATTTAATATCTTCGCCATAGATTTTTAACTGATTGGCGACAGACATGACCCTATTCATGAAGGAATCAATGTCCTCTGTCTCCTTCATCTGCAGAACTTCGAAATCTCTCCTAGTATTCTGCAATTTAACAATATTAACTTTGGCCATACCTTGATAGCTGGTCGCCAAGGTGTCCCATGCCTCCTTTGCTGACGAGGTTATCATGATCTTCTGGAACACGGCTCGATCTACTCCTTGTTGGATTAGAAGCAATGCTTGTGCATTCTTTCGCTTATCTTTCTTCCATTGTTCCCTCTCTGCATTACTGAGGGCTCATTCTTCTGCATCATCTTGAGGTTCTGCAAACCCATACTTGACATGATCCCAGACATCATGCGCTTTTAGCATAATCTCCATCTTAATGGCCCACATATCGTAATCTTTCCCATTTAACGAAGGAAGTTGTGGCTGGAAGCTACTTGTAGCCATCTTTCTTCAAACAAAATTTCACTGCTGAAACCCTAAAAAAATTTGATATTCTTTGCAAATCTTCAAAAAAAATCCTTATAATAAAACCCTAGGTTTTATTATTTTATTATTTATATAAAAATTTCTTAAAAAAAAATCTTTATATAAAAAAAATCTCTTTTAAAAAAAACTTTTTATAAAAGCTCCACCTTTTAAAACTTCCTTATAATATGCTTATGAAGCCCTTTTTAGAAAAAACTCCTTTTCAAACCAAATCTCCTCATGTGCTTTATGAGAGACTCTCTTTTTGTTTTTAAACAAAGACTATGAAAAATCTTTATAACCTTTATTTAAAACGAAGTCATAAAAGCCTTTGAATATCGATTTAAATGAAGAGTACTCCGTTGACTTGCTTTTTGGTCGAATAACGCGTCCAAGCTTCAATACGCTCGCGTGCTAACGCATCTCCCGATCTATGGTGGTGCGTTAGTTCCTTAACGCATCGGAACTTCAAGATTCCCGCGTGTTCGAAAATCGCGTTAAGTTTTTCATTTTTAACGCGGTTCTCTACAGTTGGAACCCGCGTTATAATGCTCTGTCTTTAATTAACAGCTGCGTTATAGCGTAAAAACGTGGAAAAAAAAATTTCCTTCTCACACACGGATGATTTCTAATCCGTTTTTCTTGCGTTCTCTGTGACCTCGCTCTGATACCAATTTGTTGGAAAGGCAGAGGATTCAATCACATAAATAACGCAAAGATTTCACACATGAACAATGAGCTGCGGCTCTTCAATTAATCTAAAACTCTGAATCATAAAACTCTCTAGCTCTCTCTCTTAAAACAATGAACCCGTGAAGGGTATTTAATCTAATTGACATGCACACACTCTCACACATAACTGAACTTAATCAACTCGCTTAACTCACTCTCTCACTCACTCACCAAATCTAACTGTAACTCAACTCAACTAATTCCACTTAACTGATTGTCTAACTTCTGCATGAGGAAGTAATTATATAACATGTCACACAATTTAACCTGTTGTTCATAGATTGTAAAGAAAAACTAAATATCTCCAGAGTCGCAATGCAAGGTGACGAAGGAAGGAATCAACGTATTTAATGAGATGCAGTGGACCGACGTCCAGTAGGACGACACCGGTGTAGGACATGCACAAAGAAATGTTGCAGGGATTATGAAATTAATATAATCAAGAAAAGAGCAAGATGTCTCTGCTGGCAATAAAGGATTTTGGCGATGGGTCAGGGTGTTACTCAAGATTGAGATTTGCAATTTTTAAATTAATTGAAACCTAAATCAACTTGCATCTTTCAAAAGGTTAGTTTAACAAGTCAGATGAGTTTAAACATTTAACAGATTACTCTTACAACATTATTTATCATTTCATACCTTTGATGAAGTTTCAGTTCTGCGATTGATAAGAGGGGTTCTCTATTTCGGAGCATAGAATTAATTTGGATTAAAACCTTTTTCTTATCCGATTTATATATTCGTTTTCTTTGTGTCCTGATCTCGCTCTTTGTTCCATATTCATAAGCCAGAACCGATCGCCGACGCAGTGCGTTTGCTCCGGCTTAACTCCTTTCTATCTAGAGCTTTTTCACCATAAGAATATTTCTAACTTCAGATTTCCAAGTTCAACTCCTTTCTGTCTGCAATGTTCTAAAGCTTTCTTACCATAAAAATATTTCAGGCTTAGAATCTCCAGGCAACAGTTCTTGAGATCAAGCTTGTTTGAATTTCTCCTTCTGTCTGTGGTTGATGCCTTTTCTTATGTTAATAATTTGACGAACATATGCCTAGTAATAACTACGACCTATAAAGATTGGTTCTTAAACTTCTTTTTTTTCAACCAAAAAAATCGTGCCTGTAGTAGATCTCAGGCATACATCGCCCTACCTGAGTAGATCTGATTCAAATTATCTATTTTTGTCCAGTTTGTAGAATCAATCGCTGTAATAATCAACATCAACATAAGATAAAATAGGATAAAATGAAATGATCTGTTACTTTTCACTGTCTTTTTTTATCAGGGATTATTGTGATAAAACGTAATATTATTTGCATCAATGAAAAAGACGCAACTTACGATTGACTGCTTGGTGCCTAGATTCGTGCTACATGGTAGCACTATAATTAAATAGGTATTACTTTAATTTAATCACTTAGTATATTAAATAATAGCTATTAACCGACAGGTAATTGCTACTCACATCTTGCTTTCATGTGCTTCATTTATGCCTCATTCATACAGTGTTTTGACTGATCATTCTATCTTGTAACATTTGTCTGCAATGTGTAAATTGTGTTGGACATATTTTCTTTGTTGGCAAGCTATCATGATTTTGCGTGTTCTATAATGATACGAAACAAACAGTTATTGAGTTCTGTGCTATTGATGTCGCTCTACAGATCACCCTTGACTACATATGTGACTCTGCATTTCATTTGCATTTAATAATTTAGCAGACATACATGTTGTTTCTCTCTTTCAGGAGTTAAGGAATCTTTTTCCTTATATTTTGATAGCTTAAAAAGGAGGGAAGGAGAAATAATTATGAGATGCATAAACTTTAAGCTTTAAATCAACGTCAATAAACATTAATTTTTACCAATACAAGTATTTATCAATAAATTATTTTTAATATATAAATTATAATAGAGAATACTAAGGATAATATATTTATTTATTTTATAACTTTTCACATGTACTTATTATATCTTGTATATTATATAATTTTTAATATTATATTATAATTCACTTCTAATTCATCATTTAATTATGACGAACTCAACTAAACGACAGATAATAACTATCATGTAACACTTATTTAATTCTAACACGGATATTTCTCTATATTCCTTCAATACACCTTTTGTTGATATAATCAAATACAATTCACAAATATGTTAACATACGAGAAGTATATTATATAGTAAAATCAGAGATAAACACTCGTCACTTCCAATTTTGGCATGAAGTTACGTGTTTCTTTAAAATAAAAAACACGTGGTTTAGCATGTGTGAAATAGGATCTCGAGATTAAAAGTTTTTGGAGATTAGTGTTTAATAAGTTCAATAGTTTTTCTACTTTTAATTTTTATTATCTAATATTTCTACCATCTTTCAAATATTTGTATAAATAAATATATATTAAAATTAAATAAGAAATTTTAAATTGAATAGTGAATGACTTTAGTAATTTTTCTCTTTTAAATTCTTATATCTTATATTTAAATTGAATAAAAAATAATTAAAATAATGTAATCATTATTAAAGATCTTGCTATGCATAAAAAACCAAAAAAAATAAGATATTTTTTTCTAGAATATGAAATCTAAAGAAAATCGTTTATCACCTCTGCGAAGTATTAGAAATCGAAATAGAGATCCTTGATGCAACTTTTTTTTTTTTTTAAATGAGACAATGATTGTATATAAGTGCGGCATACTTATGGGAAGGGTGATAACCACATTTATTAATGTGGTTGTGCTAGTTTATTTAAAAAATAAGAAATAGCACTATTTTCTTTTTAAATTTTACCGTGAGAGGTTTTATATCATTTTTCTATCAAGAACCCACATGGCATCCAAAATCTTGAAGCTTGATACCTATAAGTTGGATTTTCAAAAATTTCCACTAGATTTTCTCAAAATCATGTTGGGATTTCTATCGTTTCTGAGCAAAAACGTGGTTTGTTTAAACTAAGCCGTTCAATATTGACATTTTGCAGTGTAAGATGAATCCATGGCCATAAATTAATGACATGAAAGAGCCATATTTTAATTTGCCCCAAAAACCATGGAAATTTTGGCATGTATTTGATAAAGTCCGGTAGAAATTTTTGTAAATATGGATTACAACTGTCAAATTTCAAGATTTAGGTACCACATAGGTTTTTTATGGTGTTGAATCCATTTCCCCATCAAAAACATGATTTAAACATTTCTACTGTCAACATTTTTGAAAATTTTCCAGATTCCACGTATTTTTGACCATGCAGGCAAATTTTGTCCGCTTGGTAAACAAGGCCTATGATGCCATTACATAATACCTAAATTGTGTACATACGGTTGTCTTAAGTCAATGTAGACTATGGAGGATATCCATTCACGAACATGTATATGATTGAATATCACACGAGTCTTGTTTGTTTTCAACATAGTTCAATGAATTTTCAAGAACAAATTCCACCTTTCACATCATATAAATAATATCTTCTTGGCGATAGCAGCCAATGCTCAAATTTCAAAATCCAATATTGATTTCACTGTAAAGGATATATGTTCACCAACTCGGATATGTTTGAATATAACAAGAGACATAAAGGTCAACCAAATCCTTCATGAATCCCCAACTACGACAATTTTCTGCAACTAAGACAAAAACTCATATATAAGGAGAGCCTGAAAGCATATAAATCCTTGTCATTGTAGCCCAGAAATTAATGATTCCTAAAAAAATTTCTCTAAGATCTTGACTTATTCATTTTGGGATTGAAAAATGACCTCCAAGCTTTGAATATATGATTGGGGAGACCTAAGGACCACTCTAGACCCATCCTTCTTTCACTACAAGTACAAGACAACAATTAGAATTAGGAGGTAGATTTCTACATTTGAATCACAATGAGTATTATTTTATACAATGAGTAATTATCCTATTACTAAAGCTAAAACCATATTACACACAGTGATTTAAATGGAAACTCTTCAATGCAATTATATTTGACCTAGTTTTTTAAAGTTACACTCATGGATTTTCTAGTCATGTGTTGTACGTTAAATTTCTTCTTTCAAAGAAATTTGAAAATAGAGCAATGATTTACATTTTGCGAATAGAGTGTTGACTTGATTGGTTTGAAAGTAGAGTAACATGGTTCATTTCTGCAACTAGTATAGTCTTTTTCCTTCATGTAGTTACAATTAGTCTTCACATCTAATGAATGGCACTTTCATTTCTGCAATTAGGGTAGGATTTTGTCTTTTTGTACAAATTTTCTTTCTAGTTAGTTGAAGGAGTGGTCTCTCCATGCCTTGATCTGATTCAATGACTTAGGGTGACATGAGTAGAGCTTGACCTACTGTGCATATAGCAATGTCACCTCTAAGTTTGTATGAACTCCAGGTTGAGAGTTTTGGGAGTTGCAACATACTTATTGCAATAACATGGCTCATCAGTTAGCAAAATAGGTAGTTAGTAAAATTTTATTGAAATTAACTTCAACATTACAATCTCTAGAAAGTTAGAGTTTTAGTTCACTATTGAAATTAGTTTGGTTGTATTTTAATAACATTTAAATGCCCTAGTTATAATGTTTGGGTGGCCATGGATTCTATAATTATCTCATGATTTTTTTAAAGGACTAATTTTTTCTTCTTTTGTTGCATTTTTTTATCTATAAAATATTGTGATATTCCATTGGAAGAATTCATTGTAATAAATATGATAAAATTATTTAAATATTTACAATTAAATTTTCTTTAGATTTCAAATTCTTTCTTTACCTAGTTTTTTGCTAAATTAATTAAATTAGTGAATTGTTATAAATAGAGAACAAACAAAAAGTTATACACCATCCATAATAGACACAAATATTTTCCTTGGGAAATCCTTATAGAGGAAAACTGAGCTAAAAGGTGAGGTTTCTTTTCTCTCTTTTCTCCAATATGGAAAATGTGCAAGTGCAAAGAAATGGGTACTATCTATGGAGTTACTTGAGTCTTGTGAATTATATGGCTACTATAGAATATTAGCCCCCTTTTTTTCTCTCTAACTTCTCACTACTATTTCCTCTACTCAGTTGTGGAGCAAAATACAATAGCATAGAATGGAACTCATACTCCTCCTAGTGGTTCGATATTTGATATAACACGACAGACAACTAGAAATAAGGTTTGATTCCTTAAATTCTCAACTGGAGTTACATGATTGAAACTGGAGTAAACATGAGATGAGCAATTGTTATGACAAGAATCAACCTCCTAGGTGACTTTAAGGAAATGGTCTCGACAAAAAAAACCTTACTAACTGAACCCTCAGGTGCCTCATGACCCACCAGGAGTAACCCAACCACTCCGGGAGTCCATCCCCTGAGACAAATTACTTTTCCCTGAGATAGATCCCTAGTCACTCCCTTGCCAATCCCTCCATGTGAATGGAAACACCCATTCGCTCCCATAGGCTTGCATTCGTGCGATTGTGGCCTTTTCTGTCGAGTGTTGTGCCAGTAACTTCGTAATTTAAGGCTTATTTTCAGGGTTGGGGCTAACCATCTACCCAAAAATCCATATAAATTTCAGGATTCACAAAACACATGACTACAATGATTATGAACCAAAAAATTAAACCAGGACTAAACCTGACCATCCCCAATCGGGATTGAAATTCCATCAAACACATGGTAGATAGAAACCTACAAGTCATGAATGAAAGTTTAAGTGTAAAGGACTGAAAACTCCTATGAGACTTAACAAGAAGGATTACCACCCTCTCCCATTAGTTGTCTTAACATTAATTAGGTCTTGCATCCATTATTCTTTCAGTTACAAGTAAAAACTTGAAAAGATCCATGACTAAAACCAGTGATATATACATGCGTATAACCAACATATAAACATGTAAATAAGAATATTATAGCAACCATTAAATCCACATAATAAAAGCAAATTTACCAATCAAAAGAAAGAGAACTTATCTTTCATTAAACATAGGTAAGAGTTAACGAGGTTTGGGACTTCCACGTACCACTCGACCATAGACATGGTTGAACCGAATATTTCTTTCAGCCAATCACTCTCTGTGCCATATTCCAAGCATGAATGTGGGATCTCATGGAATAAACCAATCCAAAAAAAATAAGTGAATCTAGAGGTTAAACCACCTCCACCCTCACCATATCGTGATCTCACCTAAATCGGCTCTAATATCACAAAAATAAATCGAGATTAGAATGCCTCAAGATTATTTCACCATCCTTGAGGAATTTTCCATCTCCAAGTCTCTAAGATTTACCGCAATCCACACCAGATCACTAGGCCCTAACTGAGACTCCACCCTCATGCTTTACCATGTATCCTGTTGTTACCGGTCACGTGATTCATAGGCCTTTGGGAAGTTTTCCTAAGACCACCTCTGCCCTGGATTCTGAAACCTTCTGGCAATTCTAAAGCTCAAAACTAAGAACAGTCCCATCACACCATGGCTATCTGGAAATGGAAAGGAAAGGTTGAAAACCAATGTCTAAACCCGAAAAATCCATACCACTGGCAAAAAAAGAACCAAATACCAACATGCACATGCCATGCAAGTCAAAACCAACACCAAAATTATACATGAAATTTTTTACCTGGAAGTATTCCCTCTGAAGCTTTCTTGTTCCAACGTTTCCTTGCTTGATATTTGTTTTCCTTTCCTTTCCTTATCCTTCCTTTGCTTGTTTTTCCTTTTCTTTCTTGATCTCTTTCTCCTCTTTGTGCTCTTCTCCTCTCTGTGACTAATTTTGAAAATGAATTGGAAAAAAAATACCAACTGATGCTCTGAGTTTTTTTATTGATGGGGCCTCTACTTTCTTCAATTTTCCATTATTTTCCTCCTCACATGCAACGTGTGACCTTTCACCTTCCCTTTCTCCTAATTTCCTTTATTTTCATAAATAAATGTGTCAAAAATACTTTTTGTCTTTTCAAGCCTTAGCCATTACCTTTTCCAATTTCCCCATAGCCATTAACACATCAAATGATGCCCACTAGAATATCTTTCCCAACATTCAGCTTAGAATAAGTATCGCTTAATCGTAGTCTTATTTTTGCATTTATTAACTCTTATTACATGAACATATAGCTTGGGTCTATTACACTTCTAGAGCCTTATTCAAATTTGAGGCATGACTAGGAACATATATGTGACTAACAAGGAGTGATGTGACATCCACACATACCATGGTGGTGGATAATATAGGTCAACTTGCTAGAGGCATAAATTTTTCGTATGAACTCCGATTGACATAATGTTTGCACCATTAGAAATATATTTGAGTTTATAACAATATGTTGCGGTCTTTGATCCATTTTTTTTATTTAATGCCTCAAAATTACTCCATAAAGTTTTAAACCCTAATTCTCCAAATTAAAGTCTATCAGAAAGATTGATTTTAGAAGTTTATTTGTTTAAATTTTCTTCTCTAAAAGAATTAAAAGAGATAACATATAATATTATTGTCAATATAAATCAATTTCACTTGAAATATTTTGTCTTTACAACTTATTTCAATAATAAAATCATTTTCTCATTATTAATAAATCACCTTTAATATATTGTAAATGTAATTACAAAAAATTTATAATATTATAAACATTCATTTTATAAAAATAAACCAATACAATTTAAATTTTAAAATTTAAATTTTAAAATTTAAATATACATTCACCATTTCAAAATTGATATATTATGCAAAATAATCATTTAAAATTGGTCATACGTTTATATTACACATATATATATATATATATATATATATATATATATATATATATTTCAATATATCCATCTAAAGATGTACATAAGTTAACATTGAATTTATTTTACTTCAATGAAACTTTGAAATAAAATATATTGCTTTAATTCTTTTAAAAAATTAAAAAATATTACATTAAAATAATTATATTTATAAATTACTTATTTTAAATATATATAATATTAATAATAAAAAAAACGATAATCATATTAATAAACAAAGCTATATCCCATTGTCATGAAAACAAAATCTATACACTCATTAATATCTTAAATATTTTGTAAATATATTAAATTCTATTTTGAAATATTTGTTATCATCATTTTTAATATTTTTATCACAGTTATATGGTTCTTTATAATGTTGTTTAATATTTTTTCAATCACAGATGTAGGGTTTTTTAAAAATAAGAATAATATTTGTAAAGGTTATAATTCATTTGTGTTTAATAATACCAATTGGATTAATTCTTGTTTAAATTTTTTGCAAAAAAAATTAATGTGTTAGTGGTATCCAAATCCAGTACTTTAAACTAATTACTATATAGACCTGTTTTAAATGTGAAATGTTGGGTACGGTTTTCAGGTTTATGGTTCTATTAAAACTATACCAAATTTCCATATGAAATGCCAAGACTCTATATGTAATGTTCATGCTCATAGAACCTTGATTTATTCTTGGCAGAACCATAAATAACAAAACTATATCAAATTTATATTCATGCTCATGGAACCTTGATTTGTTTTTGGCGAGTTTGTATAATAGATAGGCACTGCCCATTATTATGGCCAGTGGAAGGACACTTGCTTTATTACTACGAGCCAATTTACAATAGCGATGACGGGAGAGAATAAATCCATGATCGATTGGCCCCATATCAGTTACTAAGACTTAAACAATCCACCTCCACCTCCACCTCTTGTAGGTAATGACAACATCAATCTTTTTCGTTCTCAATAGATCATGGTTTGTCTTGAATTGGAAAATATTAAACAGGGCGTAGTAAGATAATGATTAGTTTATTAAGATAAGAAGTTAGAAATATCTACATTTATCTATATAATTAATAAATAGTTGAAATATTTACATTTAGAAATATTTATCTAAATTTATTTATCTACATAATTAATAAATAGTAGAAATATTAAATAATAAAAATTAAAAGTAGAAAAACTATTGAATTTATTGAACTCTAATCTCTAAAACATTTTAATTGCGATATCCTATTTCACACCTGCTAAATTAGATGTTTATTCTTGTTTTAACCATAATATAACTGTAACACTCTTCTCCCACCTCTACCCAATTTAACCGGTCCGTTGGGGTAAACATGTGAAGAGAGGCTATTATGATCTAATATAACTCTCCATGTACAGTTAAGGAAGTGGAACTGACACAACACAACCAATTTGACTTTCCACACATGCTACAAAACCATTAGGAGCCATCCATCCCTTCCAGGTGATCAACCAGTAAGACAACTTGACATTTTGCTACATTAAATCCTCAGTCACTCCCTTGACATGGGCATGCATGCGAATGGAACGCTATAGTCGTTCCCACAGCAAGGCATGCCTACGACTGGGGACTTTTCTAGGTAGTTTTGTGCCAACGACTCTAGATTATGTGCCACTTTTTCAGGGTTAGGACTCAAGCCACTGCCCAGAACTCCATGAAACTTCTAGAAATGCAAAGTAACATTGAAATAATGATACATATGCAAATACTTGAACAAGGACTTGACTGGATCCCAATTAGCTATGACGAGAATTTTGTCAAACATGTCATAAATATGCATTCTATAGGTTTAAACAAAATATCTAAGCATAGGGGTCTCATACGTATCTGAGAGTCGCTAAGAAGCATTGACGCTTTATCACAATAGTTTCATTACCATCTATTAGGTCATATATTCACTTTTCATTCATTTATAATTCAAACATGATGAGATCCATACATTATCACTGTCATAAAACATGCTCATAACCAACATATAAACAACAGAAATATCAAGGATACAACAACCATAAATTCCACATATGAACCAGTACATTTTCACATAAAATACCAAGGATAATAAATCTTATTGATGAATGAAAAATCCAACTTGGTATGGGACTACCACGTTTTACCCAACAATAGATTGTTTAAGCCAAATTTCTCTTAAACCAATCACCCCTTGTGCCATATTCCAAGCATGAATGTGGGACTCAAAAGCAAAAGAATCAACCAGGGCTTCCCAAGGCTAAACCACCTCACCCTCATCAATAGAACGAATTTATTGCAATCCTCACTAGATCACTGGGCCATAAACAAGCATGGATGCCTTCGGAGCTTTCCGCCTAAACCATGAGGAATTTTTCTATATCAACCTCTCGGCTTTACCGTCTATCCCACCATTACTAGTCAAGGGATCCCTTGGCCTACGAGGTCTCCACCCTCTAGGATTTACTGTGTATCCCAACCTGGGATTCCTAGGCCCAATCAAGGGTACTCGCCACTCATCTTTACCATGTACCCCACCATTCTTCGGTTAAGGGATTCCTAGGTTCAATTGAAGTGTTCACATCCAAGATTTACTGTGTATCCCATCATGGGATTCATAGGCCTTGTGAATAATCCTGAGACCACCCCACTCAGCTTCGAGTCCATTCAATAATCCAGCTCAACCAAAACATGAGAACCCCTATTAAAGACCCGTTGGACCCCAAAAGCGTGAAAGGTGTTTATTTGATCCCGTGCTCTTGTGGGATTCCCTACATTAGAGAAATAGGTCAGCCAATTAATAAGAGGATTTAAGATCATACTACGGATATCAGGCATGGTAGAACGAGGTCCTCAGCTCTAGTTGAGCATGCAGAGAAGACGAAGCATCACATTTGCATGGAAGAATCTAGAGTCATTGCTAGGGTTGAGCATTTCCATCGCCGTAAATTTAAGGAAGCTATTGAGATTGAGAAAAGGCCATGTACGTTGAATAGGGATGATGGGTGGAAAGTTCGCAGTTGTTGGATTCCATCTTTTTGCTCTCAATAGTGTTCTTTTCTCTAGTGATTTCCTCTCTTTTGGTTTTCCCTATGTTTTTGCTTGATATGTGTTTGAGGTTTGATGTTCACTTATTTATTATATACTATAAATATTATTTCTAATGCTCACATAGTTTGTGTCTATTTTTCTTTTTAGGTAGTATTATTTTATTTATAAGTCCTCTTATTTATTTCTATATTTTTATTTTTAATTTAATATATATATATATATATATATATATATATATATATATATATATATATATATATAGTTTATTTATTTATCTATTTTATTATTTTTATTTTATTTTATTTAATGTTTATTTTTATTTTATTTTTATTGACTTAGTATTTATTATTATTTTTATGATTTTATTTTATTGTGGACTGTTTTGTTAGTTTTAATTTTGATTATTTTATTTTTTATTTTATTTAATTGTTCTTTGACTTGGTCTTTATTTTTATTATTTTTATTACTTTAGGATGGGATTTATAATGTTTTCATCCATTTATTTATTGGTTATTTTCATTTTTGACCGTTTTTTAACATCTATTTTTCCATTTTTGATAGGTTTTGACCGTTGCTTTTCTCTGTATGACATATATATGGATAGTCAGATCAGCCAGTTTCATTATTCTGATGATGAAAAACATTCAATGGTTCGAAACGCGTCGGGTCTAAAATTTCTCATGTGATTTCCTGGAAGATTTATTTTAATATGAATGGATCATAGAAGTTTATACTCTCAAATATTGTTCATCCCAAAAGTCCTTAAACATTTAGGACTCATAAACATGCCAACATAACATGACATGTCAATGAAAAACACACTTGTTGCAAATCATGATTATTATTGTTTCACTTTACAAAGTACCAAAAAACAGGTAACCACAACAATAAGCAACTATATAAACAATTTACCCATTCTTTGCCTCTCCAAGCCTTATGGGTTCTCTTTAGGCATCTTCTTTTCTTTGAAGGTTTCCTTTTAATAACTATTTCAGTATCCTATTTGCCACATGTTGCTTTCCTTGCATTAGTTTGCATAACCTCTTTATCCTTCTTAGGATGAAGTTCTGGATGAAGTTTCCAACATCTTTCATTCCCATGTCCATGCATGTTACAATGGGTACAAAATTAGTGTCCCTTTCCCACTGACAAAGAAGCCTTCAAATGTGACAGAGGTTCTTCATGCTTCATACCAAGAATTTGGTCCATTCCTTTAACCATCACCTTGCGTTTCTCACAATCAGTGACACAATGGTCAACTACATCAAAAAAAGTGCAAGGATACATGTCCCACAAATAATAAAAATTACCAACATTTGGAACATTCTCATAACATTGATACATGTCCCTTGGGTTGTAACTTTGACAATGTGGATTGGAATTATCACTGCCACCTTGGTATGACATGTCATCATTTGATGATTTATTTTCCTCAAATAGTTTAGAACACTCTCCAAACTCTTTGTGACCATATCACAATCCTTGATATTTTGTTGTCGCGTTCACCATAATAGGATTGGTAATTCCTTGGCCATTGATTGTGAGGCCTTTTCCTTTATAACCCATCCTAGCTAGCAGCTTCATATCGATTCCTTTAGTATGTTGTTCAAATATTGCAAAAGATGTGTTATTAACATTAATTGAAGGATTTTAACTAGAGATGTTGATTACTTCCTTGGATTTTCCACCCATCTTTTGTCCTTCAGATGTTGATGATGAATTTGAAGATGACTCAAGCCACCCACTTTTACCAACAGGCATATAATGAGAATCTTTAATATGTTGACAAAAGTCACAAGCATCATTCTCCACATAGGGTCCATAAAATGTGTTTGGACCATGCCCATATATTGGCTTCACTTTGGAGTTATTCTTTGTTCTCACTGGAGTGGAACTCTCACCAAATTTTTCCTCAAACACATGCTGCAACTAAAGGCACATATGCCTCTTCTCCTCTTCAACAATTTCAAGCATTCTTCTCAATTCAACATTCTCCATTCGAAGAGACAAGTTCATCTCCTTTAGATCTTGGAGATTTTTCATCTTATTACCCATACTTGCAACTTAGTGAGAACCAACTTCAATACCAATTGATCTGAAATTGGAGGAGAACTTATCCTCCTTAAAAACTAACCTTCCTTTTACGCTTTGCATGTAAAAATGTGTCTTATGTAAACACAATTTCTATGGCCTCTTCAAGGATAATGAGTTATTTTCCATGTGCACTTTAAACAAGCAACATATCATCATTTAAAGACGGAAATGTGAAGCTGGGTTACACTTTCGTGAGAATCGGGGGCGGAAATTTTTTTTCGGCAATAGTTCGGCCGAACCTTTTATGAAGTTTGTCCGAACTTGTGCTTCCATTTAGATTGACGACACACTGACGGCGTGGGAAAACATAATTTTTGCCGGAGATGGGAAAACCGGCAACAAAAGTTCGGTTGAACTACTCTTAAAATAGTTCGGCCGAACTAGTTCTTATAAATATATCGCCCGCAAAGTTCATTTGTTTACCGTGTCTGTGTTTTCTTTGATCTGTTTGTTCGCGCGTTTTTCTGTGTCTGCTGCTGCTAGTCTGGGGCTGCTACTGTCCGCGCTGTTGGTGATTATCTGCGGCGACTTCAAGTGAGCGAACTGTCAGGTATTTCTCCTCCTGCTCCTCCTCTGTTAAACATATGTTATGCAACATGATACATTGAAATCTGCATGAATTATTCATTACCAATTATGGTATTTCTCCTCCCGCTCCTCCTCTGTTAAACATATGTTACGCAAAATTCCAAACAAAGCATCTATGCTGTTAATTATGCTTTAAATTTCATTACCTTTTTTTTTCCAAGAAAAAAATCGAACTTTTTATTAATAGAAATAAAAAGTTACATAGTATATGCGTTACGCATTCCTTTTATCGTTGTATGATTCCCAGATCATAGAGCTCACAGGATGAAAAGTACACTTTCATCTGTCAAATTCCTGAAGATAAACCACTGATATGGTGTACAGGCCTTCTCTATAAGAGGAAAACAGCTCATAGATCAGTTCATATCCAGGAAAACAAGTATGTCCATATGTTCATAAAACAGAAATAATTTTTTGTGTTAACCCGGGCCTCCTCAGAGAGGAAAATATCCCAGACAGGATAAACAAAAAAATAGAAGTCTGAAAATAAATGCAAGAGTAACTGTCTAGGGCTATTAGGTCCTTATATTACTAGTATAGTCCCTTATTGTTGTTAGTGTAACCCCCTTATGGTTATTATTGTACCCTTGTAACCCCCATTTTATTATTATTGTGCCCTTAAATTATTATTGTTAGGTTGGCTAGGATTACATTGTGGCCCACTAGGATTACATTATGGCCCCTTGGACTCCTATATATAGAAATGAGGTTTTGTAAATTGGATCATCCAAGAATTGTTCATTTATGTAATGTATTGGAGGTTTCCCCCTCGAAGTGGCTTATTTATAAGGCGTTGAAATCTCTTTTTTTCTATTTTTGGAGCTGGTTACACAACATTTGGTATCGGAGCTTTGGATTCTAGGGTTTCGTTGCTCCAAACAGGTCATCGTGGCATTTTCGCTATAACTTTTTTTCTACGAAGTTTCAGAAGCTGAAATTTTTAGGGTGCGAAGCCGAAATCCTGAGGAAGATTGTCTAAACATTTCAGAGCTTGGTTCACAATATTTTCGGAGATATGATCTGTGGAAGTTAGGTCTTTTTTGAGGCTCCTAAACAGGTCATCGTGGCATTTGCACTATAACTTTTTTTCCTACGAAGGTTCAGAATCTGAAATTCGTATGGTGCGAAGCTGAAATATTGAGGAAATTTGTCAAAAAATTTCAGAGCTTGGTTCGCAATATTTTGGGAGATATGATCTATGGAAGGTAGTGCTTTTTCAGGTTCCTGAATTTCATCTCAAAGAGGTGATCGTGGGAAAAGTTCAATAACTCTCTCTCTGGGCATTGAATTGGAGTGCCGTAAAAAGTGGACGCAAGTACATGGGCTGTAGTTGCTTGGATATCAATTTCAGAGACAAAGGACGAAAAAGTGACACGTGGAAAGTCGTACAAGTTCGCTCTAATGAACCAGTCCATAATTAGGTCATTGTGGGAGATTGGACACAACTTTTTCTTGGAGAATCCAAATCAGGGCAAACCTGTGGCATTCAAAAGATAATTCAGAGGGCTACATTGGTACCGAAATTAAGATATTGAAGTGTTGTAATCACATAGAAAATCCAATTTCAATATCGAGCCCCTCAAAAGCAAGAAAAAGGTGTGTATTTTTTCCGAATTGCATAAGTCTTGTTTGAAGAATCAATTTGAATTGATTCTAAGGGCATATTGTAGAATAGATATCAGTATTGGGTTCTAAAATATGCCTCGTAAAAATAATTCAACACCCATTAAGCCTTTAGAAGGGTATACTATGACTCATGAAGATGAAGAATTGCAACATGATCTATCAAAATTACAAGAGCAAGTGCAACAAATTTCACTCTCACAAAGAGAAACAAAAAATGAAATGGAAGTTTTGAAGAAAGGCATGGAAGAGAAGATGGATGGTTTGAAGAAAGGCGTGGAAGCTAAGATGGATGGCATGGAAGCTGGCATGGAAGCTAAGATGGATGACTTGAAAGACAACATGGAAAACAACATGAAAAACATGAAGAATGATCTAAAAGCAAACATCAAAGGTTTGACCAAGTTGATACAGGAAATATTTCCTAATGGTGAAAAGATAGTAGAAGAACCTCATGATGAGAACAAAATAAATGTTAATCGCGATTTCATAAACTCTAATGTTGGCGGGAAGAACCACCATATTCCAAAAATGGATATGAGGAAGTTTGATGGGAAGGATCTTGTAACATGGATACTACAAATGGAGCAATATTTTGATCTCCATAATGTGAAAAATACACAAAAGGTACGCATTGCAACTTTACATTTAGAACAAAATACATTTGTATGGTATCGATGGCTTTGCTCCCGTAAAAAAATTGTCACTTGGTCAATTTTTACTGAGGAAATGATAGCACATTATGAGGATACAAAGAGCAACACCTTCTTTAGCCAATTGATAAATCTCAAACAAAAGGGTTTAGTGGGGCAGCACATTGAGGACTTCCAAAAATTGAATATAAGGGTAACTAATATTCCATAGGAACACATGATTGATCTCTTCTTAGGTACTCTAAAGGATAACATCCAACATGAAGCTCGTGTTTTGGAACCTGATTCATTGGAGAAGGCATTCAGGTTGGCAAGAAAAGTTGAATGTAAAATTATGGCGACAAGGAAGCCTACCACTCAATTCTATAAAGAAGGAAGTGTTGCTATGTCTAGATTTCCACAACCTACAAGGTTGAAACCACAAAAATTGGAAGAAAAAAGAGCAAAAGGGCTTTGCTACAGTTGTGATAGCAAATACACTAAAGGTCATAAGTGTGCTGAGAAGAAATTATTTTACATAGATTGTGAAGAGGAAGAAGAAAATGAACAAGAGGAGGATATACACTAGGAACCAACCCTAGAAGAGGAAGAAATGAATCCGACCATATCGTGTAATGCACTGGCAGGAATTACCACTCCTCAAACTCTCAAGATAGAAGGACAAATCAAGAAGAAAAGGTAATAGTGTTGATTGATTCAGGTAGCACCCATAATTTTATTCATTGTAAGGTAGCCAAGGAATTAAATTGTTTCCTATACCCAACACCAGAATGTCAAGTGATGGTTGCAAATGGAGGAATTATAAATTGCTCTGGAAAATGCCATAATATCAAGCTAACCATGGGGGAATATGTATTGACTAGTCCAATGCTTTCCATTCCTATGGGAGGTGCTGATGTTGTACTAGGAGTAAATGGTTACAATCTTTGGGGACGGTAGCTTTTAATTTTCAAGAAATTTTCTTGAAATTTTTTTCTGAAGGAAAGGAAGTCGAATTACGGGGTATTGAAGGGAGGCCGGGAAGGATAATAAGCTCTAATGTCATGACAAAGCTTCTAAAGAAAGAACAACGAGGCGTAATTGCACAATTATGCTCACTAGAAGTTCCGACATCAAATCATCTATTTCTGCAGATCTCCAACAAGTCTTGGACAATCATTCCAAGGTGTTTGAAACTCCCAAAGGACTCCCACCTATTCGTGATCATGATCATGCTATTCATTTGATTCCAGAAGTGTTCCTCCAAACATCAGGCCTTATATATATCCTTACGTCCAAAAGAGCGAAATTGAACGTATGATTGCAGAAATGTTAGAGGCGGGTATAATTCAACCTAGTCAAAGTTCTTTCTCTGCTCCTGTAGTATTGGTACACAAGAAGGATGGATCGTGGCGAATGTGTCCGGATTATAGGGAGCTCAATAAGCTCACCATTAAAGATAAATTTCCCATTCCTGTGATTGATGAATTATTGGATGAATTACATGGAGCAATTTATTTTACCAAGTTGGATCTTCGTTCAGGATATCATCAAATTAGAATGAAGACTGAAGATATTCCAAAAAAAGAATTTCGAACTCATGAGGGTCATTATGAATTTTTGGTCATGCCTTTTGGCCTTACCAATGCACCTTCTACATTTCAAGGGTTGATGAATTCCATTTTCAAACCCTTCCTTAGAAAATTTGTGCTAGTATTTTTTGATGATATACTAATCTACAGCAGGTCTTGGAAGGATCATGTTGAACATGCTGACAGGGTGCTCAAACTATTGCAGGAGAAACAATTATATGCAAAAAAATCCAAATGTTTCTTTGGAGTACAAGAGGTGGAATATCTGGGTCATATTGTATCTCACGAGGGTGTTAAAGTAGACCCTAACAAAATTAAAGCCATTAAGGAATGGAAAGTCCCCACAACCATAAAGAAGCTATGAGGATTTCTCGGGTTAACAGGGTATTATCGCAAGTTTGTTAAGAATTATGGGAGAATAGCAGCACCTCTAACAACATTATTGAAGAAAGATGCATTTTCATGGACTCCTCAAGCAACTAAGGCCTTTGAACGTCTTAAAGAGGCAATGTGCCTAGCACCGGTCTTAGCTACACCAGACTTCACAAAAACCTTTATTGTGGAATGTGATGCCTCAGGAAATGGAATTGGTGCAGTTTTAATGCAGGAAGGAAGACTCATTGCTTTTGAAAGTCATCCAATCAAAGGAAAGTATTTACAGAAACCTATTTATGAGAAGGAAATGTTAGCAATACTGCATGCACTAAAGAAATGGCGAACTTACCTAATGGGAAGACACTTCAAGGTAAAAACTGATCATGATAGTCTTAAACACTTTTTGGAATAAAGACTATCGTCAGAAGAGCAGCAAAAATGGGTCACAAAGATGTTGGGTTATGACCTTGAAATAATCTACAAAAAAGGAAAGCTTAATGTTGTTGCAGATGCACTCTCAAGAAAGAATGAAGAGGTGGAAGCATTGCTTTGTGCCATTTCTATTATCCAACCAGATTGGATAACCGAAGCAAGAGATGAATGGAAGAAGCACAAAGATGTATGGACACTCATTCAAAAGTTGCAGCAAGATCCTAGTACATCTGATACATTTAGTTGGAAAAATGATTCCTTATGGTACAAAGATCGCTTATATCTTTGTAAGAATTCCCAACTAAAACAAAAGATTCTTCTGGAATTGCACACTTCTCCTTTAGGAGGACACTCGGGATTTTTAAAAACTTACCACAGGGTGAAGAGAGAATTTTTTTGGGATGGCCTTAAATCTGATATTCAAAAGTGTGTGGCGGAATGTTTGGTTTGTCAGCAGAATAAAGTGGAAACAATTAAGACCCCGGGACTTCTACAACTTTTATCCATTCCAAGTCAATGTTGGGAGGAGATTTCAATGGATTTTATCACAGGTTTACCTAAGTCCGAAGGAAAGAGTGTCATCATGGTGGTAGTTGATAGACTTACCAAGCATGCACACTTTTGTGCATTATCTCATCCATTTAAAGCAAGTACAGTTGCTACTACATTTATGGACAGAATTCAAAAGCTACATGGAAGCCCAAGGGTTATTGTGAGCGACAGAGATCCCATTTTTACCGGAAATTTTTGGATGGAGTTATTTTCTTGTTTGGGTACTCAATTAGCTCATAGCTCATCTTATCATCCTCAATCTGATGGTCAAACTGAGATAGTAAATAAATGTTTGTAAGGATATCTTCGTTGTTTTGTATCTGATAAACAAACACAATGGGTCAAGTGGTTAGCTCTTGTTGAATGGTGGTATAACACTTCCTTCCATACTGCAGCAAAAATGACCCCATTTATGGCACTTTATGGATATCATCCACCATCCATCACATCATATTTAAGGGAAAATTCGAAGGTTCAAGCAGTGGAAGATCACATCGAGCATCAGCAAGAAGTTCTCCAACTCGTAAAGGATAACCTGAATTTGGCACAAAATCGAATGAAACAACAGGCAGATCAACATCGTAGCGAGAGAAGTTTTGATGTAGGAGATTGGGTATTTTTATAGCTACAACCATACAAACAAATGTCCCTCAAGCAAGCAAAGAAGGATAATAAATTATCGCCAAAGTACTATGGTCCTTACAAGGTGTTGCAAAAGATTGTTACTATGGCATACAAATTGGAGCTTCCTGCTTCTTCGCGAGTACATCCAGTTTTCCATGTTTCATGCTTAAAGAAGGTTATAGGTGAAAATCTTCCAGTTCAAACAATATTGCCAGAACTTGATGAGGAAGGAAAAATCATATTGGAACCCGAAGCGGTCATGGAAACAAGAACTTGACAGCTACGGAATCGATCAATTTCAGAGTATCTCATCAAGTGGAAGAACTTACCCACTGAAGATTCTACATGGGAGGATGAGAATTTTATACAGAAGCACCCAGAGCTACTCAAGCGTTGAGGACAACACTTTTTTGAAGGAGATGGGCATGTTAGGTCCCTATATCACTAGTATAGTCCCTTATTATTGTTAGTGTAACCCCTTATTGTTATTATTGTACCCTTGTAACCCCCATTTTGTTATTATTGTGCCCTTAAATTATTATTGTTAGGTCGGCTAGGATTACATTGTGGCCCACTAGGATTACATTATGGCCCCATGGACTCCTATATATAGAAAGGAGGTTTTGTAAATTGGATCATCCAAGAATTGTTCATTTATGTAATGTATTGGAAGTTGCCCCCTCGAAGTGGCTTATTTCTAAGGCGTTGATATCTCTTTTCTTCTATTTTTGGAGTTGGTTACACAACAAGGGCATGTATATCAAACCAAAAAACAAAACACTTTCTGATATATAAACAGGGAGACAGCGAAATAAAGTTCCACATACGGTCGCTGATCCGACACACGGATCATGCACTGGTCCTCGTCCTCTATCCTCCAACAACCCATATCCTGTTGCAAACCGGCTTTAGAATGCTAGTCTACTGCATCGTTGCGGTCCCTGAATATATGGTTTAAAGAAAAAACATTAAAAGTATGTTTTAAATGTTTTGTCTCTTCTAGTAAAGGAGATAAAATATAATTCTGACAACTGCTCTCTCCATTGAACCATTTAACGACATTCATAGAGTCCTTTTCTATGTCAACTTTGGACTGTTACTGCAAATGTGCCTTTTGGAATTCTTGGTTTTAATTTGAGTTGATTGGTGTCATGTAGAATTCAAGACATTCATTGCTATAGAAATTTTGTCTTTACAACCAAGTGGGAACGAGAAACTCCAAAATTCCAAACAAAGCATCTACGCTGTTAATTATGCTTTAAATTTCATTACCTTTTTTTGTAAGGTGTATGTTGAATTTCTGGTAGTATGATATGCATTCGTTTGCTGCAGTTGTTACTGTTCCGGTGGATCCATCAATTTCATCCGCTCTAGCTGATTCTCCCCTTGTGCATGGAAGTTTATTACCATTGTTAAGCTTATGCTGTTACTAAGCCTTCTCTCGATTCCTTAATGCTGGAATGATTGAACTGGAATGATCTACTGCTGTAATGTGACTACATATTGTCTTTTATACTGTTGTAATGTATTTCTGTATGAGACAGAATTTGATCTTTTATACTTGATAACTTGTTATGGGTATATCACGAGGATTTTGTATATGAACTATTATCAATATATGAAACAGGGTTTTTTCTCCTTTGAAAAAAGAGTTGAAATCATTCTAAATTCACATGTAATGTATTTCTGTAATGTGACTACATATTGTCTTTTATATGTGACTACATATTGTCTTTTATACTACTGTAATGTATTTCTGTATGAGACATAATATGATCTTTTATACTTGATAACCTGTTATGGGTATATCAAGAGGATTTTGTATATGAACTGTTATCAATATATGAAACATATTTTTTTTTCCTTTGAAAAATGAGTTGAAATCATTCTAAATTCACATATGTTCAGTGGTGTCACTGTTTCACTTCCGATATTATGTTGCTTACCTTCATGAATAGGTGGAACTCTACTGGGAGGCCTCTTTGTTTTTTTACTCTATGCTCATACTGTCAAAGGCCCTTATATGTTATATGGGCTAGACTATATAGTTATTAGACCATATCTTCATACTATTATGCAAATAGTATGATGGAAATAAAACATAATAATGTATTAGGACATCACAACTTGCTAATTAGTTATTAGACTACATATCTTCATATAAAACTTGCAAATAGCATGATGGAAATGTGAACTTGCAAATAGTATAATGGAAATGTGGATCTTAAAGAAAAGTCATGATTAATGCTTCTAGAAACCAAACATAATAATGTATTAGGACATGCTCCTTTAACTTGCAAATAGCATGGTCGAAATGTGGATTTCATGACTCTTCATGATTAATGCTTCTAGAAACCAAACATAATTTAATGTATTAGGACATAATTTAATGTATTAGGACATGCTCCTTTAGGCTTGGTGGAATTACCTTTGCTTTTTATTTCTCTCTTACACACACATATATATGAAGAGATGATCTCATTTTCTTTTTTATTCATAGATCAAATGTCATTTAAATACAAGATTTATCATAATGTACAACGATTCATTCCATATTATTTATAAATTTTTTCATTAAAAAATGAACCCTTTAAATGATGAACATAGTTAATGCTTCTTCTTCATGAAGAAGACTACTTGATCTTTCAATTTGAATTTGATGATGGTCCTTTTTTATCTTTCTTAACTACTTCAAATTATTGACACAATCATATGCTTCTTGTTACTCTTTTTATTCCTTCCTTATATTGTATTCTCCCCCTTAGATATTTTGTACTCTCCCACATAGATATTGCACTCAATTTTGATGGTCCTTTGTTATCTTTCTTGACTACTTCAAATTATCAAATTATTGACGCAATCATATAAATATTGCACTCAATTTTGATGGTCTTTTGTTATTTTTCTTTACTTCAAATTGTTGACACTTGATCATATAGATATTGCACTCAATTTTGATGGTCCTTTGTTATCTTTCTTGACTATTTCAAATTATTGACACAATCATATGCTTTTACCTTAATATCTTGTAGAGCTCATTTCATCCAAAACACTTAAAAACACTCAAAAAGAAGCAACTACTATGTATTCCACTTCTACTCTAGATAGAGAAAGTAACGACTCTTTCTTGCTTACCCACTAAACCAAATACTTTTCTAAGTAGAATTATACATTTCCTACTTGTACTTTTCACAAGCCTAGTTGAATCTCTATATGTTGTTAATGTAAATTTCTCACAAGTAAATTTGTCAATGTAAATTTCTCAACTTCTACAAGTTTTATAAGCAGAGTCTGTAAAGGGCCAGGTAGCCTCTGGATCTCATCTTTTATGGAAGGTGACATATTTAGTAACTGCCCCTACAGTCAATCTCTAGAATAGATCTAAATAGATGTTCTTCGTTTTAATATCCATAAAACAAAACTACTTTAAAGTAAACTGTGTACATGTGTCATTTCTCCCACAAACTAAATGCTTCCTCCCATTAATTTTAGATGTGAATTCTACCATAAACTTTTTAAGTCAAACTTTAAGATAAACCATGCACATGTCATTTGCAATAAATGCCAATTTAATATCTAAATTCACATATGTTTAGTGGTGTCATTGTTTCACTTCCGATATTATGCTACTTACCTTGATGAACAGGCGGAACTCTGCTGGGAGGCTTCTCTGTTTTTTGACTCTTTGCTCATACTATCAAAGGTCGTTATATGTTATATGGACTATACTGTATAGTTATTAGACTACATATCTTCATATAGAACTTGAAAATAGTCTTATGGAAACTAACATAATAATGTATTAGGACATCACAACTTGCTAATTAGTTATTAGACTACATATCTTCATATAGAACTTGCAAAAAGCATGATGGAAATTTGAACTTACAAATAGTATGATGGAAATGTGGATCTAAAAGAAAAGTCATGATTAATGCTTCTAGAAACCAAACATAATAATGTATTAGGCCATGCTCCTTTAACTTGAAAATAGTATGGTCAAAATGTGGATCTCATGACTCTTCATGATTAATGCTTCTAGAAAACAAACATAATTTAATGTATTAGGACATGCTCCTTTAGGCTTGGTGGAATTACCTTTGTTTTCATGATTACTGCTTCTAGAAACCAAACATAATTTAATGTATTAGGACATGCTCCTTTAGGCTTGGTGGAATTACCTTTGCTTTTTATTTCTCTCTTACACACAAACACACATATATATGAAGAGATGATCCATTTTCTTGTTTATTCATAGATAAAATGTCATTTAAATACAAGATTTATCATAATGTACAATGATTCATTCCATATTATTCATAAATTTTTTCATTAAAAAATGAACCCTTTAAATGATGAACCTAGTTAATGCTTATTCTTCATGAAGAAGACTACTTGATCTTTCAATTTTAATTTGATGATGGTCCTTTGTTATCTTTCTTGACTACTTCAAATTATTGACACAATCATATGCTTCTTGTTACTCTTTTTATTCCTTCCTTATATTGTATTCTCCCCTTTAGATATTGTGTACTCTCCCACATAGATATTGCACTCAATTTTGATGGTCCTTTGTTATCTTTCTTGATTACTTCAAATTATCAAATTATTGACACAATCATATAGATATTGCACTCAATTTTGATGGTCCTTTGTTATCTTTCTTGACTACTTCAAATTATTGACACAATCATATGCTTTTTGTTACTCTTTCTATTCCTTCCTTATATCTATTCTCCCCCTTAGATATTGTGTACTCTCCCACATAGATATTGCACTCAATTTCATAGGCTCTTCTTTTGAATTCAAATATATTGTATTCTCCCTCTTAGATATTGTGTACTCTCCCACATAGATATTGCACTCAATTTCATAGGCTCTTCTTTTGAAGTCAAATAAGTGACAATAATTTACAAGAACTATCCCTAATTTGTTTCTCACATGTTCAAATGGTTTTCTAACAAGATAAGTTACAAGAATCATTCCTAATTTGTTTCTCACATATTCAAATGCTTCTTTAACAAGAGACTTTGTGGGTATGTATTCCATCTTCACTATTTTCTCAAAGACTACTTGTGTGAGGAAGTGGTACTTTATGATGATATGTAGATAGTGATTGAAAGAAGTAGAATATTTTATTTTTGAAATTATTATTACACTTCTATTGAAACACTTAATAGATATATAGATTTACCTTAATATCTTGTAGAGCCCATTTCATCCAAAACACTCAAAAAGAAATTTACCTTACCTTAATATCTTGTAGAGCCCATTTCATCCAAGACACTCAAAAAGAAGTAACTGTACTATTTACATTCCACTTCTACTCACTCAAAAATAATTTTACCTTAAAATATTGTAGAACCCATTTCATCCAAAACACTCAAAAAGAAGTAACTACTATGTATTCCACTTCTATTCTAGATAGAGAAAGTAACGACTTTTTCTTGATTAACCATTGAACCAAAGACTCTTTTAAGTAGAATTATACATTGTCCACTTGTACTTTTCACAAGCCTAGTTGAATCTCTATATGTTGTCAATGTAAATTTCTCGCAAGTAAATTTCTTAACTTCTACAAGTTTTATAGGCAGAGTTTGTAAAGGGCCAGATAGCCTCTGGATCTCATCTTTTATGAAAGGTGACATATCTAGTAAATGCCCCTACAATCAATCTCTGGAATATATCTAAATAGAAGTTCTTCATTTTAATATCCATAAAACACAACCACTTTAAGGTAAACTGTGTACATGTTTCATTTCTCCCACAAACTAAAGGCTCCCTCCCATTAATTTTATATGTCAATTCTAGAACATAAACTTTTTAAGTCAAACTTTAAGATAAACCATGCACATGTCATTTATCTCATGATCTTGTGTCATTTCTCCCATGTCATATATATATTTTTTATTGATTTTTTTTTTTAAGGGATAATAAAACCGTTAAATATGGTTGAAAAATGGAAATTATGCGTAGAAGTTTCTTGCTATCCCAATCCAGGAAAAGAAATGATTACATATTTGCTTTCCAATATTGCAACTAGCAAAGTCGTCTAAAGGAAAATGAATATACCGAGAAGAACAACAAACAACGAGACATATTATATTAGATTGATAGAAGGCTTGGGAACAACGATGGAGTATGGATAAAATGAAATTGTAGTTTTCACCAATTTTGAACTTGTGTGCAACCAGATGAATGACGTGTGCCAACTTAAGAAAGAGAGGCTAAAAGAATTGCATGGAATATCAAACAATATTGTTAGCCAATTTCAATTTTTTAGTATAAGGCATTGTACAAATGTGAATAAGATGTCTGTTGATATATTGCATGGGGCAATTCCAATTCATGATTCATCTATCAAAGATGAATTAGAATTATACAGAGAAATGCCAATGCAATATTCATCTCTCAAAGATGAATTGGTTTTGAGATGTTCTTCTTCAAAAATTCAAGATTTATCTCTAAAAAATGAATTAGTGTTGAAACGCTCTCCTTCAAAATTTATTGATGGACATTGTAACATATCTTGGATATGTGTGTGTTGTGTACTTATAAATGTGTCTTTTTTAATGACCATGTTCTTTTTTCAATTATATACCAAGTGTGCTTCCACCACACCATGTAAAGTGCAACTTGGTGAACTTCACATTTTTATAAAATTAAAATGTGGGGACTTCAACAAATTTTTGTTTAAATGGAGTTTGTTTAAATGGATTTTGTTTAAATGCAGTTTCACTTTTTTTTTTTAATGACTATGTGTTTTTTTCAATTTTATACCAAGTGTGCTCCAACCATGTAAAGTGCAATTTGGTGAACTTATCATTTTCATAATTTCTTTTTTTGCTTAAATTGAGTTTCACACATCAATTAGTGCTTTGAAAGTTGTGTTCTACATAATTTGTGTACACTAAATTACAAATTTATTTTCTGAAATTTATTTTGTGTAAATGTCCATTAATAAATATATATATCATGGAGGATGAACGACGAAGATCAACAGAATCCCATATGGGGGATCAGAGATCAGGGGATGTTCATGGTATTTAAATATAATCTTAAATCTCCATACATGTGTGTACATATGGAATTGATTTTTTATTAACTTTGTGAGTAAAATTAGTTGTTAATAAGTGTCATTTTTTTATTTTTTAGGAGCTAAGAAGAGAAGGGTCTCTACTCCATCCATGGAGCGTGCCCATGGTTCACCCAGTCGTGGTATGGTTCACGAAATTTAATCAATGAATATTTACATTTATTTATATGTACACATGAATGTATTTTTCAATTGATTACAAATTCGTATTCGTTTATGAAGCTTCTCTCTCGTCTCAAGAGGTTGGTGGTGGTTCAAATCCCCTTAGAGGGCCATCAATGAATGGTAGCAGGTTGCGTGAAGGTGGTGATATTTATTCCCCCGGAGGCCAATCAACAGCTGATGGTGCTGGTTCTTAGTAGGGTCATTTTGTGTTTGGTTCTTAGCAGGGTCGTTCTGGGTCTCAACAGTTTCAGGGTGGAAAAGATGCTAACCAACCACGTCAAGGTTGCCATCAATTTCAATATTTTTTTCATTGAATTTGTACAAATTTTTTTACATGTGTTTTTTCTAATATAAAAAATTATATATATATATATATATATATATGTAGAGGCTGAAAATGTTCCAAATATTGGTCAAAATAGACGCAGGGCAGAATGCTACATTCAAGAAGAAGGTTGTCTACCCACCACAACTTATCCAACCGACATTTCTGATATACCATGGGAAACAAACATGGCACAATGCACCTTACAAAGGTGTGAAAAACTTCATGCAAAATTGTGGAAAGATCTCGTGGCTTTGACTCTAGCTGATGAGAGTCGACAAAGCCTCGAAATAGTTACACATTCAGTGGGCATGTTGTAAAAGTGTACAAAAATCTTGGGCCAACAACTGATACATTTGTAGAAGTGATGAGAAAGAGAAAGGAAACAATAATGGGTCTCGATAAATGGGAGGATGTAAAACAAAATGTTACAAGAGATATAGCGAAGTCAATTTTTAATTTCAAGGAAGGGACAAAAAGAAAAATGCTAAAGGTGCAATATTTCAAGCACCTAAATATAGCTTTCTATTTGTATGATAGGACCTTGCAGCCCATGAAAGGTTCCCATGGAACGACGAGGTTTCTGTTTATTTTGCACAATTGTTTTACGCAGATTTTTTTTTTGGTATGAAACCCAACTACAATGACCTTTCATCAGAATTTTTTGGTTCGGGGAAAGGTCGATTGTATGACCGTAAGGGCACTAAGCGAGATGTGGAGTTCCTCGTCCTGAGCCACCATTGGTGAGTCGACCTTTTCAGGTCGAAACTCTGCGGTCAGAGATGGATGTGACTTCTCAAATAAGTCGAAAAGCCAGAGATGTCATGATCGACAATGCTTACAGCGGATTAAGTGGAGTCGATGTTTGTCTAAATCGACAAAGAGCTTTTGAAAATGCACATGCCAATTTTGTGTATTGTACAGATGAAGAGATTGACAACATGAATGTTGAAGATCTCCGAATATATGCAAAAAATTGTCACAATGGTTTGCAAGACCTAATTCTTCATGAGGAAGAGGGCACCAGAACGGTATGTGTTAATGACCTTAGGGTTTGAAATTATTTTAACATACATATACATGTGTACAATTTGTAATAAATACATGTGTATGTACATGTATACATTTATTTGTATGAACATTAATCTAACAAAAATGTATCATTATATGTTAAAACACCATTTTCAGTTCTCACACATGATGCATGACGCAAATGTTAATATCACGTTCGGGACCTCTCATTCAAACAATGCAGATGGGTCTCACATTCAAGATATGTTGGCAAATGATAGTGTTTTTTAAGTGATATTTTAAAATAAATAATTGTGCACACATGTACATGTATGTATATATAATGATAAAATGTTTTAACAGATTCCGATTCCGTCTAATGTTTTTGGTATGGCAGTACATTCTTCTTCCTTGGGAGATGTACCTTCTACTTCCTTAGGAGATGAGCCACAAGTATGGACAATTTTTCACTTTTAAAATTTATGTTTAAGTTATATATATATATATATATATTCCACCTCAAAAAGTTCCATTAAAAATTGAGATATATATATATATATCTATATCTTGAGTTATTTTAATTTTTTTGAATTTAGGTTCTTATAGAAGATTTCTTTAATCCACGGACTCTAGCAATGGAGATAGGAACATCCACACCATTTCAACCATTTGAACAAGTTGTCTAATTTTTTTTTTAATAAATAAGTTTATATATGTACACGTGCATTTTCATTTGAAAATTTTTAATATATATATATATATTTAACTGTACATGTATATTGTACAGTTTACCGTTGCAGATGTTCCCATGGGGGCGGAACTTGTTGCAAGTTATCAAATGGAGAGGTAACCTCATGAGGTATTGCATGATTTTATTTTATTTTTTTGTTTTTTACATGAAGTTTTATATATATTCTCACTCATTTTTAAAACATCAAATTTTAATGTTCAAGTACATGTGCATTGTGTACAGATTTTCCATGCTTCACATGATAGTGCGCAGATTGAGACCCTGATAGGAAAGATGCTAGATCCATCTCTATTTGATGGACATGATTTGTAGATTTGATTTCAAGATTTAGATAGTCTTAAATTTTCTTTTTTATATATTATCTAGATGCACTGTCATATATATATATATATATATATATATATATATATATAACTTGATACAGTTTGATACTTGTGAGATCTACAATTTTTGGACATATTTTATTACAGTGTTAATATAATTTGTTTTGTTCCAAAAAGTTAAGTTTTTGATGGTTTTAATACTTTTGGCATGTGAATGTGAAGTAATGTTGTTATATAATTTGTTTGGTTTTTAAAACTTTTAAGTTTTGGATAATTGAACTACTAGTAATGTTGTCATCTATAAATTAATGTTTTGCTTCTGAACTACATTTGGCATATTATGTAATGATGTGTTATAATTTGTTTTGTTCTTAAAATTTAAGTTTTGTTTTGCTTCTAAACTACATTTGGCATGTTATGTAATGATGTGTTATAATTTGTTTTGTTTTTAAAATTTAAGTTTTGGATGCTTGAAGTACATTTGGCATGTGAAGTAATGTTAAGTTTTGGATGGTTTTAGTACTTTTGGCATGTGAATGTGAATTAATGTTGTTATAAAATTTGTTTGGTTTTTAAAACTTTTAAGTTTTGGATAGTTGAAATACTAGTAATGTTGTCATCTGTAAATTAATGTTTTGCTTCTGAACTACATTTGACATGTTATGTAATGATGTGTTATAATTTGTTTTGTTTTTAAAACTTAAGTTTTGAATGCTTGAAGTACATTTGGCATGTGAAGTAATGTTATGTATGATATAATCAAAAAGTTTTTAAAACTTAAGTTTTGGATGGTTTCAACCTACATTTGGCATGTGATATTTAATGTTAAATGTTTAATGCTTTAATGTTGCGCGATATATAATAAAAAAGTTTTTAAAACTTTTAAGTTCTGGATGGTTTCAATCTACATTTGGCACATGTGATATAATGTTAAATGTTTCTATTGGATAGTTGAACTATAATTGTCATGGCATGTGAAGTAATGTTGCATGATATATTTAATTAAAAAGTTTTTAAAACTTAAGTTTTGGATGGTTTCAATCTACATTTGGCACATGTGATATAATATTAAATGTTTTTATTGGATAGTTGAACTACAATTGGATGACATGTCAACTAATGTTCTGATATATTCTAAAAGTTTTTAAAACCCAAGTTTTGGATGGATAAAGTACATTAATCATGTGAAGTAATGTTGTGATATAATCAAAGTTTTAAAACTAAGTTTTGGATATCATTTTAATCTACATTTAATGTAAATCCCTTTAATTTTGATTTAATGTTAAATGTTTTAAATGTAAATCCCTTTAATTTTGATTTAATGTTAAATGTTTTAAATGTTTTGATATAATGTTAAATGTTTTGATCTAATTTTTTGATGGTTTCAATCTACATTTGGCCTATGGAAGACTCCCATGCGTAGACATCAGATGCATTGTAGAAGGGGAGGTGGGGGTAAGGATGGAGGGGGCAGGAGTGCTGGCTCTCGCCCACCTCTTTTAATCCATGACACAAGAGAGCACCCTCCTCCTGCAAGTAGTGTCGCACACTTTCACTTCACCAACGCTATGGTCAGACCTCGAATTACGACGACCATTTCTGTGTTTTTTCAGGAGGAGCCCCAAGATGAAGGTGCCTCTAGTTCAAAGAAACGACAGATAAAGTCCACCATCCCAACCCATCAGCCCCAAGACACCAGCAGCGGCAGCTCGCCTCGTGTGGAGAAAAAACTCAAAGACAACTCTGGCTCCTCTTCCACTTTGGAGAGCTCCTCCCAGCACTCCAAGGGAGTAGCTGATGATCCGGAGGACTACAGTTGTCCAATTGTGGAGGAGAATCCTCCTACACACATCGATAGTTAGCTTGATGTCAGGTCCTCTTTAGTTTTTTTGAACTTTTGTCATGTTTTGCAATCAATGTGCTTCTGAACACTCTATCTATTGGTTTCTCAATATTGGGCAGCATCTTCTGGGTTGGTTTCCCGGTTATGGGCAGCTCCTTTTATATTTTTTTTATTCAGACCCCCTCTGATTGTTTTTATTTAATCAAAAAGAGTAAATAAGTAGTTATATGTATTTATCCATTTAATTTTGATTTAATGTTAAATGTTAAATGTTTTGATCTAAGTTTTCGATGGTTTCAATCTACATTTGGCCTATGGAAGACTCCCATGTGAAGTATTGTTTTGATTTAATAAAAAAGAGTAAAGAAGTAGTTATATGTAAATCTCTTTAATTTTGATTTAATGTTAAATGTTAAATGTTTTGATATAATGTTAAATGTTTTGATCTAAGTTTTGGATGGTTTCAATCTATATTTGGCCTAGATGGAAGACTCCCATGTGAATTATTGTTTTGATTTAATCAAAAAGTTTTTAAAATTCAAGTTTTGGATGGTTGAAGTACATTTGGCATATTAAGATTGTTTTTGATCTCTACATACTCTTGTTTGAGTGAAAAAATTTCCAATAGGAAGAACATAGATTTTTAATGCAACTAACCATATCAATTGAGCTCTAATTGAAAAAAAAGTAAAGTAGATATATGTATTTATCCCTTTAATTTTGATTGGAAATATAAGAAGTACATATATGTTTGTTGAATTCGGGTCAATGTCATTAATGCACTCAAATAGGTAGCCTGGTTGATTTATAAATTGGTAAATTGATGACATTCAGTTAATTGCATTCTAGAACATAGAACATATTCGACCATTGGACAGACAAATTTTGTACTAGATTTTCAATTAGGAATAGAGATGTGGGTCAAATCCCACCAAAAGTCGGAGAAGTGCTCCAAGTCTCTTGTCTGAAAGGAATCTTCGTACAAAACTATATTGTGGATGATTTATTTACATTGTGGATAATTTTTATCAGAAAAACCCACAAGAAAAATTGGGCACATTCAGTTCGTGTATATATCCAGTACGTGCAACATTTTTCAACAATGCACATAGAAAAACTACTTTCAATTAATTGCATTCTAGAACATATATATTGAGTACGTGAATCATTTTTTATCAATGCACATAGTAAAACTACTTGAACAATTAATTGCATTCTAGAACATGTATATATATATCCAATACATGTAACATTTTTCGTCAATGCACATGTATAAAAAAGCGACTTTCAGTTGGTACTAGAGCATGTGCATGTACCAAAACAATTTGTACATGTGCAAACACTTGCAAAAATAACATAAGCAGCTCAATTTTTAGTTGAGTACTGGAAGTTCTAAAACATATTTAATCCAAAGAGAATAAATTGTTGGGCAGTTCAATCAAAAAATTTCCAATGGAATGCCATCTTCAATAATCCGTTCATGATCGGATTTTGACATTTTCCATTTCTTATTTTTCGTTTTTTCTTTGATTGAACCTCTATCAATTTTATGCGTGCTGCACACACCAAGTGACTATATTGACAACTTATGAAATCAGGGTCATAGTCTTCAAAGTAAACAAAATCCCCACTTTGATTAGTTTGTCTGAAAAAATAACCTTTCAGTATAATAGATCCTCTTTCATATTGAAATTTGTGATCATTATAGTTTTCTAATAATTTCATTTTTCGTTCAGTGCAATGCATCAAATAATACTTCACATTTTCATCGTTGTCAATAGGTGCAATTACAACAAAAACATCTCCTATATAATAAAACAAACTTAAGAAAATTATATACATATTTAAATTTATTTCTAGATCTTTAAATCATTAGAAAGAAATTCAAATGTTACCTTCTCTAACAAGATCAGAAACTCGATCACCATCGGATGATATTATAGTTTCCTCTGATTTCATTTCTTCAAACATTGCAACAAACATTTTTCTCTTTGTATTTAGCTCTGTATGTTTCCAATCGTTTACATACATATTATTTTCACAGACGTCATTGGATTTTGTGTTGTCTATGCAAACATGACAAAAACAAGAATATTTTCTTTTATCCAATGCAAACACATTTCTGGATGACATTGTTTTAATTGAATGCAATTTTCGAGTCCCTTTTATTGTTTCAATGTCATTTCCAATCGATCTATCTACGTCTTCGATCCCAATATGCCAGAAAAACCTTTATATGGAAAATTCAAAGAAGAATGTAAATATGACATCAAAATACAATCAAAGATAATCATTGCATGATAAAATTAGATTTCCAATAAAAATTAAATTGAATGTACCTTCGCACTTCCCTTGATGGGTTAGTCTCATGGCTTAGAGCAGCGATGCACCATTGAACAACTTCTGTCGCATCCACAAGTCGGCTTGCAGAGGGGTTCATTTGATATCTTCGAAGTGCTCGTTTTATGCATGCCCCTGCACCGTCATGTTCTCCTTTTCCATGGCCAGTCTCAAAGAAATTCCAACAATGTTTAATGCATGTTTTCTTATGAAGACAACACAACCAAAAGAATGATCGTGCAGATTTGAATTGACCTGTGCATCTGTCTGACCATATCCAATGTTCATTGAATGTTATTCCATGATTTTTCAAGGAATCATAAATTTTTCCAAAACAATGTTGTACAAAATATGTATCATGTGTACGATCATCACTGATATAAAAGTGATATTCTTTAATGATATGTCGATTTTCACTCGTGATTTCTATATGATCGATGTTTTGTTCAGCATGTCTATATAGAATATGAATGAGCATGGAGACTTGGTCAGAATGATAGTATTCACTCTGAATTTCTTTTTGTGGAACAAATGTGTAGTTTTCTGAAAAATCAATCACTGAGAAAATGGTCCCTGGTGGAAAAAATTCACAATATTTTTTGAATTGCAAGTCTTGCCATCGAGCTCTATGGGAATGCTTGGTGTATTTGTAAATTTCTGCCTCAAACTTTCTCAAAAAGTCTATCAAAAAAATTTCGTCTTCTCGTAATTCGATTCTTTTAACACTATCTGCACCTTGAATCGATGTACCGATATATTCATATCTCTTCCATTTCACTTTCATGTTGGACAATGATTGATCATTTATACCAATACGATATTTGTTTTGAAATTTAGTCAAATTTCCACAATCATCGCATTTTTTACCACCAACACATTTCTTTTTGTAAAATAGTTCATCGCTTTCTCTTTCACATAGAATTTGAGATATGAAATCACGGATAGTGGAAGGATGAGGTGAATCCTTCCATAATGTTCTACCAAAATCAAGGAATGTGCCATAGTATAACTCAAATTCCACATGATAACGACAACAACAAGTGTTGCGTACAGTGATAGGTTTTACATACCATGGTTTTTGTTGAACAAAAGCACTGATTAAATCATGAATTTCATGATTCTCTTCTTTGAACTTGTTGAATAACTCTATCTGAGTGGTTTACAAGAAATATTTTTCATGTTCTTCGTACTGATTTCGTGCTATTCTTCTTTGCATCACATGCTTTGCAATTGGCGAAACACGCAAATTGTTCTTCCAATATTCATATATTATTTTTTTAACATTTTCTCCAAGTCTATCTTTGTATGGTTACCTACAAATATCTCTCCAACAAGTGAGTTCATCATTTACATTTATTTGCAGCCGAAATTTCCGATGTTTGTGCAAAGTTTTTTGCGACGTTCCTAATGCTCGTGCCATAGATGTTACCAAACGATTCTCTTTAGTAATTTATGAAACCACTTCCATATGTATTCCTCTACGTATAATTGAAACATTTTTCTGTCTAGAGCTCCTAATTGAATTTATAGCACCACTTATATTTTGTATCACAATTTCTTTCATTTTTTTTATCTTTGGTTGATTTTCGAGTACCCAGTAGTGTCGTAGCTTCTTTTAATTTCCTTAATGATAGGAGACCTTTCAACATTTGAGCTTGAACTGTCCCCTGCTCTATGAAATACGTTTAAAAAATGCGGATAACACGATATCGTATATAATGGTCAGGTTTTTTATCTCCATATGTGTGAGTGTCAACATTTTCTAACATCTCATCATCGACACTGATTTTATCTGTACATATTCGAATAAATAGTACATAATAAGTTTACATATTCAATAAATAACTAAATTAATAAATATATGTATAGTTTCAATAATACGTGCATGTGTTCAATATATATATATATATATATATACCTTGTGATTCAATTTCTTCACTTGAATTTCTTTCAATATTTTCACCATCTTCAATCATTGGTTCAATATCTTTTTCACTTTCTCTTTCAAAATTTTGTATTTCATCATCAATGTTTTGAGGAATATTTCTCTCTGTTTACATTGCAAAATATTTTTCTTGAATTATTTCATCAAATAAAAATTAAGCTTGACATTTTACACTAGGAAAATTTTAAATATATCAATAGATCATAATATTTACATTTACATACCTGCTTCAATTTCTAGTTGAGGTTGATTTTCCCCTTCAATATTTGAGATTGCTTTTATCTTTCTTTTGCGAGATTGTCTCGTATCTTTTCTACATTCCTCGGGGTCTCTTTTTCAATCATATTTTCTCGCACAATTCTTTCGATTTCCCATGATAATAGATTATGAAGTTCAAAAAATTTCCTTCAAAAATTTAGACAATAACTCAATTAAAAAAAGCATCACAAAAGATTTAATTTAAAAAAAATCCCATTTTAAATTTTTTGCAAAAATCACATACTCCAATCTAAAACACTTAATTTAAAAAATTCGAGAAAAAAATGTCTTATAAAAATGAAACGAAGCTCAAAAGATTTATTTCAACTCAAAACATGTACTCTAAAAATTTGAAATTAAGCCCAAATCTATACTTTCAAAAAAAATGAAGAACAAAAAACATCCAAAAAAATGTATCACATACCTCCAAGAAATGTCCTTTGAATGTACGTCCAAGAAAATTTCTTAAACCCAAAACAATTCTTTGTAAAATCAGACCGCCTCCAACAAATGTCTTCCAAGAAAAGTCTTTAAACCTAAAACAATTCTTTGTAAAATCAGATCGCTTCCAAGAAATGTCTTTAAACCCAAATCTCCAAGAAAAGTCTTTAAACCCAAACCAAGACTTTTGTAAAATTAGACCAAATGTGCGAAATGTGGGAAAATTATGAAAGATTTCACGGTAATTTATATTTTCGCGAAATGTATTTTTGGAGAGGCTCCGCAAATTTTTCCGGCTGACGGAAAAGTAGGCAGAAGTTCGACTGAACTTTGAAAAAAAGTTCGGCCGAACTTTAAAAAAAAATCGGCCAAACTATTAAGGTGTGAGACTTAACGGCCCGTTTGCACAAAAACTAATTCGGATGAACTTTGTAAAAAAGTTCGGCTGAACTAACGCATCACCAGTTATGCAGATCTAAGCTCTGAATAAGTTTCTGCAACTTTGGACTGATTCAACTCCATGAATTCTGAATTAACTGTCGAAACCAAGACCAGCATTTTTAGAATTGAATCTACTTTCAGGAAATATAACTTTTATGAAATTTCATAAATATTTACTAATTTTAATTAATTTTGTAATTGAACGGGTGCAAACAACTTCTCAGGGTCATTGCGATTCAGTGAAATAAAAATTTTGTATCTCCCAAAATACATTGTAAAAAAAATTGAAAAAATTATGGGGCATTACATTGGTCCGTCGTCTCTAATGGGTAGCTTTTAGATTTTTAGTTTATAACTTATATGTTAAGAAATTTCTTGCATCGCGAAACATACTCAAAATATGCAGTTTTTTCATATTAGACCAGTTCAAAAAATTCTAGTAATTATGATATGCATCCATTGGCTTTGTAAATATGACGAAACCGAAGTAGACTCTATCTAGATTGTTGTAACATATTTTTTTTTTCTCAAAAACACAAATTTTCAAAGAATACAACATTGCATATTAACATGACTTCTTATGAATCATTTGATTGTTAAAAAACACACACTCAAAGAAACGCTAAGTTGACATATCAAATGTGCATAAAAAAATTCCAAAAAATAAGTAATAGAAAGCTAACAAAATTTCTGACAACTTTTATTTTTATCGCAAAATAAAATTCTAAACAGGAAAATTGTTATAGTTTGCAGAAAGTTGAAGAATCGAAAAAAATGAAAGTTTTTTCTCAAAAAAGGGCAAAAAATGTAACCCAACTTCACATTTTCACCCTTAACTCATAAAAAAAATCAAGAAGAGTGACAACCTCAAAATTTGGTGACAGAGTTCACCCTTCCTGGGCTACATATTCAGGCCTCTTAACACAGCTAGGCCGGTCCATAGATTTCAATGATAAAGAGTACATAAAGTGTGCTTACAAAATGAGTGTTCAGTGTCCCCTTCAAGGAAAGATTCTCCTACAAAGAAATCTCACTCTAAAATAACATATAGTCATTCATGAAACAATAAAATAATAGGGCTCTCATATCAAGACATTGTAGTCCATTTGAAAATGAGCATAAAAAGTACAAAAATTCCACATTGAAGTACTGAAAGAAAGCTTTCCTCAAGAAGACATAATGAGAAAAGAGAAACATGAGTTGCACCATGATGTCACAGGTGCTGCAGATAACATATGAAGGCTGGAAAAACCCCACAAGGTCCTCTCCATGCTCAAAATCCTTCAAAAATGGCTTCAACCCGCTGATTTATCCTGGCACCCATAGACTCAAACCTTAAAAAATCGCTTCATAAGTGCTCCAATTAGTGAACAAAGTCTTACATTGGATTCTAAATGTTCAAAAACCCCTATTTGGACTCTTCTTGAGCTCCAAAAGAAAAAAAAAACTCATCAATTATGGCTCTCTCTAAGTTTCTGATACTATCCCTCCTCCAAATTGGATGAATCTTCTAAGAGAGCGATGATTATGCCCTTAAATACACTCAGGAAGAAAAATTTTTGCCCACATCCGGTGCAAATTGTTAAACAATTAATTTTGCAAATGAGCATTAGGTGCAATATCAAGGCCACATGGGTGCCATAAGGCCGAGGAATAGGTCAAACACCCTCCCTCCCCCCGCCCCCCCGAGGCCCCAAATCCGTCGGTTTGTTGGTTATGTGGACGTTAATGTGGTCGGGGGTTAGGGCTAACCACCCACCCTCGTTGTCAAAGCCCTCTCACTAATTCAGGTCCGTCAGCTACCGGATTTACCCATGATATTTTAATTCTGTGATGTTGTTAGAATTGCATTTTAAAAGAGCATAAATTAACATATACGCATTTTGTAAAGAAGAGGAAACAAGACAACTATCAACAACATAAGAACACAAGACATTGATAATGGAGTTCACCTAATGCGGGCTACGTCTATGGGCCTAGTGTCAAAATGGAGTAGGCTGCTTCATATAGTGCTGGAAATGGGAAGATGTACATGGATGATGTTCTTTGTCATACAAGAATGTGCCCTCAAAATTAGTGACTTGTCTCTCCACGAAGCGTTTCGCTACAAGAACTCTCACTCACAATGGACCTCCTATCAGCATGACATAATATCACATGAAGCAAAAAAAATATCCCACAACATGCATCAAACAAGGATCTAGAAATCATAATACACCTCACAACAAAAAGAGGTACATGATCAAACTGCATATACCTCAAGCCCTGAAGTTAGATGAAGAAGAGGATGCTCAGCTGTTGAATCTGGCCACACCATCGAATTCGTGGTGTCGAGAGGCATAGAATTGATTGTCCAATGGTGTGGGCAGGTCCACTCCACGCGACCCGACCCAACCGCACCCTCGCTTCCTTTGTATGGAGTTGTTGTGATATGGTTATATATGGCTATTACAACAACCATTATGGTTTGTTATAATAACTTTAAACTATGACTTGATTGTCGTTTATGTGTTCTCTTATGATTTTTTTTTTGTTCGACCATATTAATATATACCCCATAACAAATTTTATATATGAGGTAATACATTCAACCATTCAACCATATTCGTTGGTTTGGATTTGTTAAATTATTTTTGTTATAACCATATTATGAATTTAATATTTGATTTTTGTTTTTATAATGATTTTGTTATATAGTTATAATTATATTCTATGAATTTGATTTTTATGGTATTTTAATATTATTTTTTTATCTTTTCTGTAGGGCTAGAGCTAATAGTGGAGTGCCATGTGTCAATGACTGGTGGGCTTCCATGTACGTTGTGGGTCTCACCTGCTGACTGGGATGCCATGTGACACATTGTGGGCCCCACTTTTTCCTTGTCTTATCAAACTTTAAAGAGCCATAATTTGATCACACAGACTCGGTTTTGAGTGTCATCTGCGCCACCAGAAAGCTCTCGCCGAGCTCTATGACTTGACTTGGTTTCTTTGAAATCCAACAATTTTTATTTTTGAGCCTTTTCTAAGCCTTCTTGGTCTCCTAGGGGTGTCTAGAGCCAGTTGGATCACTCACCAACCCACCTATGATTGTATGGGCTTCCATGTGCCCATGGCCAGGGGTATGACTCCGCCCAACTCCTCCTGGTTCACACCATGGTTATATGGGAATATACTATGACCAAGGGTTGGGGTTATCCCCGAGCCCTTAACCCTGAACGCTCGCCGACGATCCTATGGGGTGCAATGTGACCAAGGGTTGGGGTTGTTTCCAAGCCCTCTTCACAATGTCCTTCATTCCTTTCACCTGCGGTCCTGTGGGAGAAATATGACCAAGGACTCGGGCTAGTCCCCAAGCCCTCTCCCCTCGGCACTCAGATGTCTTCGCCTATGGTCTTGTGGCTACCACTGTGACCAAGGGCTTTCCCCTCAATCCTTAAATCCACTCACACTACACCAAGGTATTGTGAAGGACCTATGATCATGGTTCAGGCTTAATGCCTAGCCCCTCTTCATTGCACCAATGGTCTTATGGGATTGCAGGTGATCGAGAGTTGGGGCTCGCTGCCTGACCCTTGTCCCAAAACACGCCTCCAATGAAACTTTAACAATAACCCGTTAGCTATATAGGTTAAGTAACAAGCACATGGTGTAGTGGTAAGGCTCGACAATTGAATGAGGCATGTCACGGTTTTGATCCCACCTGGCTTGTGGAGAAAATACAAAAAAATTATCCAACCATGAGGTCCCAAATGACGCCTTTGGTTGGGCCATGTGGCATCCTCTCATTGGACCACCATAATCGAAGTTAAACCAATAAAAATGTGCCATCATGTACCTGTACAAGCCTGCTACTTAGAAGGAATGATTGGTCCGTACACGCCCAGTATGCTTGATGACATCATTGGTATGGACTTCCGAGTCATCAGCCTAGTCAACCCACCTGCAAATTTTTTTGTTGTCCACCAAAAACTTTAGAACATCATAAATTTGTCATATGACAACATATTGAGGGGATTCAAGTGTCTTTGGAATCAGAATGATGAACGCTACAATTTGACGCTGGTTTTGAAATATTCTGGGTACTTTCATTTTTACGCTAAATTTTGATATCCAGATCATGTTGGCTCAGTAAGCCATGGCATGATGAGGAAACCATGGCACGATGAATAACTCGACTCTATCCCAAAACCATGGCCCTCATTGAGATCATATTCCAGGTCCTATTGAGTTTCAAATTGAACGATGAAAACAAATGTTGAGCAAAGGTATGTGTCACTATTTGGAGTCCATGATGAGAAAATCCATTGAATTATAACTTTAATTTTGGAAAAAGATATTAAATCTACAAATTACTACTTTATATTGAAGAATAGAGAAAAGAGAAGAACCCTAAGGATGGTTTACATCCATAGTTATAACTTTCTCCATTTGCACCGCTTCTTTGAAGAAGATAGAAGAGCCATTTGCTGGTTGAGCGTTCCATTAGCTTCCCTACAACCTTAAGTTCAGTATGATATTTTTATTTCTTACCATACTATAATATTCTAGTTAAAAGGATTCTTGCAGAATCTTCCATTCAAATTGTATACTTTGGAAGCATACATGAAGACCCCATTTTTCATAAATAAGCAGTTTGAGAGAAGACACGGACAAAGTTTCTCGAACCAAAAAATCTGAATCTGAAATGAAATGATAGCATCATTTTGTTCTTTTTCTATGGTAATATAGGCTCAATTCGGGGGCGAATTGAGAAGAAACAATTGAGAGAATACTATGCATGTGAACTTAAAAGATATGTTACGCAGACATTGAGGTGGTACCAGCTAAAGATGTGCCCACTTACTCCCAGGGAGGACAATAGACCAAGGCATTTTTTGAAGGAAAAATCTTTCGAAATATTAACTGCAGATGAAGCCCAGTGTTGGTCACAGGATAATCGTATTGTATCCAATCACAACTCCATGGCACAACAACAGAGCCCCAAATCCCTGCGGTGACATGAAAATAAATTGGGACCCGTGAAACCCTAACCTCTATATTGACGCTTCAAAATACCAAAATGTTTCAGAATCTACTTTAGATTCGTTAATTTTTAAATGTTAAAAATAATGTTCTTTAAATATTAAAAATTATTATAAATATAAAATATTATATTTTATTAGCTGGTCTTTAGTAATCGAATAGGATCAAATTTGAAAGATATGTTTGTATTTTAAATTGAAAAGTTGAATTTATTTAATCTTTTTATTTTGAGGAGTTAAAATAAATTTTAATATAATTTAAAATTTCACTTATAAAATGATTATTTTATAATTTATTAATGAGCAAATTAAATTTACATAATTAAATAAAATTTTAACAATTGTTAACTAAATAAATATAAAGATAATATACTTTTTTCTTGGGATTTCTCCTTTGGAAGGAATAAAATAAAAATATTTTTAAAGATAAAAGAACTTTAGTGTATGTTGTTTGCTAAATTTTGTTACACAATGTGAGGGAAACAATCTTTCTTTAGAGATGAGATTTAGAAGATTGCAAAGCCAAAGGGGGGAAGTTATAATTCTCAACAAGGTGGGGATCTTGCAACTAATTATGGGGCATTAAGGAATCCAAGTGCTAGAATATATGACTCCTCATCGTCTAGTTTTTCTTCCCTTGAGGGTTTTTTCAAACTAAACTTAGATGGGGCCTCCAAATGGAATCCAGGTTCAATTGACTATGGTGGTATTTTGCACGAAGCTCAGGGTAATTCTTTAGGACTTTTCGTTGATCATTGTGGGTTCACTACCAATAACGTGGTTGAATTCATTGCACTAGAGAAGGGGCTATTATTGGCCAAAAGCATGGGTTTCTCTAGAATCTAGATTACAGGGACTTCCAATTAGTGGTTGGTGGGGCTTATAAAATTGCTAATGGCACCTCGATTTCAAAAGTTATTAGAAGATTTCGATTAGAACTTCTGGTATCGCGTCTACATGACTTGGTTTTCTCCTTCCATTATGTAATTAGATCTCACACTCGTAATATAGAGAACAAAGCAGCTTATTGGCTTTCCAACTAGGGTAATCATGAAACCAACCAAGAATATGCCACTTTCTGGCCTCCACCAATGAGTCAGAATGACCTTAACTAGTTGCCATGTATCATGGAAAATGATAAGGTCTCCCCGATGGGGTATATACTAGTTATATAGAAGGGTTGGAGGGGGGCCAACCACCCCACTCCACTTGGAAAGGAAATTAATAAGGCATTTCAAACACGCCTTGTGCTGTAGAAACACTAATATCCTTCTGGACATGCGATAGAAAATATATAGCAGTGTGTGGTTTGCAGGGCGAAGTTGGAATAGCTTGGGCATGGGAGTGAAGGTGACAGGAGTAGATGGTAGTCTAGTTGAGCAGGGACGCATTCGGGTAATTCCATTCCCTACTCTTCGAGCTGTGATAACTGGAGAAAGGATTCAAGGAAGCTTCCTATGGCGATGGTAAATGCATTTCACTAGTTAATTTTAATCAAATTTGGGATTTGAGTAAGAAGTATTCCACCCAGTTCACCTTCTATGCATTCGTGGTTTTGCCTTGGTGGCAGAGGTGGGGCATCACAAGCATCACAACAACCATTGGTAAAGCTTCTAATATTAGTAGTGTGGATGATTTCCTATTATTTTGATTGTGTGTTTACCTACATTTTTCTTTTTTTTTCGTCAGCCTTTGAGTATTGTGGATGATTATTTTGATGCGTCTGGGTGGCTAGGAGGTATAAAATACCATGTCGCATGGTGTCATGGGATTCAGAGAAGGACCCTAAGCTTGTTGATATGACCAGTGGGCTCATTTATGAATTAGTATCTTGCTTAATTTTTTTTTCAGTGTTTTTTCAGGGACTCTGAGGTTACAATAGCATTTGGGCTTCGCTTTCCATTTCTTGGAATTAGGTAATTTTTAAATAATTAGATTTTTGGAATTAGATATTTCCAAATAATTTAATTAAGTAATTTTTTTATTTTTTTTGTAAATTTAGCAGTACCTTTATATTTTCTGTTTATCAAATAGATAAGCAGGTTGTAACAAATCAAAACTTGATGGCCTCAACCTGCCCGAAGGAAACCAAGTCTTTCGGACATCTTAACGAGTTAAATGCCATCCAGTATTGAAAAATCTTCAGTGTCCTAAAAACTATTGTTTCCATTTTACTATTCCTACCAAAGTCTAACTGAAAACAGTAAATGTTATCCACAAAAATCATAAAATTTCACAAAGAAATGATTAGTCAGTCATCTGAGGATTCAACCGGTGTTGGGTCTTTGACACTAGAGCCTGACATATCCACTTGGTGCATAGTTTGCAGCTGCCACTCAATTCTTCCCAGGAAAGTTGTAGCATGATGTTTCGAAACTCGGATTTTCTGATTCTCCTTTTTGATGTCCTGCAGAACTGAAACTACTTGGGGATCTCCTCCCATTTCCTGAAGGCTCATAACAAACTTGGCCAATACACATTTGAGTGTCCAGTAAGTCTGGATGGACTGATGAAGAAGGGACAATCTCCCTCTTGTATTTCTAGGGTCCTTGATAAAATCCATGGCTTCCTCATGTGTTTCTATCTCCTCTTCTTTGTGGTCATATTCTCTCTCCGAACCCTGAATGAGATTGCGGACTTGAGGGGGGTTCTCCATAACCTCTTTTTTTTTTTTTTTTTGCCTCGCTTGCTAGACCCTGCAGTGGGTTTTAGCAGTTTATGTTTCCCTTTTTCTCTAACTTGTTGCTTGGAAAATTGTCCTTTTACCATGTTTGTCTTTCTATGTACAAGCCCTAGCTTGTTTTGTTGCAAATTCTCGGACAGTGACCGGAGAACACGTGTTTTTAATTTAAAGAAGCTTGTATATGGCAAGAAAAAGTCAATAACGGTTTGCATGTAGTAGTAAGTAGGGCCCACAACATTTCTTTCCCTGTTGAGGGTGGTAGAATTGAATATTTTGAGCTTAAACATAGATAGGGAAAATTTATGGCGACGTAATTCCAAGACCCAGAACCCATGAGGACGAGGGTGCAGAGTAAATGAACATAGCAGATTCAATGAAAAAAGGCTCCCATCACCCACTCTACTATTTCTAAGACCAAAATTTGAGACGGAGAGATATCCCATAAACCCTGCAGAGAGTCTGTTCTTTGACTGCATAAATGAGGAACAAAATGAGGGATAAGGCCACTGCAAACGTAGTTACCCGGGCGGTCCTGCATAGCCATGCATGCAATCTCGTAAGCATGAGATGCAGAAGCCCTTGTACCTTCACTACTATCCAACATTATAGAATTATAAACCACACACAAGGCGTAATCAGGATTTAAGACTACGTGATAGGGAGTTCGAAAACAGGGATTAACCATAAGGGACAGGAAAATCAAAATGACTAAAGCATTCAACAATCATTTTAAACAGATGGAAATAAAAGAAGAAATATGTAAATACCCTTGGTTATGGGCCATGCAACCAATGAACCCTGACTGCAAACTATACCAGAAACCATAATTGAACAAACATCCATATTGATGGACTGCATGCAGACTCTTTAAAATTTGGTTGCCTCCTTCAAAATTAAGACGGGAACGAGAGTACGCGAATTTCACCACAGATAATCAATCCTGAAAACAACTGTGATACCAACCAGACAACTTACCTTTGTATTCATGTTAATGAGATTCAACATGTACCACGTAACCAGCGGGTGTCACAAACCCTCAGCCTTCTTCCTCACTGCTCCTTCTTCTGATTTTTGCCCGAGAACATTGCTCGCCTTCTGGGTCGTGGCTTGCATTAACCCTTTTTGTCATCGATGTTGTTTCCCAAGCCGGTTTGACAGCGTTAGTTGGATGCCAACAAACTCTTCAGCAGCCATTATGGTTTGTCGTGTGATCGTACCACCTACCTTCATACTGTCTCCATTATACTTGAGCGACCATGTGGTGCATGTCGCCACGTGACACCGCATGTCTCCCATCTCCCTCTGCGTGGCACCCCGATTGGGGGTAATTTAATTAAGTAATTTAAAATAAAAAGTTTTTGTATACATTTTTTATACTAAAGGGTTATTTAGAAACTCTCTCTTTCTTCTAAATTTATAAAAATTTCATTTCCTTCTAAAATGATGGCTAAATTTAAAACATTGAATTTTTTTGAAGGGTAATTTAGAAAATATACTTCTTAGATTGAATAGATCCCTTTGGAAGCTATAGCAAGGATTCAATTTTAATCACTAATCCAAAGTTAAAAAATAAAGTAAATATTTATCTTTAAGTTTTTCAATTATAGAATTGATATTTGAGCAAGTATCTACCATAGGTATAAGTGTAGAGTCCAAATAAATGTGTGGCTAATCTATCAAGTACTGAGAGGGATCAACTCTCTTGAGGAAAGGCTAGCACCTCTAGTGATTTGATCAATCTAGATGCTTGATAGATCCAGGGTTAAGATGGATCTACAATGGTTTCATTCTTGGTCAGTCTCACAATATTTGTGGAACATCTAATATTTTGATTATTTTAAATATGCTAAATATGTCTAATATTAATATTGTCGTTTTAATTTTAAATTTATTCATTTACCTCAGTTTTTTGAGATGATAGAGGTGGTTAATAACTTGAATTATGAGAAATGATGAGACAAAATTTTTGAATGCAAAGTGACAATGTAATAGTGTTTAACGATAGAAAATGTGAGTAATAAGAATGTAGTTAATCACAAATAGTCTTCTCTATGATAATTTTCAAATTATTTTCTTGTATTGTTCTTATTGCCATGCAAGTTAGTTTTGCCATATTTTGATATCGATCATGTGAAAAGGGTAGTTGAAAACATAGAGCATTCAAATATTTAACTAAACCTATTATAGTAAATGTCATGCCTTGTCTCTCTTGCTCTCCAATATTAATAGTATTTTTCTGTAATGTTGTGACTTATGGAGCATTAAACCCCAAGTAAGTTTCAATGGTAGTTGTTTTCAATTACCTCGTTTTAATGAAAAGTGGCTAACAGTGTTTCTTCTCTCTCTCTCTCTCTCTCTCTCTCTCTCTCTCTCTCTCTCTCTCTCTATATATATATATATATATATATATATATATATATATATATATATATATATATATCCATCTCCCTTCTGTTGTAATCCTTAGGTTTTCTATTTAATTAGGAAGTTAGGAAGTTAGGAAGTTAGTAGTTAGTGATAACTAATTTCTGAACTAATTTCTCAAGTATAAATGTAATCTAGTTCAATGAATGAATTACATAAACCACATGGTTATTATTTAACAGTGGTATCAGAGTGCTTGAGATTCGAGGAGGTTGGTGGCAATGTTGATGTTAAGGGAGCAGAAGATTGTTTTCAACCTGTGACAACACTGCCAGTGGAGTTTGTTTATCAACATTTTCCTCTGCTGCATTTGTAGCATTTGATTGACAGAAACCCTCATTCTTGTTCCTGTCACGAATCTAGCAACATTTTTTTAGATCATATTTTTGTAGCAGACAAAATATGTAAGTTTAAATAAGTTTTATTTTGGAAAACTTTGTCTCTAGAGCTACAGAAGTGCCACTTGCTGATTCTGTAAATTAAAAAAACCATTTTTTTTTTTTTGAAATTTAATTTATGTGCCTGTGGTAGTGGTTAAAACAGAGTTAAAAAAAAAAGGGTGAAATTTGTGTCTTTAATCTCTACTGAATTTGAAATATTAATTAAACAAAGTATTTTTTAAATATCGGAGTATTTATAAGAAGAATTTGAATTTTGGAAGTGATTAAAACAAAATTTTATTTTAAGGGTGCCAGTGATTTAAATAGCTTTTTTAAAATATAAATTCCTTGGTGTCTTTAATTGGGGTTGTCCTTTCTGGAAAGGAAAATTACCAGGAGTGGTTTAGGAAAGTTAAAAATACTCTTAACTTTAATGATTTATGGGATGGAGTCTGTGAAGAAGAGGGAGAGAATGCACCGGTGCAGCCTGATGATCGAAAACAACTCGCAATCTGGAAAAGTAAGGATAAGAAGGCCTTTGCCTTAATATTTGCTTCAGTTTCAGAAGAGGTAAGTAGATAAATTACTCAGAGTAAAATAGCTCAGAGTAAAAGAACTTATGATGCCATAGAAAAACTAAAAGAACTTTATGATTCACATTATGGATTTGAGATAATTCAGTTATTGTTAAAGTTATTTAATCTGGAAATGAACGATAATGATCCTCTAAAACTTGCCTCTGAAATTAAATCCATCAATCATGAAATTGAATGTACTGGAGTTAAATTTGATTTTCCACTTACTGCCTTTATAAAAGCTCTTTACCCTAGTTACTCACAGTACTTGGAATCTCTCCAAGCTAGTGGGAAATTAAAAGATATAGATTTTGACAAATTAGTAGGGAAAATTGCAGAAAGAGAGAAGGATTTTGGCAAGAAAGAAGCATCACATAATTCTAATACCGAAACCCTATGTCTTGCTCAAAAAGACCAAAAACCTCAGGAGGAATCTTTCAGAAATACTAGAGGTAATATAGGTCGAGGTAGGAAGAATTATAGAGGCAGGGGGGCATAAATATTCAGGGAGATAGATAGCATAATGAACAACAAAGAAATTTTTCTGATAAACTGGCTATAAAATGTTTTATATATGGCAAAATTGGACATCCTGTTGCAAATTGCAGAATTCCCTGAGATAAAATTAATGAAAAAAGAGAACAATTTCTTGAAAAGAAAGATCATATAATTCCAGACAGAGCACAACATTCTGAGAATGCACATTATGTTGTCGCACATTGTAATTTCCACATGGAAGATGTTTTTAGTACATCTTTTCTTCATGGTATGATAGCTGGGTTCTAGACACAGGTGCCATGTGTCATATGACCTTTCCAAGAGATTTGTTTGATCAATTCAGTGATAATATTAACGGGGTAGTGTATTTTGTTGATAAGTCCCAAATCAAACGATCAGGGAATGATTCAATTCATTTAAAAATTCTTGGACTTCCAAATTATATTTTGAATGATGTTCTTTACATTCCGCAGTTCCAAAGAAATTTGTTATCTCTTATACAAATAAGACAACAGGACATTCCATTCACATATTTGAAGGTAAAGTAGAAATTAGAAGAGCAGCTGACAATAAAAATGTAATGTATGGTGTGGAAGAAGATAAATTATTGAAGTTGCATGGTATGATGTCTATTGCATTGAACACAACTTATTTGGTTCATCAAAATGATACTCTTTTATCTTCTTTATTATGGCATGCACGCTTTGGTCATGTTAATGATGAAAGTATTCGAATTATGAAACAACAGTGGATTAAGGGACTTCCAACAGTACCCAGAAAAATTACCCCATGTAATGCTTGTATATTGGGCAAGCATCACAAACGGTCTTTTCAAAATTCTAAGTCTAGAGCTACAAGAAAATTAAGTCTCATAGACTCTGACTTGTGTGGTCCAATGCCTGTACCAAATGAAAATGTAAATAAATACATACTCACTTTTATTGATGATTATTCGAGGATGTGCTTGGTTTATCTTCCTAAAGAAAAATCACAAGTTTTTGATGTGTTTAAGAAATTTCATCTCTTGATAACAAATGAAGCACAACTTACTATTGGTACTATAAGGATTGATAATGGAGGAGAATATACTTCACATGCTTTTGAAACCTATTTTCAAGAGAATGGCATCAAACACCAGACCACAATACCATATAATCCGCAACAAAATGGTGTTGTTGAAAGAATGAACCGAACATTTCTTAATATGGTAAGGTCAATGATGTTTTTTAAGAATGTAGAATCAATTTTTTGGGGAGAAGTCGTGCTCAGTGTGGCATACATTAGAAATCGGTGCCCTTCCTATGTCATTAACAATATAACCCCATATGAAATGTGGTACAGTCGTCTTCCTGCTATTAAACATTTCTGAATTTTCGGTTCTCAATGTTATGCTTTGATTCCCAAACATTAAAGGAATAAGCTGAGTGAACGAAGCAGAAAATGCATATTTTTAGGGTATTCCATGACTTCTAAGGCATATTTATTATATGATGAAGCAAGAAAAAAGTTTATTTTGTCAAGAGATGTAATTTTTCTTGAAACTGGTAAATATTCCCTCACTGTTGATAGAGAACTTAATCAAATAGAAAAGTTTGTGCCTCAAAAGTTTATTATGAATCAGATAATATACTTCCCCATCTTGAAGGGGGGATTCCTATATTAGATCAATTTGTGGAGTTTCCTTCTTTCAATGATGAGAAATTGGTTGTGGTTGATGATGATAATTCCATTGTTGCTGATGAGGAATTAGTTGATGCAAGTGTTTCTATAGAAACAATGACAGAAATGGAAAGAGCTGAGCCATATGAAGAAGATGAGAAACTTCCTGAACAACTTCCTACACAACCTTTGCGAAGGTCAACTCATATTCGAACATTTCCGAAGAAATATGATGAGTTTAATGCTGGAATTCCTCAGGTAACTATTCTCATTGTGAATTAATTTTTCTGTGGATTGTGAACCTACTTGCTTTGAAGAAGCTGCTAGTTATGAACAGTGGAAAGATGCATTGCAAAATGAATATGATGCTCTCATAAAAAATGGCACATGGAGGCTAGTGGATCCTCCTGTTGGCATCAAACATATTGATTGCAAATGGATTTATAAAACTAAGTTTAAAGTTGATGGTTCGCTAGACAAGTACAAAGCAAGACTTGTAGCGAAGGGATATGCACAGAAAGAGGGTATAGACTATACAGAGACTTTTGCTCCTACAACTAAATGGGGCACTATTAGATCTTTGTTTGCTATTGCAGCTTAGAAATAATGGAAAATTCATCATATGGATGTCAAAACTGCCTTTTTAAATGGAGATTTGAAAGAAGATGTTTACATGTTTCAGCCATAAGGGTTTTCTGTTAAAGGGAAAGAACAAAAGGTTTGCAAACTAATGAAGTCTTTGTACGGCTTGAAACAAGTGCCACGAGCATGGTATGAGAAGCTAACTGAACATCTTCTTAAATTAAACTATAAACATTTTTACCTAGATGATGCAACTCTTTTCGTTAAGAAAGTTGGTAGATCAGTTGTATATCTAGTTGTATATGTTGATGATTTGATGATCACAAGAAACAATGATGAATATATATCATCTATAAAAAAGGAATTGAAAAGGTTTTTGATATGATAGATTTAGGTTTACTTAATTATTATTCTGGAATTGAAGTTGATCAAAAACCACAACGTATTTTCATCTCTCAGAAGAAATATGTTGATAAGTTATTGAACATATATAGTATGACCGAATGTAATCCTTTTGCTACTCCAATGGAGCAGAGATTGAAACTCACTTTCGAAGAAGGAAAATCGTTTGAATATCCAACAAATTACATGCAACTTGTTGGAAGTTTTATTTATTTGTCTCTTACTCGTCCTGATATAACCTTTGATGTCGAAATACTTTCCAGGTTTATGCATCATCCTTTTGAGGGGCATTGGGTAGCAGCAAAAAGAATTTTGAAGTATTTAAAAGGAACTCAAACTTACGGCATCAAATATTCCAAATTTTTAGACTTTCATCTTGCTGGTTATTTAGACTCAGATTTTGATGGAGATAAAGAAAATGGAGTCTCAACTTCTGGATATTCAATGAATCTTGGATCAACAGCCATCAGTTGGAAATCATGCAAGCAATTTGTTCCTGCTGATTCTACCACCAAAGCTGAATATGTTGTAGCAGCTCAAGCCACTAAGAAAATCATTTGGCTTCGAAAAATACTCGAAGATTTGTAGGAGAAACAAAAAGCTTCAACTCCTCTATTTTTCGACAATCTTCTGCAATTCTGTTGGCCAGGAATCCAAAGTTCCATGATCGAACCAAACATATCAACACCAAATATCATTTGATTCGACATCATGTAGAGGCCAAAACAATTCATCTGACACATTTTCCAACTTCTGAACAAATTGCAGATATTTTTACCAAAGCATTAGGACGTGAAAAGTTCGAAAATTTTAGATCTTTACTTGGTATGTCAGATGTCCCTTCGAATTAAGGGGGGAAATGTTGTAATCCTATGGGAATCCTTAGTTTTTTTTTGAGTTAGGTAGTTAGAAAGTTAGTAGTTAGTGATAACTAATTTCTCAAGTATAAATGTAATCTAGTTCAATGAATGAATTACATAATCACATGGTTATTATTTAACACCTTCCTATCTCATTATTTGTCTCTCTATCTGACCCCAAAACATAAACTCTATCTCTCTCTCTCTCTCTCTCTCTCTCTCTCTCTCTCGTCACCCCCCCTCTCTCTCTCTACATTTCTCCCTCTATGTCTTTCTTCTTCCCTCCCTCTCCCTTCTCCTCCTACTCCATCTCTCTCTCTCCTTCTCTCTCTCAAGTCCTCTATCTCTTCCCCCCATTTCTCTCTCTCTCTCTCTCTCTCTCTCTCTCTCTCTCTCTCTCCAACTTTGTCACTATATCCTTCCCTATCACCTCCTCTCTCCCCCCTTCCATCTTTTTGTATCCCTCTCTATCTCTTTACCTTCCCTCACTCTCTCTCTCCTCTCTCTCTTCCCTCCTCTCTTGTCTCACTCACTCTCTCTCCATATCTCCCTTCCCCCCCCTCTCTCTCCACCTTTATCTCTCTATGTCTTTTTTATTCCCTCTTTCTCTATCTTTCCCTCAAATTCTATCTCTATCTCTCTACCTCTCTCCTTCTCTCTCTCAAGTCCTATCTCTCCCTTTATCTCCCACCTCCCTTTGTATCTCCCCTTCATCTCCATCTCTCTCTCTCTCTACCTCTATCTCTATATGTATTTGTTATTCCCTCCCTCTCTCTCCCCATACAACTCCATGTCTCTCTCCCTCCCTCTCTCTCTCTCTCTCTCTCTCTCTCTCTCTCTCTCTCTCTCTCTCCATATGATCGAGAATTGTCACTTTGTGTAATCCATGATATATGTAAGGTCTAATATATTTTACATTTTAACTTTTTATTATGAAATGAGTTGTGGTTTTTGGGCATGTGGTATTGATAAGGGATGATATTGGCCCATGGTATTGTAACAAAACTTATTTACAATTTAATAATATCCATGGTAAGGTGGGGATGGATATACATGGTATATTGTAATTTTATTGCAAGTTTTAAGTTTTTATGTGCTTATTAATTATCTATTGATCACTAGTAGTTTGGGGTGACTAGTGAAAATTATAATGTTTAAATTTGAAAAATAAATATTTATTTTTTAATATTATTAAAAAAAAAACTAATTTTCAAACATTCAATTGCATCATAACTTGAAGGTCTTATAGCAACCTTTACACAATATAATGTCATGTGCATAACTTCTTTACATATTTTATGCCATAATTTATGGATGTGGTAGCAATATCCATGCTTCATTTTACATATTTTTGTAGTGATTTTTTATTCTTATGCTTTGCAAAAAAACCATCTAAAAAAAAAATGGAAAATAAATTATACTCAAGTAAATAACATATTTACCATCAATTACATCCCACCATAATTTAAGCAATTCTTTGCATAAAAAATGGATAGGAATAAGATGTAAATAAATATACTTATCAGGAGTCCAACATTATTTATATTTTTTAATTGAGCCTACGTATAAATGTTAAATATTTATGTTTACAAACATTTACACTTAGGCCGACACATCCCCCCATAGTGAGTTGTAGAGCACCTCTCAACGCAATAATGAAAATGACACATTACTAAAATCGTTGTAGAGCACCTCTCAACACAATAATGAAAGTGACACATTACTAAAATCTTAATCTATAGAGAGTGTTTCCACTTTCTAAATGCAATAATTAAAGTGACACATTACCAAAATCTAAATCTATAGAGAGTGTTTCCACTTTAACCACTACAAACAACAAGTAGTTTTTTTTTTTTAAATAATTGTTTATTTCCTTTTCTCTCATCCCCGACCTAGATCTTTCTTTAAATCACTAGTAAAAAATGATGAAATTAATGACCAGGTGACTAAAAAAGTTAGTCACCACTATTATTTCAAGTGAATTACTACTAAATTTGAGCAATTTTAAGTAACCGAATTAAAAATGACTAATTTAGTCTAGGAATAAAATATACGACTAGATAATAAGTGACTAAACTAAAAACGACTAACTTAAATGACTAATTTAGTCTAATGATAAAATATATGACTAGATAATAAGTGACTAAACTAAAAGCGACTAACTTAAATGACTAATTAGCCTAGGATTAAAATATATGACTAAATTAATAATGATTAATGTAAATCACTATTATAGTCCAAGAATAAAAATATGACTAGTACAACAAGTATATGAATTAGTCATTTATGTCAATAATTTTTAATTGTGTCACGCCATAAATGGAAAATTGCAATTTTGATATCGAAGTGTTACATTTCACTTATACAAGATTCTCTGAATCCATTTGCAGTGTTAAAATTCTCTCAGTTGTGTCCAATACTCTTTCCATTAGGTTTTTGATAAGTACTGGATGACAGTTCTCCAAGAAACATTAATGATGGATACCCTACCCCTCATTTACCTCAAAGCGATCAATCTTATACCCATGATTCCCCTTGCCACCATGAGTTCCTGATCCGCCCCAACGACTGATTGGTCGCCCGCACCCTGTCCTGCCTAGCTCACCCAATCACTACACAATGCTCCCGTAACACCGAACGTGCTCACCAACACGACTTCGCCTGACGCCTTTGACTCGTCTGCTCGCTATGGGGCACACACCCATTTGACGTTGCCGCTCATCACGTCTGCCAAAACACACGAATTTACCCATAGCTACAAGGTGCGCCCAAGGTGGGAATTCGCCAATATGGCATGCCCAATATTGCACATTGCCGTCGCACATTATACCCGAGTTGGGCGCCCGTTGTGCCCCCACCACTCGGTCATCGCAACACTAACTCGAGGGTGTGACACTCCCTCATCCTTGCTCCACTTGTATTTACTCATGCAAGACGCCTTCCACGTGACGTTGCTCAAACCTCACTCCCATTGGAGAGTGCATGAACCTTTGTTATACTTATAATAATAATAATAGTCTAATTTTAAGGTCAGGTCGACCAAGCCAAACACAAAATTGGTGTATGAGACCCCCTTGTTTGTGGGACAAGGGATCCACCTTTGTGTAGCGATTTGAATGCTAAGTTTATGAAGAAATACATACTCTACCCCCTTTGGTTTTGAACCTATGACCTCTTAGGAGGAAACACATACCCTTAACCATTAAGCCTACTCAAGCCTTACACACATATATAATTTATTTATAATATGTTTAACATACATATATTGTGTGACACCAATTTAACATATATATATATTATTTGATATGAACCTTTATTAATTTATTAAAATAATAAATATCAATATTTATATTTTATTGAATTTATTAAAATATTAATTATCAATAATTATATTTTATTTGTTTTAATTATATTATATACAATTAAATTTTAAATATAGTGTGATTTTATATTTAATTAATAATTAAAATAATAAATATTAATATTAATATTAATATTTTAATTATTTAAAAAAAATTGTTTGAACCTTTGTAAAAATGGCATGTCGCATTCGAAAAGTGGAAGTAGGCATGCCACATTCGAAAAGTGGAAATAGGCATGAGTAAGTCCTACGTTGATTTTATAAAAAATACCAACTTTGAAAACTCGTTGTTCGACTGGAAGACGGGGTTTTGAAAGTAAGTCGAACATTGGCATGCCGCATTTGAAAAGTGAAAATAGGCATGCAACATTCGAAAAGTGGGTCATACATTTAAAGCTATCCATTTATTTAACAACTTAGAATGATATAATAAAATTTTAAAATAAATCTCTTTTTAACAAGATTTGTTCACTTATCGATTAAGTCAATGTCTAACTCTTTGCCAAATAGTATTTGATAAAAAGAAATAAACCAACAATTTTTTCTGGAGATATTAATTGAGAATTGATATCACAATATACCAACCATTTTTGATGAAAATATTAAGTGAAAATTAATGTGACTTGATTTTGATACTCTCACTTTCTTCCCACCCACTTTATTCAATCACACACCTACATTTGAAAATATAGTAATCCACCTCTTTAATCAAGGAGTGTCCACAACAAAAGTGGAATTAAGTCGAACTAATGCCTTTATTTCATTAAAAAAATATTGACCATAATATCTCCATCTTTTTAATCGAGAAGTGTCCACTTAACAAAAGTGGAAGCAAGTCGAAGAGTTTATTTCATACTCGTTGTTCCACTGGTTCAGGGAGATGGGCTTCTGAAACTAAGTCGATGTCGAACATTGGCATGCCACTGGTTCAGGGAGACGGGATTCTGAAAGTAAGTCGAAGTCGAACATTTGCATTGGAATGCTTTGATTTCATCAAAAATATTAGTATGAAATCTGAATTTGAAACTCGTTGTTCGACTGGTTTAATTGGTTTAGGAAGACTAGGTTTTGAGGGCATGTTGAAGTTTGTCAAAGTCGAAGTCGGGGAAAGACAAGGTTTTGAGGGCATGCCACATTCTAAGTTCGTCAAAAGTCGAAGTGCGGAGAGGTCATGGTTGATTTCACCAGTATGAAATCCCAAGAATAGAGGAAAACTGGTTGTTCTTAGCGAGTGCCATGTAGTTGGTTCTCAAATTTAGATAAAAACTCGATGAAAACTGGCCGTGCTGGTTATTTGGCGCCAAAGTTTTGCTCTTGGCGGGAGGAATTTGCTGTTGGCGAGAGGGTTATTTTAGGGCTACGAATTTCTATATAATCAGAGGTTTTATCATGGATAAAAACACATTAGACAGAACTTGGAGGCTTTTGAAGAGGTGGGCAGCAGCAAATTCACAATTGAAGTTTGCATATCCAGAGTCATAGGTTAGTCGGATTTAATATTTTTCTATTTCCTGGCTTTGTATCTGCTCTATTTGTTTTAAGATATTGTCGATTCATACGTTTTTTTTTGGGTAAGGATCATGGATTTCAAGGGGTCAACGCTGGTCCACTTCTACCTTCAAAACTGATATTTTTCACTTATTTATAAGCCTCCAAACCAGTTTCTTTTGCCCTTATTTGCTCACTGTATATGTTGATTTCGATCTAAGAAATGTACTATTTATGATCTGGGGTGAAAATTTTAAATAAAAACATGTACAGTTCCTGAGGCTCGTATGGTTCAGTTCGATCTCAAATTCCACTTATGATATATGTCATCTTCACCAAATTTGCATGGATTAGCACAGGGGTGTATCCTCACATATCAGAGATCATTAATTTTGCATGGCTCATTATCAACACATGGCTTAGGACCTTTCTATGGCACCTGTGTTATGGTCATGACTGAAAATAATTTTTGATACTTCATTGAATTATCCTTCAGTGATGTGGAGATAAAGCTACATCAGATAAGAGGATTTGGGGGAATTTTACTTACATTTATTCTACTTAAACCAATACAACCCTGATTTATTAATCCATTCATTTGATATCTTATTATCCATGTATCGTATTTTCGTTTGACAGTTCATCCATGTATCGTAGTTTCGTTTGACAGTTCATGTAAACCTTAGAAAAATTATCTATGGAAGGCTACTATAGGATGGGACTACAACAGATTGAAGATCAACAATGGATTTTTTTAATTACTTCCTAAAAGTTTATTAGGCCATCATTAGGCATCAAGTCAAGCTTCTGTTAAAGAAGCAACGGGAAACTGTGATGTTTTCCATAAAAGGAGTTTGAATTACTTAGTTTCGATTGAAAAAAATGTATCACACTAAGTTCCATTTCGTAGTTTCATTTGATAGTTCATGTAAACCTTAGAAAACTTATCTATGGAAGGCCACTGTAGGTTGGGACTACAAGAGACTAAAGATCAACAATGGATTTTTTTAATTACTTCCTAAAAGTTTATTAGGCCATCATTAGGCATCAAGTCAAGCTTTTGTTAAAGAAGCAATGGGAAACTGTGATGTTTTCCATAAAAGGACCTTGAGTTACTTAGTTTCAATTGAAAACAATGTATCACACTGAGTTCCATTTCGTAGTTTCGTTTGACAGTTCATGTAAACCTTAGAAAACTTATCTATGGAAGGCTACTGTAGGTTGGTACTACAATAGATTGAAGATCAACAATGGATTTTTTTTAATACTTCCTAAGAGTTTATTAGGCCATCATTAGGCATCAAGTCAAGCTTCTGTTAAAGAAGCAACAGGAAACTGTGATGTTTACCATAAAAGGAGCTTGACTTACTTAGTTTCTATTGAAAACAATGTATCACACTGAGTTCCATTTCGTAGTTTCGTTTGTCAGTTCATGTAAACCTTAGAAAACTTGTCTATGGAAGGCTACTGTAGGTTGGGACTATGTACAAGAGACTAAAGATCAACAATGGATTTTTTTAATTACTTCCTAAAAGTTTATTAGGCCATCATTAGGCATCAAGTCAAGCTTCTGTTAAAGAAACAACGAGAAATTGTGATGTTTGCCATAAAATGAGCTTGACTTACTTAGTTTCAATTGAAAAAAATGTATCACACTGAGTTCCATTTCGTAGTTTCATTTGACAGTTCATGTAAACCTTAGAAAACTTATCTATGGAAGGCTACTATAGGTTGGGACTACAAGGGACTGAAGATCAACAATGGATTTTTTTAATTACTTCCTAAAAGTTTATTAGGCCATCATTAGGCATCAAGTAAAGCTTCTGTTAAAGAAGCAATGAGAAACTGTGATGTTTACCATAAAAGGAGCTTGATTGACTTAGTTTCAATTGAAAACAATGTATCACACTGAGTTCCATTTCGTAGTTTCGTTTGACAGTTCATGTAAACCTTAGAAAACTTATCTATGGAAGGCTACTGTAGGTTGGGACTACAACAGACTGAAGATCAACAATGGATTTTTTTAATTACTTCCTAAAAGTTTATTAGGCCATCATTAGGCATCAAGTCAAGCTTCTGTTAAAGAAGCAACGGGAAACTGTGATGTTTACCATAAAAGGAGCTTGACTTACTTAGTTTCGATTGAAAACAATGAATCACACTGATTTCCATTTCATAGTTTCGTTTGACAATTCATTTAAACCTTAGAAAACTTATCTATGGAAGGCTACTGTAGGTTGGGACTACAAGAGACTGAAGATCAACAATGGATTTTTTTAATTACTTCCTAAAATTTTATTAGGCCATCATTAGGCATCAAGTCAAGCTTCTGTTAAAGAAGCAATAGGAAACTGTGATGTTTACCATAAAAGGAGCTTGACTTACTTAGTTTCAATTGAAAACAATGTATCTCACTTAGTTCCATTTCGTAGTTTCGTTTGACAGTTCATGTAAACCTTAGAAAAATTATCTATGGAAGGCTACTGTAGGTTGGGACTACAAGAGACTGAAGATCAAAAATTGATTTTTTTAATTACTTCCTAAAAGTTTATTAGGCCATCATTAGGCATCAAGTCAAGTTTCCTATGTTTTCTGATCCTAATCTTAGACTTGATCTTAGATCTCCTTTAAAAAGGCTTCAACCCTGCATTAAGAAGGTTGTACATAAACTCTTCAGAGGCTGCTTCTTCTCAATTCTGGATCTTCAAAAAAAATTCAATATTGTGCTTCCAACCTTTAATATAGTGCTTATTTTTTACCAACCAAACCTACACAAGGGGATTCACTGTAATACAATTCAACAAGCTTCAATGGTGTTCTTGGTCTTCTATCCCATATAGAATAAGGGACAAAGGTGCCCTTTATTCTGCCTCAGAATGTCCACTTTCACACTAACTTACAGGAGTATGCCACAGATTTGAGATGAATAAATGATCACAATTTAGATTTTTGGAGTCTTCACACAGGTCTGAAAATACAGAGGTCTGCAATTTGGGTGCAGCAACAACATGTCTGAAGTCTACACGAGATCAGTCCAAATGTCTCTTCACAACACGTCTAATTTTATTTCCTGCTCATGTCCAAGTCTAATACAGTCACAGGTTCAACGTGTAAGTCTAGTACCGAACCTTAGCACATATAGCCAGATAGCCTCAGTTCACTGGTTCAAAGTTCAGTCTACAAGCTTGACCCTTCAAGCTTCAGATCTGAGCTGTGATACTTCCACAAATATGCTTACCACAGGTGATTTTACATAAAAATAAGCTACAGGACTACACAAGGACTAAAGCTCCTGTTGCAGATTGTAATATCACAGGCCTGAGGAATGAGTTAAGGTCTGAGGGTATATATGCATGTGAGGGACCTCCAACCTTAAACCAAGTTGTCCACGAGTTTGTAATCTCTGCAATCCGAGCTGCTAACCAGATGACTATCCACAATTTACTGCCACAGGATTGTAATCCGAGCCCTCACAATGGTGTCTCCAAGGGGTCTGTACAGCAGTACGAATTCTACAGGAAATCTACCTTGTAACAAATTCAAATCAGACTCTTCCTCCTTGGCCTCTTGTCTTATTTTTCTACATTCCTTAAATAATATTCAATGAACAGATGAACATCACGTCATTCCAGAAATCATGGTAGGAATTTCACGAATCTGGGCTATAATGAATATTCAGTAATTTCACCTAAAACATGATGTTTCTTAGATCTATTCCCGATGAATAGATGAACATCACGTCACTCCATCAGTCACGGTAGGAATTTCATGAATCTGAGCTATAATGAAAATTCAGTAATTTCACCTAAAACATGATGTTTCTTAGATCTATTCCCCGTGAAATTTCAGTCTTGGGGCCAATCAGAAATATTCAATTATAGCAGCAAATACTTAAATTCACTTCAACCCAAATCACCAGGCAGCTCAAGAGAATAAATACCATATACTTGGAATTCACTGCCAACAATGTCGAACATGCATGGCACACTTTGTCAAACATATAAAAGATCTGAAATACCTTTATTATAGCAGAAAATATGCTCCTTTATGTTCTATGTTGTGTATTAAATCACAACAATTTCAGCAATATCATAGGTGAAATCAGCTTGAACAATAGTGCTAGAATCCCCTAAACAAGAAGATAATACAAGCTGAAAGTGATGCAAGTATTTGGACAGCTTAAACAATTCATTTATATATAAGAGATGAAGTACATCTACATACCAACATCTTATTACAATTGGATACAAGTCAATCTGTTCAAACCATAACTAGAGAAAACATGGAAAACCCTACTCACCAACTCCTAGCTAGGAATCACTCTTAACCAGAGTTGCTTACTCCAGCAAAGCTCCTCCTTGGCACCTACACTTGCATCCCACAAGCATACAAGGCATTTCCTGCCTGCACCTCCTCAACACATTGAGTAGCACTAGGATTTCCAATTGCACTCAGTGCCATTTTGATATATTCACCTTTGCATGATATATAAATGAGCCAACTTTGCATATTTTGTCTCTATTGGCTTGGAATCATGGTTGCAAATCCTAAAAATAGTTTTTTTTTTATTAAAAAATAATTATTTAATGTATTTTTTTTAAACTGGTTCATTGAGATCTGACTGCTACCGGTTAGACTAGTTCCGGTTCGAAACCCGGTTCATTAGGTCCACCGGTCCGGTCACCGGTTCCAGTTTTAATAACTATGATGTAAACTTCAAAAATCAATTTCTCTTAGAGTATTTGGAGTTAGGATCTAAGTGAGGGCTTGTTGGAAAGAGGAAAGAGTCCTCTTTAAGATGATGAAGGAGCCAATGTGAAAGGATGCCTCCAAGGTGACAACAAATATTTTTCTTGTGACTGTTCCTGAAATTAGATCATTTTTGTTATAATTTCAAGAGCGCCCTACAACAATTTTCCATGATTTTCCATGACATCTATGTCATCAAGTATAGTCATATCCATGTCATTAAGTCCTCAAGTGTTCTTCATGTCATGTCCCTAGACATTGTTCATGTCATCAAATGGTCCTCCATCAACCATGTCATCTTGACATCATATTGGGTCTAGGCATCTCAAGAATATTGACATCGTGGTCAATGCCACATTGACATCAATGACAACCTTGATTAACAGTTTCAAGATAGACAACAAGATAAACATAGTGAGAAATTGTCGGCCTATCACACTTTGTAATGTGTCTTATAATCAAGAATATGGCATCTTGAACCATTTTTCTTGATCAACTGGAGTAAATTAAGAGAAATTTTATCCTAGGTAATATTATTACAACTTGTGAAGGTCTTGAATGAGTATCAAAGATCAGTCACATAATTATAGATGAAGATAGGAATAACAAATATGACTCCAAAGGCATATTTTCTACTAGGGTGAACTTCTTCAAGCTTAGAAAAGTAATGTAAATCTCCAAATAATGTACCCTCTTGCATGCTAGGAATAAGGAGAGAATGTGGTGTAAATCTTTCATTAATGTGCCCTCCATGCAAGTGGCCAAAAATAGAATGTATTCCCTTCAAGGGCCAAAAGGTGATAATTTGTAACTCGTCATGCTGCCATGAATAGGTATGTGACTCCCTCAATTGGAGTGCCCTCATTTTCTAGGAATGAGCACTGGGAACATGTCAGAAATAGGCTTTAAAGTAGAGAGTTCACTACTGGTAACTGTGACTTCATCATTGCCAAGTACCTCCCCTTTAGCTGAGTGATGCATCCTATTTGCTGCTAAGGCAACTCCCATTGGCGTGCTCTTCTCCTCACTACTGATGTAATGAATGTTTAAAAATGTCTGCAAGGGTTGTGCCCTTAAGAATGATAATATATTTACCAAAACATTTTGCTGTAATGCTGATAGATCTGCGTTCAAAACCAAATTTTTTTGCTGTCATGCTGATATATTTGCGTTCAAAAGGTGTAAATACAACAAAACTATCTCCTCAAACAAGTGTTGATCCAAAATATTTCTCTCAAATATGACTTTCATTTGTTGTTTAGCTATGTGATTGTTGTGTATGGGTGTGTTCACACTGGTAAAAAATGTGTAGTCTTCTCTTCCTATATGTTGTTTCTAAAAAGTTTGCACAATTAACATTTGTGCTCAAATAGGAGTTGAAACTTCTCTTTTACAAATAAAGTTCTGAAAAGAGTTGAAAGTAGAGAGTTAACATATTAGTTTCATCTTTGAATGCAGAAAATTGAAGATGAGTCAAAGCCCAGTTTTGACAACAGATGAATACCATGCACATGATGAGAGAATAGCTGATGAGAAGAGCTTGCTTAAATATGCATTTCCATGTAATGATTTTCGTGGTGGGAAAGTGAGAAAAAGAAGTGTGATTTTTCAAAATATGCTAAAATATGGGCATAGCGGTATAAGCCCTTTCCCTCAAAATTGTTATCCAGATAGGATAGAATTGCATAGCATGACAAATGTAGAGGCACTAGACATAGATGAAGAGGCAAAAAACACAAATGAAAAGGTAGGAACCTTTGATGAAGGGATTGAAGTTGATAGAATGATGAATGAGGGTTTCAAGGATGAATGGCAGAAGTTGATGGAGGATGCTTTAAAATCTGTGTATGGTACTTGCAATTTAAGTCATTTAACAACAATCCTTTTAATTATTAACTTGCAAGTGGTGCATGGTTGGACAAATGAGAGTGTTGATGAGTTATTGGCATTTTTACAACGATTGTTACCACTCGAATCCACACTGCCAACAAAACGAAGAGCATGTAAAGTGCAAATCACTAAGCTAGGCTTAGGGTATGAAAACATCCACACATGTGTGAATGGTTGTGTATTATTTCGCAAAAATCTTGCAAGTGAGACTAAATGTCCAAAATGTAAAGAAGGGAGGTATAAACCAGGGTTGAAATCAAACTCAGCTCCGAGAAGGGTTCTTCGCCACTTTCCACTAATCCCACGGTTGCTTCGAATGAACAAATGTCGAGACATTGCCGAGCTAATGCAATGGCATGCCCAAAACAAGAGCACCGATGGAAAACAACGATTTGTGGCTGATTCTAAGATTTGGAAGGAATTTGACAATAAATCCCCTGATTTTGCCCAAGATCCTCGCAATATAAGACTGGGTTTAGCTCTAGATGGGGTGAACCCTTTCTCAAATCAAAGCACTAAATGGTCAACTTGGCCAGTGTTGTTAATAAATTATAACTTGCCTCCATGGTTAGAAACGAAGCCATTTTTCTTGATGTTGTCATTGATCATACCAGGGAAAACAAGTGTGACTTTAGATACAATTGATGTTTATTTAGAACCATTATTTGATGAGCTAGTGGAATTGTGGAAAGAAATTGAAGAAATTCAAATTTTAGGGGATGGTAATTCACTTCAATTCACTTTAAGAGCTTCTTTATTGTTTACAATCCACGATCTTCCTGCATATGGCACTTTGACTGGTCTCAATGTTCATGGATACCATGGATGTCCAGCTTGCATCTTTAAGGGTTTTGTGAGGCACTCAAGTAGTTTGCACGAGTGTATTTATTGTGGACATCATGCTTACCTCAAAATGGAGCATCCATATCGTCGAAAAAAGTCACGTTTCAATGGTAAGGAAGAGAATTGTGAAGCACCACTGGCAATAACAAGTGATTACATTATTGAGAATGGAGAAAAAAGAGTGCAATTTATTGAAAATGGTGGCATTCGTGGTAGTAAAAATGATCCACTTTACGATAGTGGTGTAAAAAGAGTGTTCATATTCTATAAATTGCCATAATTTAAGCATATAACCATTAGGCATACTGTTGACTTTATGCATACTGAGAAAAACATAGCTTTTGCTATTATAGAAACTCTTTTTGGTGCATATGATACAGTGTCATCATGCCTAGACCTTAAAGAACTAAAGATTCGTCGAAATCTTTGGGTTGAAAAATATGGTAATGGAAAATACAAAAAACCTATTGCTCCTTATGTATGGACAAAGGATCAATGTGCACAATTCTTAAAGTTGATGTCTCAGACTCGATTTCCTACTAGATATGTAAGTGGTAATATTAGAAGCCAAACCGAAAATAATAGCTTAAGAAGCCTCAAGACCCATGACTATCATGTCATAATTGAGGATATTTTACCTATTGCAGTCATATCAAGTTTGGAAAAGGGACCAAGATTGGCAATTATAAGGTTGGGCCTAATCTTAAAAAGAATGAGTTTGCATGTGCTAGATCCTTCAAACTTTGATAATTTGAGGGGAGAGGTTGTTGAAGTCCTCTGCTTATTGGAACGAGAATTTCGACCAACAATATTCAATATTTCTATGCATCTTCTTATACATCTAGAACATGAACTAGAGCATTGTGGCCCAATAAGAACAAGATGGATGTATCCTATAGAGCGATACATGAAAGTTTTGAAAAATTTTGTTCGTAATAAGGAAAAACCAGAAGGTAGCATTTGTGAAGGATATTTAATGCAAGAGGCCATAGGGTTTTGCACATAATATATGAAGGATTTTAGCAATGTAAATCGGCATGTATGGGATGATGATGACAACCAGAGAGTTGTAGGTGAAGTATTAGAAGGAAATGGGTGTCGCTTCAAGCTATCAAATGAGGAAAGAATTGCCACACATGCCTATGTTCTTCAAAACACATCATCATTCGATAAGTGGCGTAGGTAAAATATTATCTACATCATAATTTATATATTTAATTTCATTTAATAGCTAAATTATTATCACTCTTACTTTTCACATTCTATGCAGAAAATACGAAGAAGAGATTAAAAAATGGATGCATCCATCTTGAAAGCGTACACTTCAAGATTTGAACCTTGGAGATCATTCTTTTCCCAAATTTGATGATTGGATTGTCGATGTAATTAATGATGCATGACAAGAAGGTCAAGATATGACAAAGGAGGAAATTCAGCTTTCACAACCTCCAAGTATATGGGCTTCTTCTTTCAGTGGGATGTGGGCCTATGGTACTCATTTAAGAGTGGAAGAAAGGGATACAGGAAAGGCAAATTGTGATTGTATTGTTAGTGTTGAATTTCATCACAACACTGAAAATAACTTGTATGTTGGATTCATACAAGAAATTATTCAAGTTGATTATGGTGAAACTAGTCCTATATTATTAAAAATGTAAATGGATCAAGCCATCTGCAATACAACATGATGAGTATGGATTTGTACGTGCAAATACACGCCAAATTTTACTGAAGACCAATGAGCCATATGTTTCCCCTATTCAAATTAACCAGGCATTTTTAATTGGTGATGTGAAAAGCTCAGGATGGTCGTATGTCGTTCAAATAGAGCCCCGCTCAAAAAGGAAATTCATGGAATATGTTGATATAATGGTTGATGGGCAATGTAATAGTTTACAAGAAACATTGGAGGAAGAATCTGAAGCTGGCGATAGATTATTTGAAGATGAAGCATTGATTCCCAGTGAAGAGACTAAGTTGGAAAACATAATTCATGGCCAGGAAAATATAATGTACGAGGACAATGAAGGAACCCAAGGTACATAATTACATAGTCATTATAATGAAGACCTACCTAGTTACATAGTTAGATCTGATTTGTTATACCTTCAAACTAGTTCTTTCTTTTAGTTGGTTCTTGCACTGTCAACTTCATAGGAAAGAATTCAGATTCTTTCAAACCCAATGTAAGCAGCTATTTTGAGATCCTCGAATGTACTATTTCACTGTGTATACATATTACTATTTTGACCTTATTTTGTGCTTCGATTGTAAGTACTTCACTGTACATGTCTATGACTTCTGTTGACCATTTCTGTGAGACCCTATGTGATACCATCAAACTGAAATGGCATACTTCTCATCAAGCTGTGATGGCACCGAACCAGTTAGACCTTTCTCACTGTGGTAGCACGAAACAATGATAGATTTTTTACTGTGGTAGTTCCAAATTGTAGTGTCATACTTATCATGTGTTTGATTATATCGAGACTGTAGTTGAACTGTGATTATAACACTGAAGATCTTCACTGTAATACGGATTATACTGATATATTTTTGTCACACCGAGCCTTAACTGTAAATACACCTTTATAACTCATTCTCCTCACTTTTGTGGTATCGAAATAATCTTATAAGAGTAGTACTGAATTGAGGCAGAGGTAATTTCAACACTGTGATTTCATTGAGATTGAGATGTTACCGAGATCCTTCTTTTCATAGTGACAGAGATTGACCTTTCTTATGAACTTGCACCTAGCTTAATTATTGGACTGTCTTACTATGATTTGAGCCAGATGGTTGTATTAAATGAAAACCATTTTTTATGGAATATTTATAGCTTACCAGAGAAAATCTCGATCAAGACTATTCTTCATCAGCAGAGTCGCCAGATGTCGGTTGGGTGAACGAGGGAGTAATGGATTCAGGGTTGTAGGTTTTTCTTCATTCGCATGTATTGATCCTTTGATGAATTCGTAATTTTTTTTTTATTGTTTTTCATATTTGTATAAGTTGGGGACTTCAGTGGTTTTTGCTCGAAGCCATGAGAATAGTGTTGCATGGCCCGGTTTTCCATGGGGAAAGGAATTACTAAACCTAGGGACCATACAGATGAAGATAGGTAGAGCTAATCATAAATTTTTACAAGTTGATGTCTGCTGAGCTGCAGTGCAAAGTGACAGTGAGTTTTTGTGAGGACAATGATATCGACCCTCTTTATTTTGCCATGGCCAATAAGTTGAACATATATTTTGGCAGATTGTAGGTTGCTGGCTACACAGAGCCTACCTTCTGTTAATTTTTTGAGGATGTAGCTTAACATCCTATGATGTTGTTTAAGGGGCTACTCCAGGGATCTTTCCTCAGATGCTCTATTTTATGCTTGTAAATGGAGTTTGCAGTATTTTCTCAAAAAAATCTTCTTCATATATCTTTTTTTTAAAGAGAGTAATTTTTGTGATCGATTATAGTGTTTTCAATCAAAACCGAGCCACAGTGCGTACAGAAATTATGTTCTGATATTAACCTTCATCGCATATGCAACCTATCATGCTTCAAGAAAGCCTTCCTCTATTGTTAAAAGTGCCTTGGATCCTCAAAATACTAAATCTTCGACAGTGAGAAGTACTGGTCCATTGACTAATAGCTATCCTTGGCTTGTGAATCATATCTTCATCGAACACTCTGATCCAAACCCTCTCCAAATTGGGGGAAATCAATTTGTTAGCCCAGCAAACGTGACAGATGGATGGGCCCCCTTCAATGGAACTGATGGAATGACTATTCTGGGAGAGATTGACTTGGTGTTCACCTTATTGTTATTATTGCATGTACAAATAGATAATCAATCATGGCATTCCAGATGTGGTGAGCAACAAGATGGTGGAAGTGGCAGAGGAGTTTTTCACTATGCATGTGGAAGACCGAATGGAATACTATTCCGACGATCCATTCAGTAAAACGTGTTTTTCTACCAGCTTCAACGTCCACAAAGATCAAGTGTTCAACTGGCGGGACTTCTTGAGACATCAATGTTATCCATTAGAAGACCATGTTCATTCTTGGCCTTCGAAACATGCTAATTATAGGTTAATATTTTGTTTCTTTCGTTTGTTAGATATGTGTGTGTAATTTTGATGAGTATGGAAGAGAACGTGCCAGTATCTATTGCAGAGAAGTAAGGGCACTTGCTCTGAGATTTCTGGAGGCAATATCTGAGAGCCTGGGAGTGGAAGCTGACTTCCTAGCTGACAAAGCGCTGGGAAAGCACAAGCAAAATATGGCTATAAACTACTATCCCAAGTGCCCTAATCTTGAGCTTACATTCAGTTTACCAACCCATTCAGACCCCACTGTACTCACTCTTCTTCTTTAGGATAAGGTGCCTGATTTACAAGTGCTCAATAATGGACACTGGATTTCTGTCAATCCCATTCCTAATTCTTTTTTTATCAACATCGGTGATCAATTACAGGTTCCATCTATCTTCTTGGCACTCTAATTAATCAATTCCCTCTTTTGATTTAATTTTTCATTTGTAGAATCCAACAAAGTAAAGGGAACAATGGTGTTTGTTGTTCACATTTTCAAGTGTTCCATTGTTGATTATCAATTTTCCTTTGGTTGTTGAATTGCTTGAATTTTTTGATATAGGCATGTAGAATGCTTTCTGTTTATTTTCTGTATTACTCTAGTTAAGTTGTAAATAATTACGCCAGAGGCGTTATCTTTACTGGAGTGGGGTGAGAAAACACTGTTCACCCCACCCAATCAAAAAATTTCCCCATCGCCTTTCTGTCGAGTAAAAAGTTGACAAGTGTAACCGTTCGTCCTGCGATAATAGTAATGAATTGTCCTGCTTTGGGCTTCATGCTCATCCCCTATCCTACTTTGGGCTTCATTTTCATACCCAAATGATCGGAAATTTTCGGTTGTTGTGTTCAACAGACAAGCAAACTCGGCACAGTTAACTTCCGCAGAGCCTGTAAGCAAAGACAATGCAGAGTTTAAGCTCCTGGTCATGAAATTCCTTGGGGAATTCTTTCACTAGTTAAATTATGACCTGTGAAACAGTGTGGAGAAAATGCCTCCTTCCCTGGCTCTAAGGTGTTCACCTACAAGGGACTGCCAAGTGGAACGACAAAAAAGGGGACGAAGTCTGTAGATCACCCCACATGCTACGGATAGGGATATGACACTAACCTTGCTCTGTTCCAGGATATGCAGACAAAGGAAAAATATATTTTCTTGCAGCATTCGGGCGATGATTTCATAGCAAAGCCACCTTCAAATCTTCTTACATCAATAAGTGATCTCCGCATATCACAGAAAAGAGGTTCATCACCTGCAGCAAGGCGTGGGTTGTCTCTTGCATCAAGGCCTTGAAGTGAGGCTGGAAATAGATTAAGGCAACAATATGTTTTCCCAAAAGTTTCTAGAAGTGTGAGCTCTTCGAAGAGCCATGATCATGATCATTTCAGCTCCCAAAGTAAGGGATCTACAGTTTCATCTTGTGAGGATGAGATGGATTCCATTCAATCTGCATTTTTAGGAAGAAAAAAGAACAAGCACTGTGAGCATGGTAAATCGGCAAGGAACAAGGAAACAGGAAACATCTCCGAATAGCAGAATTTAGTCATTCTCCAAAAAACCCACAAGATCAACATCAACAATTAATATTTCCCCAAGCTCTGTGCCAAAGAGATCCTTTAACTCTGCATTGCACCAAATGGTATGCCTCCTATCTTGGAGTATTGGTTTTTTAAGCTTGCAGTGATGTTGTTAGCTCTAATTGCATGAGTTTCCATTTTTCGTTGTTTGACACAGCAATATTTTGTTATCTCCTTTCATGTATTTGCATTCTACTTGATTCCTGTAAAGTGAAAGCTTGAGGGTGTTATTCCTAACTGATAAGATTGGGATATCATTGACATCAATCCTCGCATGGAAGCAAGGCATTGCCTGATTTAGGGTTGTTTTGAGTTTGCTTTTCCCATGTGTTGATCTTGTTTTGAGGCTTCAAGTTCAAACATATGCAATAAAATGCAGTTGAAATCAAAACTGTGAGCCATCTCCAAATGTTCTAAATACCAAAAAGGGACTGTAAGCTAAGCTAAAATTGTTGAATATGAGTTGTGCGTGAAACAGTAAAAAAGTCATGATTTTATACCATATCTATGGTATTATGGCATCTACATACTCTATTTGACAAACATATGACCAACCAAAGACTCGTTGAGATACACATTAAAATAACATAAATTTTGAAAACATCCAATGCTCCCGAGTCCCAACTCAACTGATATCTGACATACATGTAATCTTGAAAAAATATGTTTTGAGAAAATAGTGGCGGGATTTGCTTAGAAGTCAGATAGTTAATATAATACTAGTCTAAGTTATTGGATATCAATGTATGCACATCTGCTTGTCATTTGGTGTAAATGTTAGAACATTCTATAAGAATGGAAAATCTGGATTCAAACACTTACTGAAGTAAAGCAGGAAAAACCTTCTGGAAACCTTTTTCTAGCTTGGAAATTTTTTGAATTACAAACATGTAACAAAGGAAAGGATCGTTTACCTTTTAGTTCCAACGAGAACTATTGGAACACCAGATGCAAAATGCCTCAGCTTAGGAAGCCAGTGCATAGTCATTGTGGAACTTATGTTAGACAACCATTTTAGTAAACAAGACATCCTCACATCAAACTTTCAAGATATTATATTTGTTTTGGTGGAAAAAATGTGTCTTCTCACAAGTTATTTCAAATAGAACCCAAAATAAGATTGCATGAAGCACAATCCACATAAAACAAACCTTTTTGGTAATATTCTCATAGCTTGCCTTGCTAATAAGAGAAAATGCTAGAATAAAAACATCTGCTCCCCTGTAGCTCAGAGCTCTTAATCTATTGTAGTCCTCTTGACCTGTTCCACCAAATTTTCAGAGAGGGCCTAAAATCTAAACTCCTAGAATGGTTACTCTTTGAAATAACTAGCAATGCACATAAAATGACTGTTTAAGAACTTTAAACCCAAGAAAACACATCTAGGAAAATAAATGCATCCTACAGTTTAACATGAAATATAGAATGTCTTTAAACAGAGACTATCAAAGAATAAGCAAATCTTGGATAAGAACTCCGATTCCACCATTAGTACCTATTGTACCCCACAGACCAAGGTTCACCGTGTTGCCATCCACCACAACATTTGCACTGAAGTCATCAAAAAAGTTGGTACATAGTCCTGAGATCCACCATAAAAACATATAATTAATATTGCAACCTCAACCAGACATTAATAAAGTAAATTAAGACCAATTCCAAATAACACCAAAAGTTGAAATATGCACAAATCTTGTCACTTTTCAGCTAATTTCTGCCATTATGTTCATTAAAATACTGCCCAGAAACTCCTTTAAAACCCTTTCACCAACAAAAAATTATTAAAAGTACTTGTCTTTCTCTATTTTCAAAACATAGTGAAAAGGCTAGAAAATCTCTGGATCGAAATCCAGCAAAATTCTCCCTAACTTGGAAGCACTAACGCTTAAATCAAGAGATCTATTAAGTAATATCTGCCACAATAAATTCAGACACTAGCCGATAATGTCTTTAAAATCCTTTCTGTTGACCAAAAACCATTAATTTATCTTGTTTTTCCCAAACGTGTCAATTGTATCGTGTCTGCCCGGCCACGCACGTTCTGAATGTGTGTTTTCCTTATAAAATGTGCCTCCCTCACAGCAAAGCATCCAAAAGGCTAATTTGCTCCATGTTATCAACTCCATCTCTATACACCATTGGTACCCATTTAAATTTTTTTAATAATGTTTCCCTTTACAATCTCCATTGAAGGAAACATCCCTTACAAGATGGTGACATTAAATTGCAAGGGGCTATGCTGTCGATTAGAAGCGCTGTTGATAGGCCTTATTCAAATAGTTGGCCACCTCTGTTTTCCGAACATACAAAATACTGAGACTGAACCAAATCCAATCTACTTGAAGTCCCTGAGCATCCTCAATAGAGGCATTCAATTGGTGAAAATGTACGAGAAACCCAACCCTCTTAATACTCTCCAGAAACTGAGATATACTTCTGAAATCCACCAGCTAGAAAATGACATCCGTGACTTCGTTCCGTACCAGATGCCTGACCAATTATCCCTTGAGTTGAATAATATCATATCGGAGTTCAAGTGTCTTCGCCATTTGCACGAGTTAGAGGCAGTGGATGAGAGAAACCTGAAACAATCGTTCCCAGGCTCACCAATGATCCCGATGAGAATGCCATGATGTTACAACAAATGGGTTCACATGCTATGTTTGATGGAGCTTTTAACGAAGCTTCTTATACTTCTAATTGTAGTGGCTCAGTGAAGTCTGATTTTGTAGTGGGACTGGAAAATAATATCTGGAATTTGAAGAGGATTCTGTTCCAGAAAGAGGTGTCTCTTGTGGCGGTGCAAGGTATGGGGGGTGTTGGCAAAACAACTATGGCATTGTCCCTCTGCAATGATCAAGAAGTTAAAGGTAATTGGGGATTTTATTTATTCAAACCATTTTCATCTCTTAAAAGGCTATATTTTTGCACTTAATTTATATTTCTATTCAATTTATGGAATTTCAATCCTACAAATTGATTTTTATGTATGGCAGGTGTTTTTCAAAACAATGTGATTTTCATTACGGTTTCTCAATCCCCAAACCTGAGGGAAATTTTAGAGACCATGTGGGAGAAGATTGTTTGGAGGAAGAAACCTAATTTTCAGAATATCGAAGATGCACATAGACAGCTACAGCAGCAGCTGCTCAGGCGAGCCAAGCAAACTCTTGTGGTGTTGGATGATGTCTGGTCTATGACAATTTTGGAAAAATTGTCATTTACAGGTGAAGGTTATAAGACCCTTGTGACAACCCGAGATCGTTCTATCATCCGCACAACAACCTCTACCAGGCTTTATGAATTTCCATTGCTAGATGATGCCGATGCTCTGCCCCTTTTCTTCTTTTGGGCTTTTGGACAGAAATCAATTCCAAGTAATGCGGACAACCAACTAGTCAAGCAGGTAATGCAATTTATTTGCAATATATTATTTTACTAAGTACTAGGTTTGGTTCAATTTAATGATTGTGACACAGTGTTCTCCTAAATTTCCCTAATTACAAGCAATTACTACAATGGCATATCATATCAGGATATCATTATAGTTTTACATAATTCCATATTAATACTTACTATGCTCTTAACAATGGTATCGGTAATCCATTAAAATAGATTATAGCCATATACTCAATTATATATTCATCTTCATAAACAATAAAAAAAAAAAACCTGTGAATGAACTTTATACTTATTAGGAAACTATTCATGCTTTCAACAACTTTTTGTTTTCGGTATTTGATTGGTTTCCACCTACAGAATTTTCACTAGTGTTGCTAATGTATGAATCACAAGGTGCAAGCGGAATGTAAAGGTCTGCCACTTTCTCTGAAGGTGATCGGAAGCTCTTTGTATGGTCAGCCTCATCCGACTTGGGAGGGTGCCAAGAACAAACTCTTAAAAGGGGAATCAATATCAGATTATCACAAAGAAGGGCTTCTTAGATGCTTGGAGACCAGTATTGATGCCCAGGATGAGGAAGCACGAGAGTGATTCTTAGACTTGGGGTCATTTCCAGAGGACAAAAAGATATCAGTGGATGAATTATTGGATATTTGGATTTATGTGCGAAATATGGAGTGGCACGATTCTTTTTTCATCTTGTTAGAGCTTGCAAGCAGAAATCTGTTGAATTTAACAAGCAATCTCAGGTAAGCACCTTCATTTCTAACTGTTGTGTGCTCAATATCATTTTTTCATAGCTTCCTCTGTCTTATACATTGCGTTGTCTTGGTAATTGGATTTAGTAGGAGCCAAGAAATCAATTATGGCAGTGCCTCTGAGCTGTACTTTTCTCAACATCATGTAATGCGAGACTTGGCCCTATATTTGGCATCCCGAGGTAGCATAGTTGGTAGGAAGAGGTTGCTTACGCCTAAAAAGGAGGATCGTAAGAACTTTAATAAATTTTCCTATTTCGATAGAACATAGACCTTTAATGATATCTGGGTGTTGATCATTGATTCAAAAGTTCTTAGAAAATATATGCAATAACCTATAATGTTCTAATCTAGGTTTGCTTCTATGGTTCACCTATGTAGGTGCAATGGAAGACGATCAGTGGTGTGAGATGAATTTTGGTGAGGTAGAGGCTTTGGTATTACTCTTTTCCGCAACCAACTACTTTCTTCCATCATTTTTGAGTTACATGAAGAAACTGAAAGTCCTCATAGTGTTTAATTATGGGTACAAGAAAGCCACAGTGCACGGTCTACCAGCCTTATCTTCACTTACTCAGCTTAAGACTATTCACTTGGAGAAGTTGAATGTGCCTCCACTTCAAGAGCACAGTAATGTATTGCAAAACTTGGAGAAGATATCTCTGACATTATGTGAAGGGCTTGGAAATATGTCCAGGTTCAACACCTCCCAGTCAAGCCTAAAGCTTCCCATAATGCAAGATTTTAACTTGGACCACTGCTGTGATTTAGAGGAGTTACCCCCTGGTATTTGTGACACGTCTTCTGTTGAGAAGTGGTCTATCACTAGCTGCCACCTTCGTAGTGGTCTATCACTTAGCATAGTTCTTACTGAAAATTTTCCTTTGGATTCAGTAAGAACTTCATTGACTGAACACTCTGCTGATCCTAGGTGTATAGATCCCGAGTCCTGACAACTATCTCTAGGCTCATATTTAAACTCAAGGGCATTGATATGGGTATTTAGAGATTGATTCTGCACAAATTCATGCTCCCTAGGCTCTTGAGGGACTTTGGTTACGTCACATTTTGTCCCTGCAACCTCACATTCCATAAGCTCTTCAGGAACTCTGATTACTTTACAGTTTATCTGCACAGCTTCATGTTCCATAGGCTCTTCAGGAACTGTGGTTACTTTACAGCTTGTCTCCTCAGCAGAAGCTAGAGAAATCTTGGTCAGTTTAAAGATATTATCTCTTTGGGTTGTCAAACAATTTCCTTTGTCTTCCTGTTCCTCAGATTTCTGTTCCGCCATTCTCTGTGGATAACTGTGATCTCCGTTATCCTCTGTAATGTGAACAACAGTAATAAAGTGATTAATTTTCCCTAACTTTATTACTATTTTCACTTCCGGCGTTTAATTTTCACCTCTCGGTGCAAATGCTAGTTCTATTATTATTTATTGTTCGAGATCAATTAATATTTTGTATTAAATTTTTTAAATATCTCTTAAAATTGCTGGAACACTAATTTCTGATTTTTCACTTTCTAAAAGCTCCATAATTATGGATGACTGTTTTACTGGTATTTTTTTCTACTTCAATGTTTTTGGCTTAATTCAAGTTAGTTTGAAAAATCTCTTAGATTATAATCCAATGATTGGCTGAAGTTCTAAAATTATGATAGGTAAATCTCAACTATTTTAATGAGTCATTGAAAGTCATTGGTTATCTTGTTAGATTTTTATTTCCTATATGAAGCCAACGACTGTGAGGATGGCCATATGGTGGGTATTTCTGATCAAGGGTTTTACCTCTTCATTTTTGTAAAAATATTTGCATGTCAAAACTATTGTCTTCAACATGTATACTTGAGGCTGGATCCAACTTTTCCCTGCTTGACTTATCTTCTAACAGTGTCATACTTTCTCTCCATGGTGGATAAAATAAAAATCAACATCAAATGTTTGGTTTTCCTTGCTTGAAATATTGATTCAATACAGAAGTAGGATGTCTAAAGCGGTAGAGGAAGATATGAAGCTACATCAGACAAGGTGTTTGCATGTGCTGATATTATAAGAAAGGTCTTGCGCCAACTTGCACTTCTAGTACATTCACATGGAGACGAAGTTTCAAAGATAATTTAGTTCCAAATTTATTAGACTTAGGCTATAAGTTAGAATGTTAAGTTCTGTGAAGCATTGACAATTAAGCTAAAATCATAAGATTAAAACCAAAGCTAAAACACTGGACTATTGCCTTGTTGTGTAATATTCCACATTAACGATTTCTACAGAATTCCTGAAATTTGATGAAAAAGGCCAGAATGATGACACTAAAATTTAAAAGAAGTGTAAAATAACTTGTAATCATGATTTTTTTTTTACCCAACCAGTCATACTTTTCTGATTTAACCATAGGAAATTCATTATATTGTGGAACTGCACTTTGTGATCAGATGGACCAACCAGACATATGCCACTGTTGTTTAAACAAGTTTTATTATTTTACGTATGTTGTCCAAGTCTAACGCATTAGCTTAGATGATGAAGGTTTTAACAAACCCCAGGACTGCATTTTCCCGTACAAAACGATAGTTGAAAGTATATTCTAGTTTTGTTATGTAATATTTAACTCTTGTATGAGACTGAAGTGATAATTTTGTTGCTTGAAATGTTTTATGTGTAAAGATATTTTCCCAGTTTGTTAACTGTAAGCAGGTGCACATTATTTTTCTTTAATATTACTTTGGTTTTGTAGGTGAACATATTTAAGGATGTTGCAGTTCTAATGATCCAGTATATTGACCAAATACGTGGTGAAGGATTTGAAATTAAGTATCTAAATATTGGAGGTTTAGGCATTGATTACTATCACAAGGGTGAAGCACTTCCTACCCCTAAGGATCTTATAAATTCTGTAAGTCGTTAAAGCTTTTAAGCATTAGCTTAAACTAAGTTACTTTTAATTCAAACTTACACTCTTTTGCTGCCCAAGTTACTGTGTTGGCCTTGTTACAGCTATTTTGAGAATATATATAGACACTTTAAAGATGTATATTTGCACCATTGGTTGTTTCTTCTGGTAAGAGAGCTGGTATTATCTGGAAATCTTACACTCATTGTTGAGCCTGGGAGATCTCTTGTTGCAAAATTTGGTTTTCTTGTGAGTCAAGTTGTTGGAGTCAAGACAAATGGTAACAAGAACTTCATTGTAATTGATGGTAGCATGGCAGAGCTTATTAGGCCTAGCCTTTATGGAGCTTACCAAGTTAGTACATAAATTATACTTGGGGAAAACCCAACTTTTTTTGATGATGCATGATTGAAGGGATGATCATTTCCAAATGAATATAGAAGGGATAATTTGTCCTACTTTTGTAGTCTCCTTGTTGACAGGAAATATTACTGGTATTGAGATTCCCAAATACCAAATAGACCATTCTTTCTCATGATAGGCACACAGTCTGAAAATTGTGATATGAATCATAAAATGATTTTGAGATTTTGAGATGTTTCTAACTGATATTCTTCTTGATACACAACACATTGAGCTAATTTCTCCACCTGCCCCAAAGGAAAAAAATTCAAACTTTTGATGTTGTTGGGCCTGTCTACAAGTCTACAGACTTTTTAGGAAAGGACAGGGAACTTCCAACTCCAGAAATGGTGGTTAGTTACAGGACAATAATTAATATACATGCATGATGAGAAGGAATTGATTTTCCAATATGATATTTAAAATGTAACTGCAGATAAACTTTTCATTTTCCTCTTCTGGGATATTGGTGTGTTCTCTATATGGATTACTTCATAGAGTGTATTTGTATAGAAGTTTATTGAAGGTGTTTGTATGACATCTTTTAAAGTTGTTAGAAGGCAGTTTTGGACCAGCTTTAAAAAAGTCTTGTAGCAGTAATTGAAATTTAAAAAAAAAAACTTTAAATACCCCTTTCTAGCACATTGAAAAACTTTTGATGATAGATTTAGAGCAAGTTTGAATATTTAGTTTCAACAGTTATTTGAATCATTTGAAGAGCTAGAGCAATCTCCTTGGAGCGACTATTGAAGGATCTTCGATACCATCATTACTATGCCATTATTCTAGGACAATTATATTAGTGTTTATTTATGTTAGTGTAACTTTATTTTAAATTTTAACCTCCTATTACATTCTTTGAAAGATATATAGGAATTAAAATTTTCATATATTTCACTTAATTATTGTTTTCCCCACTCCTCGGCGTTACTTTGCACCTCTCGGTGCAAATGCTAGTTACATAGTCATTACAAGGAAGACCTACCTAGTTACACTCTTCCACATTATAAGTATATATAATTTTGATGTTTCTAGGTTGGAGATTGTACTATTTTCATTGGAGGATGCTACTATTGATGCGCACAAGGCTCTTGAATTGGTAGGATTCTCGCAAAATTCGTTGTTGAAGGGATATTCTTTATTCAAGATATAACAAGGGAAATCAAGGATGGAGGTACATAGCCAAGAAGCTTATTAGAAACGAGGGGATTTTGAGGTATTTCTCAAGAAGAAAATTTCAAGGTAGTCTGCTCGCAATTTTAATGCCTGATCAATTTTGTGGTTTATTTGTGATCTCTCATGTTGACTAGTGAATGGTTGGTTAGTTTTTAGCTCGTGCTCACATTTGTTGGTTCCTGAAGCTTGAGCACTTTATAAAAAAAATAGGCAAAGTCAAACAACACAAATGTTCCACTAGCTCTCTTTTCATTTGCTAATATTATAATGAAGTTTTATTAGAGGCACTATTTGTTTGTTTATTTTGGTTAGAAAAGGGTTTGCTCTTGGTTTTATGTGATTTTCAATTTATCGTATGTAGCATGTTGAGAAATGAGAAAGAATAACGTGACATTTATTATGCAGAAATTGATGTTGAAGGAAAATTGCTTTGACATTGTTGATGTTAAAGTATATGTTGTATAAACTATTTATAGTATAATTTATGCTATATTCTAGTGTTCATTGTTTTTCATTTCTTACAGTGCATTGTATTTTCTTTTGTTTTCAGAAAATGAAATCAGTATTGATGGTAAGAAGCATGAATTGAAAAAAGAGAAGAGCAATAACATTGGAGCGACAAATGCAAAAAGAGAGAGGAGAACTGGTTTGGTGATACCCTTAGAACCAATATCTCGCATAAGACACACATATAAAGACGGATGATCAAGTCTTCAGAGTTGGTGAATTCACCTGTAATGCCTTGACAACACAACAATAATGTTTTGAAGTGATGAAACATCATTTCATGTGTAAATTGTAGTCCAACTAATATAAAGTTGGAAACTCATATTGTAATATTTTAACATTTCATATAATATAATTTATGTGGTTGAAATTATTTATAGTTGCACTTGATGTTGTTTAGTATTGTAATTAAAATATGCGACTTTGTGTTTTCATATTAGATGAACATGCACATTATATGACATTTTTTAAATCATACAAATTAATTTATGTTGATTAATAATGAACACAAATAAAATGAATATGCGACTAAATTAGTCATTTATAATGATTATTAATGAAATGAATATAAACTACTAAATTAGTTGTTTATATAATAAATAAATGGCTACTGCAAATGATAAATTTGTGACTACAAATGATGACTAAATTTTGCATATATACGACTATTAGTAGCTAATTTACAGTATCTTATAACATGACTAAAATTTAGTCACATTTCTTTGATCATTAATTGGTTTCAAACAATGACTAAAATTTTCATATATATGACTATTAGTAGCTAATTTACAGTATCTTATAACACGACCAACATGTTGGTCATAGTTCTTTGGTCATTAATTGGTTTTCTCGGGTGATCATATAGTAATATATTTTGTTGTATATTTGGTCATTAATTGTAACATTTAATGACCAAATCAAAGACTAAATGAATGACTAAATCAGTGACCAAATGAATGACTAAATCAGTGACAAAATGAAAAACCAAATGAATGACTAAATTAGTGACCAAATCAGTGACTAAATCAATGACCAAATCAATGACGAAATATACAACTAGATAACAAAATTGAGATAATCAATTAATGACTAAGCTAAAAACAACCAAAAGTTGGTCGCGTTATAAGATACTGTAAATTAGCTATTATTGATCACCGACCGAAAAATAGTCGTTTATATGCAAATTTTAGTCGTTTTTTTAGTAACAAATTAACCATTTTGTACTAGTGAATTTTAGATAATGATTCACAAAAAAAAAATATTTTCTATTTCAAAAGATTAGCTCAACTAATTGTCATTAATGTTAGTGAGTATTTGGATCATTCCTTGTAGGCATGTGTTGAGTGTGTTGAGTTGAATCTTTGAGATGAAGTGATTAGTTTACACTAATGAATTTACTAAAAACATTATCAATGTGGAAATTACATCTATATTTTTCTACACTTAAAAATTAAATTTCAATTAAGGAAATTTTAAAAATCTGTACTTATAAGTGTAAAAACAAAAACAAATGTTACTTATTTTTAAAATAACACGAAATTGTTATAAAAATATTCTAATTTATAAGAATTATATATCATTTCTAGAAATTTTTACTCTAATGACACAATTTGTTCTTTAAAATTCTGTGGTTAAAGCAAGTTAGTTTAGGAAATGAATGAAAATGGTGATTTTTTTTCTTATAAAACAAAGCTATTTTTTAAACATTTTAAAATGAGCTAAAATTCATAGTGGCAGAGTTTTTATCAATCAGCTCAAGTGAAATTTCTTCACTTTTATCATAATGAGAAAACAAAAAATACTTTATTCACTTTTTTTATTAATTATTCTATTAACGTCATAGCATTAATTAATTTATTTTTTAATTCAAAAAGATCATGATGAAATGCACTTATTGAAGGAAATTTAATTTTAATTTTAAGAATTAAATTAAGTTTAAATTAACTAAAAGATATTAAAATACACCTTATCAATATTTAAAATCTCTTAAATTACAAAATTTTAATATTGGAAAGTACATTATTTTATAAATTAATTATGGTTTTATTAAATATTAATCATTATTATTAACCATATAAATTTAGTAAATTGTGAGTTTTGAATTTTTTCATAAAAATTGAAGAAAAACAAATTTGTGATTAGCAAAAGTATAAAAAAAAAATTCACAGTTGATTTTAATTCATTTAAATTAATTTTCAAAAAATATTATTAAAAAGAATAAACAAAAACTTAATATAATAATATTGAAAATACAAAATCTCATAATTTATTAGTAAGAATGTAAGACTAATTTTTACACCATTCCAATAAAATATTTTACAAAATTGTAATATACAACATAAAAACAAAAACATAAAAAGAATACACTATTATTTTTTATTGAATTTTTAATAACTTATAAGAAACAAAATATAGATTTTATTGACTTCTATATTATTGAAAAGAAAATTTAAAATAACATATAGATTTTATTCACTTTTATATTTTTGAAAAGAAAATTTAAAATTGGTTATAATGTTGAACGAAACTCAATAATTTAAATTTATGATAATGGAGAGAATTCAAATTTTTCCCACCACTCCAACATTATAATAAATTTAGATAAGCTAATTTTGAACTCTTTTTTTTTAACATAGTTGGTTGCTATCTTGTATTTCAAAAAAGTGGAGGAAAAACTCCATAGTTACATGATGAGCTGCTTACAGTGCAAAGAAGGAGGTAGCTACAGCAAAATGCTACAATGTCTTTGTTCCTAGTTTTCGAAAAGTGTTGAAATACATATATTTCATATATTCGAACAAATTGAGACAGAAAAAGGGTGAATTTAAAATACATGCTTAATCAATATTCATGTGGCTGATATGACGAGCTGTAGAATCTTCAGGATTGTCTTCATTGCCCATGTTCCTCAAGTTGTTGGAGCAGTGCGCTTCTCCAACATGTATTTGAGAATTTGCACTGACTCTTCGGCATGTGCACATTGATTGGCAAGGGCGTTAAACTGGTTTTGAAGTGAGGTGACCCTATGGAGAAAGACATTGACATCAGCTTCATGTTTTTCATCCAAAATTTTTACCTCTGTTTTCATCTTTGCTTCAAGAATCTTTTGATGAGCTCTGATCTGCTCAAGCTCGGCTTGCAGATCTGCACAATGGAGGCAATTTTCACTCCGTGCCATGTTGAAGAGAAGGAGGATTGGTGGAGCACTAGCTCTGCTGCTAAAAAATTCGATATACTGCTGAGAGAGGCTACCAAGGATGAGCAGTGAAAATACTGAAGACTGGGTGGGCAGATTCGCTCAGTCTCTGTGGGGATACTGTCGCTGAGAATTAAAGAGGAGGGAAGCCAAAGTAGGGGGGTAGGCAGAGGTTCGGGAGGTGAAGGTGTTGAAGGCACTGTGAGCAGCAGGGGGCAGGAAAATGAATGCGATAAAGAAGGCAGGAGCGTAACGCAGCTGATGGAGGCGTGCAGAGCGTAAGGAGGGGGGGGGGATAATGAATTAAGGAGCAGGGGGGAGGTCTATATAAAGTATAGGGAGGGCGAGAGAGGTCATCACGGGAGGAGAAGCGAGGCAAGGAAGTCACGGGCAAGGTATGGGGGCCAGTAAAAAAAATTTTGAAAGGTGTTGTGGGATCAGATTGAAATCTTAAGTCTGAAAAAGGCAGGATCATGGCAAAGGCTGAAGATATGAAACATCATTGCATAGGAGATGCCCCGAGGTTCACGCGCACGCCCTGTTGGCGAGGAGATCAGCATCTTTGTTGTAATTGCGAAAAATGTGGTAGAAGGAAATTCCCTTCATGTCAACCAAGAGGGAGTGGCATCTGCTGATGGTTTGGTGTAGCACAATGTTTGTTGATGGACGATTCTAGATCATCAAATTGATGATAATTGCTGAGTCTCCAAAGACCATAGCATTTGTAATGTTAAGCTTTCTTAACTGCAACAATGCTTGAAGGAGGGCAAAGGCCTCCGCTCTGTTGTTCGAGAGGGAACCTAGACCGCATTCATAGCATGCAAGAGTGCTACCATTTTTGCTTCGAATGATGCCTCCAACCCCTGCTATGCCAGGGTTGGATTTAGATGCCCCATCAAAAAATAAGGAGGGTTTGGCACATCTCTTTATCCAGTCATCAAATTCATCTTCTTTAAGATGGATCTTCCATCCTTTGTCTGTTTTGTGAGGATGTTTTGATAAGGTGTTTATGTTGTTACTATTGTTGTTCTTGTCCAGAAGATAACCTAGAAAAATCCTTTTCTCCACACAAAGATTCTTGTAATAAATTTTGGTGTGGTATTTAGCAGTGATTGCTTCAAGCGTAAGACTCCATGATTTGCTGCAGAGTTTTCTAAAGGAGGGTTCTTTATCCCTAAATATCTTTCTATTATGAGTGAGCCAAATATTCCACGGAGTCACATAGGGGAGGGTGTCCCAAACTCTCTGCAAAATTTTGTTCTTCTTTTTACCCCAGGGATAGCTGCTCTTCCAGGAGCGAAGGGCTTCAGCTATGTTACTATGGCAATCCCAGCTACGTTGATAAAAGGGGGTGAGCTCATTCCAGCAGCGGGTTGCAAAGGGGCACCCAATGAACATATGTTGGGCAGTCTCTTCAGCAGTTTGACAGTTTGGACATCTTGAAGGGCCAAGCACACCTCTTTTCTTAAGGTTCTCAGAGGTTAAATTTTTTTCTTTCAGTAGAGTCTAGATAAAAAACTTGATCTTGGGGAGTGCTTCCGATTTCCAAACAACCTTCCAGTTAGACCATATAGGCATAGGATAATAATCGTTGTAGAGATGTTGTCAAGCTACTTTGATGGTGTAAGTTGAACCGAAGGGGTCCCGTCGAAATTCATCAACACTGTCTTTTTTAATAGGAGCCAAGCCATGGAGATGAGATTGGAGAATGCCAAGGTCTACTTCTAGATGGGTTGGAACTTTTGGAAAGTGCCAACCTGTCCAGTTTTGAGTTTGGGCATCCCATTTGGAGAACTGACTTAATAACTGAAGGCCCATGTTGCTGAAGAAGGAGATGATGCGCTGAGTGCCAGGTTTTTCCATGATGGGAGTTTGTCCCATAATGCGATCTTTCCAGATATTGATGGTGTTGCCTCCCATGGGAACTTTGGAAATATTTGGGGCTAGAAAGAGGATGGATTTTTTACAAAGAGCCCAGATTTTGGAGCACAGCCTGTTTGGTATTTCTTGGTCAAATAGATGTTGTCGGGTAGTGTTGAGGTACTTGACTTCCATGACATTTTTCTACCATGCTTGATTCCCATTAATAAGCCTCCAAAAAATCTTCCCTCCAAAGGTTGTGTTTAGGAGCTTGGGAGAACGGACTCCAATTCCTCCGTGCTCTTGATCCTGAATTATCTGCCTCCATTTGACAAGGTTATATTTCCTTTTATCATTCTTCCCACCTTGCCATAGAAAGTGCCTGATGATAGCTTCAATTTTGTGGTGTATGATGGCAGGGGCTTGAAGAAGGGTGAAGTGATATAATGGCAGGGATGAGAGCCTAGATTTGAGAAGAATGAGACGGTCTGCGGGGTTGAGCCATGATGAGCCCCATTGTTGGACCTTTCTTTTCATTTTGTCAATAGTAACATTCTATAATTTTGCCTTTAGGGGGCCAGCACTCACAGACATACCCAATAAGTGAAGTGCCCCCAATTCAGTTTACATGGGACACCAAAGATGTTAGCAATGCTGTGAATGGTTTGGCTAGATGCATTCCATCCGTAAATGCAACTTTTTAGATGATTGATCATACCTCCAGAGTAATCCATGAATTTGTCCAAGACAATTTTAAAGCGCTTAGCAATGATGTTGGAGGCTCCTCCCATCAGTAGAGTGTCAACTGCAAATTGGGAGTGGTTCATATTTTTGACTCCGTTGCTAAATTTGAAGCCTGTGATAAGTTCCGCTTGCCTCATCTGATCCAAGGCCTTACTGAAGGATTCCACCATGAGAATGAAGAGATAGGGGGAAAGGGGAAAACCTTGCCTTAATCATCTAGAAGATTGAAAGAAGGGGGCTGGTCTGCCATTTATGAGAGGAGATATCCAAGGTCCAGAGATGCAAGAGTTAATTAGAGCAAGAAAATTTGAATCAAACCCCATTTTTTGAAGGACAACGAGGAAGGAATGTCTGATCCTGTCGAAGGAATTGGCAAGATCCAACTTTATAATGAGACCTTTTTCTTTGCAGGAGATGCTGGAGTGAATGGCTTCTTGGACAAGGATAATGGAGTTAACAATTTTCCTTTGGGATATGAAGCCGCCTTGGTTTTCTGAAATGAGACTATGAAGGTGAGGCTTGAGGCACATGGCAAGAATTTTAGTGATGAGCTTATAAGAGGAGTTGCAAAGAAAAATAGGCCTGAATCTGGAGAAGGAGGAAGGTCGATTTTCTTTGGGGATGAGGGAAAGGTAAGTGGAATTGGTGTAGCCCCCAATTTTTATTTTTTATTTATTTTTATTGTATCATTTTCACAAGTTATTTTTTTATTAGATACCAATAGACTCTGTAGAAGTTGATAGAAAATCCATTTGGTCCCGGAGCTTTGTCCAAGTGCAAGGCCCAGATTGCGCTTTTGACCTCTTCTTCTTCAATTTCTCTGTTGAGAGAACTATTTATTTCTTCCGTGATATTGGTAGCAAGGTGCTGGAGAATATCGGAGCAGTCTTCAGGGGCTCTTGTCTCTATCAAAAGCTCTTGGAAGTGCGTGGCAGCAGCTCTTTTAATTATTTCTTGATCAGCTTGAGGATGACCGTTTGCGTCAATGATAGAGGCAATGTTGTTTTTTTCTTTTCTGATAGTGGCCTGCTTATGAAAAAATGCAATGTTTTTATCACCTGATTGGAGCCATAAACTTCTTGATTTGATGCACCATTTTTCCTCCTCTGCCCCGTTGGCATGATAAAGCTTCCAATAGAGGTCTTTCTCAAGGGAGAGACACTCTTAGTTGGTGTCGTGGGCTTCTATTTTACTGTGGATTTCGTCCAAATTTCCTTTGATTTCCGTCTTGATATGGTCTGGTTCTTTGTATTGGGTTTTAGCCCATTCCTTCAAATCCATATCGGTTTTCTTTAGTTTGGACTCCTATATAAAGGATGGAGAACCTTCAACATGTTTGAGCTAAGCGTTGCAGACTAATTGATTTGCTTCAGGAATATCATTCTAGAGCGGATTGCATTTAAATGGGATGGGCCCAAGAGAGCGATGGTCTCCGAAAGAGGGTGATGGGATAATGATCAGAGGTTGGAAAGGAAAGAACATTGGTCGTGGTAATAGAGAAGTTGGAAAGAAAATTGACATCAACCAGGATTCTTTCAAGTCTTTCCATGATGTTACCTCTCCCTATTCTTCTATTGCTCCAAGTGTATCTACGATTCTTTGGTGCTATGTCCACCAAATCATGATCTTGCATTATTTCTTCAAGCTGATTTATGGAAGGATCTTGATTGACACTTCCTCCTCGCTTCTCATTTTCATGTTGAATTAAGTTGAAGTCCCCTCCCATAATTATATTGATGTTGTCTTATTTGTCTATGTCTTCTTTGATGGAGTTCCAGCACTGCTCTTTGTCTCTATAATGATTCGGCCCATAGACATTGTAACTATAATTGTTTTTTGCTCTCTACTGTTCTCTAATGTCATTTTGATCCAATTCTGATTTACTGTGATGCCTTTTTGTTTCCAAATATTGTGATTCCAAAGGGTGGCTAGTCCACCGGAGGCACTCCTTGATTCAGTAAGGGTGCCTTCATAATGCTTTACTTTGTTGATGATTTCCTTCATTTCTGTTTCTCCTTGTTTTGTTTCCTGCAGTAGAATGATTTCCAGTTTCTCTTGGTTTATTAGATCTCTTAGGGCTGCAATTTTGGAGGGGTGCCCTAGACCCCTACTGTTCCATGAGAGGATTTTCATCATTGCAAGAAGGTTGTACGGAGAGTTGCTTTCCCTCCTTGATCCTTTTGCCCTGTTTCCTTGCTGTTCTATCCCAGTATGTAAGTTTCTATGGGATTATGAGTACCCAATGCTATATCATTCTGTGCATCTTCATCTCGGTGTTGCTTTTTTTATTTTCTTCCTGGGCCTTTTTTTTTGTGTTTCAAGGGTTTCTCTGTGTTACTTTTCTGAGTTCCCAATGATTCAGATAGTGGAGGGGTCTTGAGAGGAGGATGGGGGATCAGGGAGGAAGGGGGTGATGCGAGGTGAGTCAGGCTGGGAGAGAGGGTTTAGTAGGGGGAGGTCCACATCAGGAGGGGAGATGGATGAGAAGGGGTTGGATGAATCCAACGTGGATTTGGGGGGGGGGGGGGGGGGCGAAGCAGAGGCAGAAGGTTGTTGGGAAGGATCCAGATTGGGGGAGGAGATGGTCAAACGGTTGGGTTTGGGGGGTGGAGTGGCAGGGGAGATAATCTTAGGGTTTGGGGCAGCTTTCTTTCTTTCAACAGTTTCCCATTGAGGATCAGCTTTTGGACTTTCAACATCAATAAATTTTAAGCAACGATTAGAAAAGTGACCACACTCGTGACATACCTTGCATTTAAATGGAATCTGTTCATAATCGAGCTGCTGAATATGCGTCCATTCATCCACTTTAAGCTTGATGGCCTCGGGAAGACCTTTGCCCAGATCTACCTCGATACAGATCCTGGCGCGTGCTTGCATATTTTCCTTTGGTTCAATTTGATCTATGAATTTTCTAACTGCATTCCCAATGGCTCTAACTGAATCATCCCCCCAGCAATGCAGAGGGAGGTGGGGAAGTCGCACCCAAACTGGAACAACGCTTGGGACATCCATCTCTGGATCAAAGTATGGCATCCATTTATTCAGATACAAGTATCTGGAGTCCATGAAATAGGGCCCGTTTTTTAAGATCAGGTCTTTGTCCTCTTTTGTTTCAAAGTGAAAGGTGAAATACCCCTTCCCACAGAATCGAATATAAATTTTGCCGTCGATCTTATCAAACCAGTTCCGTTCGACCCATATTTGTACTATCTTCGGAGAGGGCCAAAGCCCAGTGAATTGACCGATGAGACCCTTTTCAACAAGTGAGAGAGCTGCCATGCTAGGGATTGAAGGTGGAAGGACAACCTCGTGCAACCCATCAATCTTTTTCACGAATTTGGAGATCGTCGGCCTAGGGCGAGGAGGAGGCAAGGAGTTTACAAGAGCAGAAAATGCTCGGGCCTGGATCTGGTTAGCGACCACCTCCGGGGAGGATTCCGGAGGGGCCATACCAAGGTTGAGGCAGTGAACAACAGTAGGCCGAGGGAAAGCACAGCAGCGCCGCAAGTTCAGAGAACGCAGCAGCGCGTTCGCGGGGCTGAGGGTTTTTTAGTCTAACTTTAAACTATTTTTTAATTAGATATATAAAAATAATTATTTATGTAATATTTCGAAAACAAAATACGATATTTTAATTGAATGTGAAAATTTATAACATACGATGAAAATTTTAGTTTTAATTATCAATGCATTTGTTATGAGTTTTTATAATGTTTTAAGTAACTAGTAAACTATTTTTGTGTATAATAAACTTTAAGGAGTGACTGGAAATAAAGGAGGAGGAAAATGAGTTATTAGTCCTTGCTTTCGGCAGTTCAGGGACTATAGCAATTGTTTGACGTTGACAAACTATTAATTTGGGTTGAATAACTAATGCATCAAATATTTTAACCAATGTTTTTCAAAAAAACATTCTATCAAAAACTTTTTTATTCAAAGTTTCTGTTTTGAAGTTTTATTGCCGGCAAAGATGCATAATTTTCAATATCTTCCATAGAACTTAGATAATAAGTTTTCAATTTCATTGAAACTTGAATTAATGCTAGTTAGGAGTTAACATTAGTCTCACAACATTTAATGTTTGTGTTGTCAAAGTTCTTCATTAAGTTTCGTAATTTTGGTAATACATCCACAACTTTTTTAATTTTTCGTAATACATTTAAATTTTTCAAATCCCAAAGTCCACAACTTTTTTTATTTTTTGCATATACACCTGCCACCCCTTTTGTCTGCCACTTCTTTTCTACGATCTACACCTCACATCTCTTTTGTATACCTCCAACAACTGCCCTCAACTTGCTAGCTCTGTGACTATTTTCGACCATCATTTCTTGGTAAGTAATGTCCATGAGTTGCTTGGAGAAGCATTTTGCAGGTGATTGTTCTCGTAATATGAAGAATGAATTCCAAAAAGAGACCCAGATTCTTTTTGCTCAATCTTGTACCACAGGCGCATACTCATGGAGATTGCATCACCATCTTGTACCGACACAGGCACATACTCATCGAGATTGCATCACCAGATATGTATTCAACATTTTCCTGTTAAGAGATTGCATCACCAAATATGTATTTAACCTTTTCCTGTTAATTTTTCATAAGGAATTCATTTTAAATTGCATAAGCAAAAATTTAATCCAACATTTGTCAAATTCCAGATGTATAAATTTAGTACCTTGAAGAGCATGAATGGATTTCTGTTTCTAATCGAGCTTCTTGATTGCAAGCATGTTTTTCGACTCTCTCCCTCCACAATTTGTTCATGTTCTGTGCCAACCGCAAAGACAACCTGCACACTTGTGAGGAAGTTAATTTTTTCACTTTTGAAGCGATTGTTACCTCCATATAAATCTATATACGTTTCTATTGTTATCTATATATAAATCTGCATTGCATTTTTAGGAACATAAAGCTTTTGAATCTTTCATGATAGGGTTCCCAGGGTTGCTTAAGGTCTGCAAACCACTTTCCACTTTCCTACTTTCATGACTCTATATATATTAGCTTCATGAAAAATTTAGCATAGAATTGAAATTACCTATTGACAACCCAGAGAATTTTATAGCAATTTTAGGAGTTACAAAATATTCCAGAGAATTTTATAGCAGTTTGAGCAGTTACAAATTTTTTTCCATGTTTATGAGATATTAGCCCCTGCTTTCGGCAGTGCATGGACTATAGCAATCGCTTGGTGTTGACCGACTATTCATTTGGGTTGAACAACCAATGCATCAAATGTTTTAACCAATGTTTTAGAAAAAAAATTTTATCAAAAAAACATTTTTATCCAAAGTTTCTGTTTTGAAGTCCTTCCGTCAAAAAAGGCATAATTTTCAATATCTTCAATAAAACTTAGATAATAAGTTTTCAATTTCATTGAAACTTGAATTAATGCTAGTTAAAAGCTAACATTAGTCTCACAACATTTAATGTTTGTGTTTTCAAAGTGATTCATTAATTTTCGTAATTTTGGTAATACATCCACAACTTTTTTTATTCTTCATAATACATTTAAATTTTTCAAATTCCAAAGTACACAAATGTTTTTATTTTTTCATATACACCTACCACCCCTTTTGTTTTCCACTTCTTTTCTACAATCTACACCTCACATCTCTTTTGTATACCTTCAACAACTTCCCTCAACTTGCTAGCTTTGTGACTATTTTCAACCACCATTTCTTGGTAAGTAATGTCCATGAGTTGCTTGGAGAAGCATTTTGCAAGTGATTGTTCTCGTAATATGAAGAATGAATTCCAAAAAAAGACCTAGATTCTTTCTGCTCAATCTTTTACCATAGGCACATAGTCATGGAGATTGCATCACCATCTTGTATTGGCACAGGCACATACTCATCGAGATTGCATCACGAGATATGTATTCAACCTTTTCCCGTTAAGAGATTGCATCACCAAATATGTATTTAATCTTTTTGTTAATTTTGCATAGGAATTCATTTTAAATTGCATAAGAACAAATTTAATCCAACATTTGTCAAATTCCAGATGTATAAATTTAGTACCTTGAAGAGCATGAATAGATTTCTTCATGTTCAGTGCCAACTGCAAAGACAACCTGCACATTTGTGAGAAAGTTATTTTTTTCACTTTTGAAGCGATTGCTACCTCCATATAAATCTATCTACATTTCTATTTTTATTTATATATAAATATGCATTGCATTTTTAGCAACATAAAACTTTTGAATCTTTCATGATAGGGTTCCTAGGGTTGCTTAAGGTCTGCAAACCACTTTCATACTTTCATGACTCTGTATATATTAGCTTCATGAAAAATTTAGCATAGAATTGAAATTACCTATTGACAACCCAGAGAATTTTATAGCAATTTGAGTTACAAAACATTCCAGATAATTTTATAGCAGTTTGAGTAGTTACAAAATTTTCTCCATATTTATGAAATATAACTAGGATTCAAACTTTACATATTGAATGTTGAGATATTGATCATGACAGTAAAATACAAACAAACAGTTATCTAAATAATCAATATACATAAGATCTAAAATCTAAATAATCAATATACATAAGATCTAAAATGTAAAGTCCCCTGGAAAGGTAATATCTTTGAAATTGGCTGCAAATTTTTCATGGGAATATTTCTTAAAAATACAAACCTTAATTATGAACATAAAACTGTGAGAAGCATACCCTAAAACATTGATATCTCATCCTTTATTTGTTCTTTCTAAATGATAAAGACGTCTTCTTACAATATTAATGTTCAGAATATATGGTCGTGCATTTTGAAAATAAATACACTGAAATAAGGAATTGGACTGAAGTATAGACCGAAGTATATGTGGGCTTCACGGAAATTAAATACACTGAAATAAGAAATTGGACCGAAGTATTTATCAGGGATATGTGGCCTTCACAGAAATACGAATTTCACTCGAAATTATTGTCTGTATCATGATGCATTCCATTCTAGTGATGGCTAAGTGGCGTTGTAGTTCACACACACACTTTTGTTTACTGCAATTTCTGCATTTTAATAGAATAATTTGTCTATCGCATCCATTAAAAATCATTGGAAGTAAGGATATTACCTACACTCCACCAAGTTCCCGTGTGAAAAATGTTCATTTTCAAGTTCCCAGTGACATCATTTTCAAGTTCCCAGTTGCGTGGAATTGAAAGTTTGGGGCAATGCTTAAAACACTTGGGTTGCATGCACTCCCATATGATTTTCCAACTAATTTTTTTATTTATAATATTTATTATTTAATTTTAATTCAAAATGGCACATAAATTTATGTAATCTAGCTAATAAAAAACTAAAACAGTAATTATTAAAAAAATGAAATCTGATAACTAAGCAAATTACTGGTCTACTTCATCGTTTCTGTCCTCTATAGCTTCTGTTTTTTCTTGTCTATACGTTTTGTAGGAAAAATGATAATTACACTTGTCTACTTCACAGTTTTTGTCCTCTGTAGCTTTCGGTTCTACTTGTCTCTCATTCTGCGTTTTCCAGGGAAAATGATTAGGAAAATGAGTAATATTGAGCATTCTGGCATGATAAAGTTTATCCAGAAAAAATGATTAGGCAAATGAGCAGTATTGAGCATTCTAGCCTGATGAAGTTTATCTAGAAAAAATTTAGGCACATGAACAATATTGAGCATTCTGGCATGATGAAGTTTATCCAACAACATCTTTTCGCTACAATTCAATAATTGTTCAATAACCAGCTACCTATGCTTCTTTATCTTGGGCATAATTCACTGAGTTTAATAACCAACTATCTATGCTTATTTATCTTCGGCATAATTCACTGATATCAAGGTACCGACTTTAATTATGTCCATACTTATAGTGTTGTTTCAACTTTACGTACACTCTAACGCAGTTCAGTATCTCCAACCTTTATGCGCACTCTGAGCAAGTTCCCATTTGCCAAATTTTCTTTTCTTCTCATACACGGAGTGTGTTAGGTGTTTGAAAGTGTGAATCTCATGCTTCAGGCTCGTGGATTGGATGCACTGTCTCACATGTTTTAGTTTTTTTTATTTATTCTATTTCTTATATATATATATATATATATATATATATATATATATATATATATATATAATTTCAATAACTATTTACTTTTTAAGTATACATTTTTTATTTATTTACTTATTTTTTCTATATATATTTTAATTTCAATTACTATTCACTTTGTAAATTTACATTTTCTTATTTATTTAATCAAATGAAAGAAATGATACACAAATTTATATAAAGTAAATAATAAATAAAAATCGACCATTTAAAAGCAAAAGCCCATGCAATCTAGTAAATTGCTACTTCATTGTTTTTGTTCTCTCTCACATTTATATTTCTTAAAAAATATTTCTAGTAGCTTTGTTATTTCGCAGAAATAATTGAATAACAGTGAACTTAAAAATTTCAATGTTCTAAATCTCCTAGTGGACGAGTAAATTAGGCCGAGATTAATAGTGTTTAGTTTTTAAAATTAAACAGATGAATATTTATAATCTGCAAATATAACATTTCTAACGGCTACTCTGGAAGTGCTGAAGTGCAGATAGTGTTATTATGCACACTCTCTTTTCAATAATCTTAAAACTTCCCAATTTTTTTACCAAAAATATTTCATAGCTACCATTCATTCACAGTATATAAATAGTCTGGATGGTACGGAACCACACCATCACAAAATAGCTATTTTCTGAATTCATTTTCAATTTCAATATTTCATTTGCATATTATATTTTGATATACCATCAGTCATATTCAATCTTCCTTATTCGACAGTGGCCAAATCCTTTCTCGGTAGGGACTTCCGCCATTGTTGTGGTTCTTTTTTATACCTCTGATTGGTCACATTGCTTTTAGAAAAAGATGATGAAAGTAGCCTTGATTTATTGTGTTCACAACACTCACCAATCTCAATGGCAATTATTAGGAGAATTTATTCCCCGCTTCTTTCCCCACCTTGGTGGATCATAGTAGCCTTATCACATTCCCTTCTAAAGGAGGTTCATTGTACGAATGCTACCCATGAGTTTAAGTAATGGATGTTTCACAGGGAAGCCTAGTTGGTTCATTTTAGTGGAACACTATCCATGAGTTTTGAGTAATGGATATTAGAGACCGAAGCTTAGTGTTCCAATTTTAATGGATATTAATCATACATATACATGTGTTTCAATTAAATTTATCTTACATAGTTGAGAAAAATTATTAGGATCCCCACCTAATGATGTCGTGCTATCTATGCTGCGGAGATCTGTCTCTATTGTTTTGGTGACACCTAAACCTTCTCGATTAATCTATGGTACTTATCCCAATGAATGGTGGATGTTTTCCAAATAAATTTGACGGCTTGCAGGGGCACCCCTTGTGACATAAGCAAGTGGAGGGTCCAGAATCACCCTCCATTGTTGGTTTAATCAATGGTATAAATTTACAATGACTGACTTTTCGTAGTGGTTCCCTATTGCATTTGGAACCTTGCGTTGCCTTTGTGCACTGGTACACACTCTTGATAGCATTGTGGTCCATTTCCAATGCAAAGCCTACACTCCTAGATATATAATGTCCCCACTGTGGTCATACTGGTTTAGATTTTACTTGAATTAAGTTCCAACACTCTGACTCTCTTATTGAGAATTTATTAGCATGAGAACTCGCTCTCATACATGAGATGCGTACATGTGCACTCGGCATCTCATCATACACTTAATAGGTTTTCAAACACCCATTACAATTGAGGAAATTGTCCTTGATACACTCAACGCCATAATTAACACTCATACAAGATATAACATTTCGTGGCCAACATTGACTCGGCGCACAAAGTCGATATTCAACTTCCTCCCCCTTAGGCTCATTATACCAAATACCATATTTGATTGTTTTATCTTCTCATTGCATGATATTCTTTCAAAATCTTACATAAAGATGATCTCCCACCTTACACTAGGTATCCATACATGATTTGATAAAGACAATGGACACAGGGAATACATGATCTGATAAAGACAATGGACACACGGAATACTAGACAAAAATTAGATTCTATTGTTATTCAAAACATAGTATTTACAGAGAAGTTATAATGGTCTCATTTCGTGAGTTATCTCGACCTTCTCTTACTTGAGCTTTTCCTTTTGAGCTTTAAACTCTAATCCCTAAGAACTTTGGTTGACTGAATCCTAGTTGTAAATACATGTATAGCTTTATTGGTTGGAAAACATTTTAAAAAAAACAAGATAGTTTTGAAATCTATTCTAACAACTTAACACCTTGAACTGACACTTGGTAAATTTATAAAGGCCCTCTTGATCATAAATACCAGGTCATCAAAACAAAGTACTAGTCCAACAATCCCAAATTCTTCTAGAATCAGGACACATGTGATTACATCAAAAACATAAATTATTTCTAATTTATACATGCACAAAAATGAGTTGCATGGGGTTGATGATCCTGCATCAAACTCCTCAAGTTGAAAATTTTCATGACCTCCTAATCATGTGCTTCAAATTGTTGCAATCCTCCAGGATCCCAAACCTTGTTTTGTTGCTGGTGATTGGCTTGTTTTTTTGGTTGTCTTGTAGTTGCCTTCAACTTTCGAGGATCCCATACTCTAGTTTGTTTCTACCTCCTCACTTTGTTGATGCAATCCCTTTAATCCAACCACATTTTCCATCTAGTTGTCTCCTCTTCTCCATTGTTGTAATATTTATTAAGTACTTTCTTCATCAACATTCTCAATTTCTCAATTTTAGTGGCCAAATCATTCTCTTGTTTGTCCAAACTACTCACACTATTGATTTGCAATAGTATCGCCAAAGACTTCATGGCTTTGATTTCCATCTTATCACATAGCTCCCATATTTCATTACAATAATTTGATAACCTTCACCATGATTGATCTATGGAATATATACTTCCATCCTTTACACATAAAGTGGATCTGTTGCAAAAAAAAATTAAAATTGTGTTCATCATTTGCAAGCTCTTCTCCATTTTTTCTCTAAAAAAAAATATAAAATCTCATAAATTGTAGGATGTTGATTACCTTTCAAAACAGGTTCCTGCTCCATACTCCTGGGTTGAACATGAAATAAATTTTTATTTTCATGAGATAAGTTTGTCTCATTCTTCTCCATTATTCCTTCCTCTAACAACACTTGTTTTCCTTCTTCCATAATTCCAACAATATTTACATTATGAAGTTTATAAAAAAAAATTAATGTTTTAAGCACATTACCCTCTTCATGTTCCTTGGTTGCTTTCTCTATGCAATATTCCTCAATCCTAGGACTATCCAACTATTCCTCTACTATCATCATTGCAGGGGAATCTTTTCCCTTCTCTCTTAATCTATGTTGTTTTTGGTAACAACTCCCCATGGTTGTCCTTTACAAGCTCTTGTGGATTGTTTGCAGGAATTCTTTTGATTTTTTTCTAGAGAGAATATTATTTCTCCTCGCCTCAGTATATGTGAAGTAGTCCTTGAGTATTCTTCTTTTGTTGGGACCATCTTTAAGTATTTTCCACCCTTTGTTGAATCATTTCTTCTTAGCCTCCTTATAGAAAGTTTGTGTTTTTTTTCCTCCTTTTGAAAATATGTCCACACCCTCGACCTGCAAATTCTACACACAAATTGTTAGTTTGAAAAACATGGGGCCCTCCTGCCTCCTTTAGTGTTTTCATCAACAATTCTTCCTTTTATGTATGAGCCTCCTTCTGGTGACCTGTATGAAACAATGTTGTCTCATCTTCCACTATGATATATTTTGCATTATGTCTTCCTTTAATGCTTTCGGAAAGCATTCCTTCATTCTCCTCTATTATTATGATAGTTCTAGGTGACTGTCCTCCCTTTCACTACAAAGAAAAGACCCTCTAGCGGAGGTTATAAAGGAGGTTTTTAGTGTTATAAAATTGGCCAAAATTGTCAAAAAAACATATGCTACCACATCTGTTTCTGGGAACGGAGGTTTTGGTAGAGATTTTAACATAAATTCAACACAAGTAAAAAAATGGGTGGCCGGAGGTTATTACGGATATTTTTTCATCTGTGCGCTACTATGGCTTTAACGCACCGGTACGTACATGTACACGGTGCCCTGGGGTGGTCTAAGAAGAATGCACTGGGCCATTAAGGTATAAAACAACATCGGGCATAGCGTTGGGACAATTAATATTCATATCCCTTTCTCTTTCAATTGGGACACTATGTCCATTACATTAAACAAAATGTCTGATTTCACAGACATATTTCAAAAAATAAAACGCCTTGCTTTGATATCCAAACATAGTGATCATAATTCTTCACTTGAACTGTTGTCACTACTAGAGATACTTCCATGACTTTGGTTATTTTTAGGAATGTTGTGTTCACGGTGTTGATTGTTTTCTTCTTCTTCACCTTTCATCTACAAACATAAAAATAAACTAAAATGAGTGTATATACATTGGTGAGAATAATGAAAATTGCAATATTAAATAATATACATCAATGTAAATTGAAAATAAAAATGACGTACCATAGCAACAATTGACTCATAAACTATACACATTCTTTCAAAACCATGTACCATGCCATCTTTCAAAATTTCATCTGTTGGTGCAGTTTCATACTTTGTTTCCTGCAAGTTTTACACCCCATAACAAATCATATATTTAATATAAAAGATGTTTTTGTTCTATTAATTATAGAAAGAGCTAAGTAAATTCCACAATTAAATTCTGATATGCCAACATATACTCACAACCCATATTTAACCTAATTTCAATCAATTCGTCTCATGGTTGTTCTTTATATGTTAGCACATGTTTGAAGACATTCAATGATGATTTTTGTAAAACAACTTAAAAAATACAAAAATTAAATCTATTTAAGTTGTTATAAGGAAGTAACAATTACTCACAAACTTAGAGATCAACCATTTTCTTCCTTGTCGTCCTGTGCTAAATGGGTTCCATTTTCTTTTCTTTTCTGCAAGAAAATTCTTGAAAATTAATATTTAATGCTAAATTGTTTATTTATTGTACCTAATGATTGAAAAATTCAATGATTACATATTACATTTGAAGCACGTTGTTGTTGTTAGAAAAAAAGTCTATACATTCGTTCCACTAGATCCCTCAAAATTTTGTAAAAGTTTTTCCCCTTTCGTTAACTTCCAACACCACTCCAGATGAGCTAAGGAGCAATTGCTTTTCATTTGCATGTTCTATTTTTTTTCTTTTCTTAGAACAACATTCCTTTTCTAAGTTGTTGGTCCTTGTACAACATTAAACAGATGTGAATTAGTAGACTATTTGACACATGTTATCTAATAATTTTAAGTATAGTATTAATGATAATTAAAAAAAGAAACTCATATTGGATCAATAGTATTTTTTCATTCACCTGATTCATCCTTTTCCAATTTTTTCATTAAACTTTTACGCTCTTCTGGTCCTATATCAAAAATAATCATATTGAGCTTCGTCATTTTGTGGCTCTTTATGATACACAGTAAACAATACATATTATTTAAACTTACATATAGTTCAAAAATAATATTTTTTATAAAGAATTTACAAAGAACTTGTCTTTTTTGCTTTTCTTGATGTGTTAACAATATTTTTGTTACTTGATCTCTTGTCAGCCATTTCTTTATCAATCTAAAACCTATTCCATATCATTCACTAATATATTTATAAATAAATTCTCAACTTTTCAGGTAGAAAATAAATCTCAAGACACTGGTGCACCTTTCACTAGGTCCGGTGCATGGGGATATTGACAACGCACCACAAAATAGTATAATACACCATACAGTGCATTGGGTATTGTAAACACACTGCAAAAAATAGTGTAATAGACCTAACAGTGCATGGGGTATTATAAACGCACCGCAAAAATGATGTAATACACTGTACCGTGCTTTCCTAGTTAAATGAAGCACCAGTGCCCTATTTCAGATTTGGCGCACGGATTTAGAAAAAATGTTTTCATTTTTTTTACTACAGTACTTTCGTGGTGCGCTGTATAATACAGTGCATCGGTGCGGTAGAGTACGCAGGGCGCACCGATAAAGAAAAATCCATTTTTTCAAAAATTCACACAATGGCCTAATGGATTGGGATCCAACTATGCAAGTCATCCCGTGGGTTGGACGTAAATATAAAATGAAAAACCCTAATTCTGAAATCACAGAAACATGGAGAAGAAAAGGCAAAAACAAAAAAAAAAAGGGTTTAGGGTAAAAATGGATAAAACTGCAGAAAAAAAGTAAAAAAAATAATCAAATTTAATCACGATATGGTTTCAAATTCTATGATACAGGGTTTGAATCACCAGAGGTTTGGTTTTTTATTTTCTGAATACTTCTGTTCGAATGTATTTCACTGCTCCATAGTGCCCTCCTGCTCTCTTGCTCCAGGTCTGTCTCCTGCAAATATCTGGCTGAAAATTTTAGCAAAAATAGTGAAATAATGAAAAGTGTTTAGTATTTAAAGAATTATTTTATGAAATTATATTTTCGAAAATATTTTTTCGCCCATTTTTCAAATTGCTGCTTTTGTTTTTCACTTAAATAAAATAGAGTTGTGTTTTTTTTTATTTGCGTTTATTCGTTATCGGTGCGGAAGAGTTGTGACGCATCGGTACATCTTATTTATACGACGCACCAGTGCGTGTTAGGATGATAAGTGCACTCGACTGTATAATTTTTTTTTTTTATGTAAGGTCATAATAAAATAATGATAATTATAAAGTACATGAATTTATTTTCATTATTTTCTAAACTTTATTACATTACAAAAATTCGTATTATTCTAGATTTGTTATTTTACAATTATTTGCAAATTTATAAATTTAAATATTTTAATAAAATCATTTCACATTAATACAATTAAAAATTTCACATAATAGAATTAAAATTTTACAAATATTTTACATACAATTACAATTAAAAGTACAATTACAATTAGAATTAAAATTACAATTACAATTTTACATTAATTTCACATACATGAATTACTATTAGAATTAGAATTACAATTTTAATTTTACATACAATTACATTTACAATTTTACATAGAATTATATCTACAATTACAATTACAATTTTACAAATATTTTACATACAATTCAATTAAAATTACAATTACAAATACAATTACAATTTTAGAATTTTACATACAATTACATTTACAATTTTACATAGAATTAAATTTACAAATACAATTACAATTTTACAAATATTTTACATACAATTCAATTAAAATTAAAATTACAATTTTAGAATTTTACATACAATTACATTTACAATTTTACATAGAATTACATTTACAATTACAATTACAATTTTATAAATATTTTGCACAAAATTCAATTAAAATTACAATTACAAATACAATTACAATTTTAGAATTTTATATACAATTACATTTACAATTTTACATAGAATTACATTTACAATTACAATTACAATTTTATAAATATTTTACATACAATTCAATTACAATTACAATTACAAATACAATTACAATTTTAGAATTTTACATACAATTAGAATTACAATTAAAATTTTACAATTTTTCATATATACAATTACAATCATTTAATAAATTAAATATTACAATTACAATTAAAATTTTACATTCAATTACAGTTTAAATTACAATAAGTACAAATACAAATACAATTTTACATACAATTAAAATTTAAATTACAATTACAATCACGACATAACATTTAATAAATATCATGGTCATTTAATATTAAATTAATTAATAAACATCATCACGATCATGATAACCATCGTACAAACAGCATATTCGACTAATAAACACATTCAAACATCAAATTAACATTATATATTAAGATTATCACAACACAAACATCAAATATACATCTCAATATGTCAAATAACTCATGCTATCACATATATACATCTATCTGCAAGCTAAACATTAAATGAACATATCTAACATGACCTAACAATATGCACCACATCATGATGATCACAAACATGAAAATTAAGTACAACTGCAACATGAACATAAAATACATGGACCATATATATATATATATATATATATATATATATATATAGAAGTGAATAATGTTAAAAATATACAACTGTAATATAAATGTCATGGATCAGGCACTGGTGGTAGTATAGCAACATCAATAGTTGTACTACAAGTGGATACCTGCTCAGTAAAGCTGGGTGTAGCCTCGACAGTCGATGGTCGATCCTGCTCATGATCATGATCACTAGTACTGATGGATGCATCTGCTGGTGCTAGTAAAACATCAATATGAGCAGTAGTAGTGGAGGCCTGCTCAGTCAATAGTGCAGCCTCGACGGTCGATGGTCCAGCCTGCTCATGATCATGACTAGTACTGATGGATGCAGCTGCAGGCTGTTGACTGGACGTGGCCGATGGTCCAGCCTCATCTCCATGATGACTGTCAGATGCTGCTAGCGGAGCATCATGCTCATTAGGCACGTCGTGAGGTGAACAATCATGAGATGCATGCGAGTCGTTGCTCGCAGACTGTCCATCACGTGTCGTGGCTCGACTATGCATATAGCTACGGACATTCCTCCTCAGTCACGTAACAGCTGTAGTAGCTCCTATGATATGCCGCATCAGGCCGTACATGTCACGCGACATGCATCTCCACATCCGTAACAACCTATCATCGACCTGTATGTGTTTGTAATGAGCGGGCCTAACGCCCGAATCAATAATCAATGCACAAAGTTGGTTGGCCAACTCCATCCTATATCTGGTCTCAAGTCGACCACGCCTAGCAAAAGGTGCCACCGGTGCACCATGATGAGCAGGAGCATGTCTCTCTGCTACACTGGCCTCATCCTCATCATGATCATGCTCGGCATCAGCCATATCCTGATCGTCATCATCAAGATCCACACCTAGATCATGTGGTGGACCCGAAATCTCCTCGCCATCAAAAGAGCCAATGTCTGCAAAATATATACAAGTACATAACCATAATTAGACAATTTTATTACACAATATAATAAAAACAAGTTAAAGAACATGTTAGAATAAATATAAATAAAATAGTAATATTAACTCTATCATCTGGTGGCTCATCAGCTGTGAAGAGGATGTTAGGACACCCTCGCCAATCTAAGCCAGCATAAGGACATGGGACCATAATGAAGGGATGCAGCCCGTCAACACTGGCTAGTAAGTCCAGTGAATCATGTGATATATTGGCTAGAAACAAAGTGTCTTCTCTCTTGGGCATCATCTGCCCCCACATGTGCATCTGAGCCTCAAACATTGGCCTACGAGGCTGTTGAACAAAACTAGGTCTCATCTTTGGAAACCTCTCAAAAAATAAACAAAAAAACTCTGAAGCAAAAGCGAAGTTGACCCTCCCTTGTGCATGAGCACGACATCTATCTAAGGCCGTACAAAACTGCCGCAAAAAAATGGCAAACCACCTGACAAGTCGTGGTTGTTGTACTAAAGCATCAACATAATATAAAAGTGAGCAACTAATGCGTTGCCCGTCACTGGTGTTGTGCGAAATGGTCAAAATGATAAGCGAGAGGCATTGCACGTCCTGTCTACCAAAATCACCTATACGTAACTGACCTCCAAGTACCTGAAACTTTGAAGGAGATAGTACATGTGCTCCAATGTATCTCTGGGAGTAAACTAACTGAATCCCTGCTACACAACCAACTGGCATGTCTGGGAATGAGGGAAAATCCACCCCTCTCCTCGATAGTCCTGTAATAAAATAAATATCCTCCTTAGTGGGTGTGTACCACTCGTCAGGACCAACCTGGAAAGCCTATCAGTGGGCATTCCAACTGTGGATAAGATATCTCAAAAACACACTATGGGCCTTTAGGGAAGTAACCTCCTCATAGAACTTGAGGAGCCCTACTTTCCTAAGGATCTCCTGGGTATCTGTAGTAATAAGGCAAGGGTATGCATCTCTCTCCTTCTCTCAGGCCTCCCATTGGCGAATCATGTCATACTATTCAGCCTGTTGGTACTATTGTTCCTCCTCTTCTCTTTGAACCATTGCCATATTAAATAATTTATTTTAATAAAACAAACATGTATATAGGAATATACATATATATTTTTTTTTGAAAAAAAAAAACAAACAGAGAATTCGGTGCACCATAAAAACAGTGACGCAACAGTCACAGTGTGTCTTAAGAATGTAGAGCACTGGTCCCGATGCCCCTAATGAAATACAATGCATCGGCCTCGATGCAGCTTTCTATTTTTCAAGCATCGTTAACTTTATCGAAGTTCAGAATAGCGGTGCGCTGACTGAAATAATAACGGCTCGGCACGTATAGTTGTATCAGCGCACCGACTTCATGACAATTACATAGTCGACGGTGCGGTATTTTACCCGGTCGCACCGTTGACCCTCTCAGAATCCATAATGCGGTGCACTGACATACACCGGGGTGGATAATTCCGTCAACGCACCGCACTATGATTCCCGTGGTCAACGGTGCGCCTGGATAAATGAGCGCACCGCCTTTTATTTTATTTTTTTATTTTAAAATTATTTGGGGCGCCTTTCGGTACCGCCCCGGAAATGGTGTGGATACCATTAGCACCAATGGTGGTGCGGCCTATAAATTTTACAGGCAGCACCGCTATCCGGTTCAAGCCGAACAGCTCCGACGCACCACGCGACAATTTTTTTCTTTTTCTTTTTTAATGGTTATTTTTAAGGTTATTTCAATTTCTAATCTACTAAAAGGCTTAATTATGGAAAAAATAGAAAAATACCTGTACATTTCGCCGTCGAGGAAACTTTTCAAAAGAAAATTTGCCCACCGTTTTTCAAAATGCAAGCTGGAGATTGGTGGCCAATGCAGAGCAGCAGTGCGTGCAATGGGTGCAATGAGAGCACCGATGTTAGGGCGGCTCAGAGAAGGGGAAACGGAACCGGTGCTTGAGAGCTCTGGAGCACTGAGGAAAGTGAAAAATGAAGTTTTTTTGGCTGTAATTTTTTTTTATTTAACCCTGTTCTGGTGCGCGGGGTTTTATAGGTGCACCGATATGCTTACCTACAACCACATCACGATGTGTCAAATTTGGCGCGTTGTTTATAATGCATCGGGGCAGTTCCCTAACACTGCACCGGGATGTTTCAGTTTCGGCGTGAAACTTTGATGATGCACTGGGGTGGAATATCCGTAAAGCACCGGTGTGGAATAATCATAAAGCATCGGTTTTTTTGCCTTAAATTTTTTTTATGTAACGCTATTCTGGTGCGTGCGGTTTATAGGCGCACCAGTGCTCTTTGATAAGAACGCACCAGTGCGTTTATGTTTTGGTGCAGTGTTTTATGATGCACCGATGCGGAAGAGTGGTGAAGCACTGATGCGTTACAGTAATAGGAGGCCCCAGATGTGTGTGTACATCACGCAAGCTATCCGGTGCACCAATGTTTTGTGCGCACTGGTACGTTCTATGGTAGGGCATGCACCGATAATTGAGAGATCAGGAGCACTGGAAAACTGAAAAATCTGGGTTATTTTATTGTAATTTTTTTTAAAATTTAACCCTTTACTGGTGCGCATTGTTTATAGGCACACCAGTTCTGTTTCTTACAAATGCACCAGTCAGTTTGTGTTTTGGCGCGATGTATTATGATGCACCGGTGTAATTTATTTCTACCAAACCAGGTGGTTTCGGTTTTGGCGCGGTGTTTTATAATGCATCGGTGTGAAAGATCTGTGATGCACCAGTGCTATAGAATAATAAGACGCACCGGGTGGGTGTGTACGGAGTGCACGGTGTCCGGTGTGCCAATGTTTTGGTCCGCATCGGTGCTTTCTTGGTTCCAGAGCACCAGGGCGACGTGTAATGATAAGCACACCGAGAGGACAACATCCGCAAAACCCTCTGCCCACCAACCTCCTCTAGTAACCTCCACTAGAAACGGATGTATGGGGTATTTTTCTGTGGGGTTCCTCAAAAACATCCGCTAGAGGGTCTTTTCCTTGTAGTGTTTCCATTCTTGTGACCCATAATCATATTGTCATAATATCTTCTATCAACAACTCCTTCTACTAGTCCGGAATTTTCATGTAATTATGAGGATCTCAGTTAGTATCTCTTCCTCATCCTTTTCTGCAAGGAGTATTCCTTTCTCTGGTTCAGAGTAGTGAACCCTTTCTTCCTCTTGACATGTAGATGCTTAGAGTTCTTCATTTATTAATAGAGCACTCAATAAATGTCTCAATTTCCTTCTAAGCTTCCTCGCATATAGGTATATATAAAATGACATTGAACATTTTTCTTCATATCCCATCCACATAGTATTCCTTCTCACTCTCTTGTAGAAACATCATCATTACACTAAGTCTCTATTTTAACTCAACCATCTCTCTGTCAAAATCATATCGACTTATTTGTCTTCTCCCAATGGCACCTTCTTAGGAATATTTCTCCATTCTCTTATGGCTTTCATCTAATCCCTTTACATGACCATCAATGGCCCTCTATTTATATTTCTCTATGAGCTTCTCCATGCTTACTGTGAGCTACAAACAAGCCTCCACAACACACCTCACCAAGCTTCTCTCCTTTTTCTTGGCCTTCTGGTATCACAAGTTCACCTCCTCTAGAAACTTTCAAGCTTCCACTACTCCAATGGCTATTGCACATTGATCATCTCTTGAGAACTTCACTTGTTATCTTCAATTTTAGGACTTCTTCTATCCCTTGCTCTCTTCCAACCTCAGCTGGAACACCTCTCTCTTTTTGCAACCTCTTTGTTGCAAGGCTTTTTTTCCCATGATCCTTAGGAACAATATTTGTTCTCTTTTACAACTCTGTTAATTGTAGTATGATCACCATCTCTTCCTCTACTACTGATATCTTTTTAATTTTTTAGCTTCTTGCTAAAATTAAAATAAAATTTTAAAGACCATATTACTTGTCAAGTCTCTTCACCAATGTGATATCAATCCTTCTAGCTTTGTTTCTTAGTCAAATTTTCTTCATCTACTTTAAATTCTATAACTTTTCTCTAAGTCTCAATACCTCGATGTCTCCTTGCATTCTTTTTCAATATCCTCTACCCCAACTATGTTGTTCCTCTGTCACCATGTCCTCAATAATATCTCATTGTGTCTCTTTTTTTTCACAAGTTCTCTTCTTAAACTCTGCTCCTTGAATCGTTCTCTCCTCTACGAGTAGTCCTTATAAGTTCTTTGTTGACTTTAATTTTCTTATGATCACTTCATTTTTCTCTTTATTCCCAAGGATCATACTATCACTCAGATACGACTTGATGCAACGTTATCCACATCGCATGGATCTTTCTCTACTATTATAGTGGTTCTCAAACCTTTTCGGCTAATCCACGATCCTTCTCCTTATAACAATAACTAACTCCATCTCTTTGCTCGTTATCAGTTATTCCAATTTCTTCGTCAAGACTTCCCAAAATGCCCATTCCTATCACGGTGACTAGATGATATTATTTGAGTAGGGATATGAAACCTCAAATGACGTGTTTACCTTAAGGCCTAGTCTTTCAAGTGACTAGGAGTTGTCACCCCTTTGATGACGTCGAAATCAACAAATCTGATTTAATTGCAATCAAAGACTAGTGTTTTATAAGTGGTGACTTGGCATATCATTAGTATGGGCCCCTAGTCCAATGGTCATGCTTTACGCCAATAAGTCCTCTTTTTACATGCATGATGGGAACCCTTATTATGTGGGCCCTCGTTTCCATGGCCACGATCAAATGACGAGATTGATGACAATGGTGGAGTGCAGGGGGCCTCCCCTGTGATGTCAGCAAGGAAGGGGAGGGGTGTCCACACTCTGGGTTTCAGTGTGGATTTTTGTTCTCCCAATTTATAGTGGATGTTTTTCAAATGAAATCAACACATTGTGGGGGGCACCACCAGTGACATAAGCAAGGGGGTGGGTCTGTAATTACCCTCCAATGTTGATTTAATCAATGATTTAAATTTACAATAGCCTTTGGTAGTTGTTCCCTCTCACCTTTGGAACCTTGGATTGCTACACACTCTTAATACCGTTTTGGTCCATTTCCAATGCAAACTTTGGGCTCCTGGATATACAATCTACCCACTATGCTCCTAGTGGTTTTGATTCTACTCGAACTGATTTCCAACACTTTGGATTCATTGTTGATAAGTTATTAGTGTGAGAATGCACACTTGTACATGAGATGTGGATCTTCTCACTTAGGTGTCTAATCATACACACAACAGGTTTTCAAACACCCATTGCAACTAAGGTGATTGTCCTAGTTACACTCAGCTCCACAATTAACACTCGCACAAGATTTAACATTTTGTGACCAACATTGACTCATCACATAGGGAAATATTCAACTTCCTCCGCCTCGGGCTCGTTATACCAAATACCATAATGTAGCATTTTATCTACTTAGGGTATGGTATTCTTTTCAAATCTTGCACAAAGATGCTCACCCACCTTACACGGGGTATCCATACATGATCTAACAAAGAGAATGAATATGAAAAATATAGAAACAAAACCATATTCTATTATTATTCCGAACAAAGTATTTATAGAGAAGTTATAATAGGCTCACTGCCTGAGCTCTCTTAGCTTCCTCTTACTTGAGCTCTATATTTCGAGCTTTAAACTCTGATCCCTAATACCTTTGTCTCACTTAATCATATATATATATGTATATGTATATGTATATGTATATGTACATGTACATGTACATATACATATACATATATACATATATATATACATATACATATATATATACTTATATATGTGATTAAGTGAGACAAAGGTATTAGGGATCGAGACTAAAACTCGAGAATGAAACTCAAATATATATATATATATATATATATATATATATATATATATATATATATGTTGAAAAATATTTGAATAGAAACATAGACAATTTTGACACCTACCTTGACAACCTAACACTCGAAACTTACACTTGTAAATTTTCAAAGGCTTGCCTACCTTGACAACCTAACACTCGAAACTTACACTTGTAAATTTTCAAAGGCTTGGTTAGCCCAAAACACCGACTCATCAACACAAACTTCTAGTCCAACAGTCCTAGATTCTTCTAGAATCATACTTCTAGCTTAACAGTCCTAGATTCTTCTATAATCAAGACACGTGATTACATCAAAAACCTATTATTTCTAGTTTATTGAGCTGAGAGGCTCATTCTACAACCCAGTACGAGGGGATGTGTAAGTTTTCTCATCTGTCTATTCCCTTTAAAATAAAAATTATCTATCCATTTTATCCCCTTTAGTAAGAATAACAAAAAATCGAAGAAAGATTACTGGAGAAACAAGCAAGCACAACGGGAAAGTGGTGATATAATGCATGCCAAGGCCCTTTTCATTGGTTTTATGATTTTGAAATAACTTCACGCAATCAAGTCATTCAAACTTGTAAGTCGGACTAGTCGATCAAACTTGTAAGTCATTAAGGCCATTTGGTAGGTGTAACACATGCATACAATGAATATGTTTTAAAGTAATTAAAAGTAAAAAAAAAATGCGTAAGTAAGATGTTTAAATCTCATACTTTTCAAAAATATTTCAACAAGAAATTTAAATAAACTATTTGAAAACCTATGTTAACTAATTTATGTTGATATCAACTTCATATATATATATATATATATAAAGAGAGAGAGAAAATAATTGTTAAAATAAAATATTCTAATGTTGTATATAAAAAATATTCAATGTGGGTTATCAATAAAATATTTAAATACGAATTAATATTCACATATACTTAAAAATATATTAATAATAAAAACTATTTTAATTTGTGTGATAAAAAGTGTCCATGTACATGTTAGGTAAAATATTTTAATGTCAATTACATATCATTTAAAAAAATTTATGTATATGTCATGAAAAATTAAGTTTTTATGGTTAAAACATTTATTTGGTCCTATAGATACTCTATTTAGCATTCACAAATACAATTTAAACAATGAAAAATAACACATTGTATTTTGCATTCTAAAAAAGTTTTCCATGAATAAATTTGATCCCTCTCTATGCTACAAAAATGATTTGCTGAGGGTTGATGTGTGTGTGTGTGAGAGAGAGATATTCAGCCTCTGTGATCTATTAAATGGAAGACATGAGGATTATGCAAGCTTGACCCTTTGGAATAATTTAATTCCCCCAAAGTGATTTCCATCCTCAATCCCTCCATGAGATTTGAACTTGAGAGATAGCGGGGGACTAAAAACCACTCAAACCAAGTAACCTAGGTATAAATATTAAAAATATTAAACACAAACCACAATCTTAATATAAAAAAATGCATTCTTCAATACATCAAAACATTTCAATTGAATTATTCAGTTTTGTCTAACCAAATCCCATTATTGAAATGTGAAGGGTTGAAGAACAAATGTATATCTTAACTGAGTTTAAACCTAGCCTACTTGAGTTCAAAATAAATGTGAGGACTTAATTCCAATCCATGTTATTCAAGTCAATATTTACATTTAAAGGTGAAACCAATCTTTACAGTGAAAGAAATGTAAAAAGTTGGATTGAAGAGGAAAACAAATCATGATACCCAACTCAATTTTCAATTCTATCCATTTTCTATTCAAAAAGAAAATTAATATTTACAATGAAAGTTAAATTATCATAACTAAATATAATTAATATAATAATTAAAGATAAATTATTTTAATAAAAAAAAAATTAATAACATTTTTTTTGGTAAGTTTGGCAAGACTACATTTTCATTATGTCCAATATATCACTTGAATTTGAGTGTAGAATTGAACTAATGATACACATCAAGAAATACCTTAACAAAGCACCCAATTACCATCGTGAACAAAAAATAATATATATATATATATATATATATATATATATATATATATATTTATTTATTTATTTATTTAATAAAATTATATTATAATTTTTTTGGTCATTCACTTGTATCTTTTCATATCATTTACTACATTATTAATTTTTCATATCATTTATTCCATTATTAAATGAACTGTAACGCAATGAAATATGTTTGATTACATGACTTCTATCCATTGTGTGCAAATATTTGAGTGTGATTTAATACCATTATTGAACAATACCCGAACTCTGCATAAAGCTGGAGCATGGATGTCTTGGTTTGTTGAAGATGGTCTGGCAAATGCACTCCTACTGAGCATTACGCTCTAGCACGTTATTCTCATGAGTTGCACCAGACAGAAAAATAATTAATTCAAGAAAGCCTTAAAAAACCGTTAACCCTGTGAAATGAGCACATTGCTCGCTTTCCCAGTGGGACAGTAGTGAAAAAGTAAGATATGATTAATATCATGATCTCCGCTGCAATAATGACTGTTACGTAACGGATAACAGTCTCTTAATTAATTACCAGAGAGGTGACAGGCATTGTGTTAGCAGGCAAAATACTGCTATATTTTTTAACGGAGAGCTCTCAAACATTTTTGGTGAATGGATGAGGAATTCCTGAGCCATAGGTTGATCAAGAGAATTCAATATTCAACTTCCTTCCCCTCAGGTTCATTATACCAAATACCAGATCGGAGTGTTTTATCTACTCAATGTACGGTCTTCTTTCAAAATCTTGCGCAAAGACGGTCACCCACCTTACAAGTTATATTCATGCACAACAGAGAGAATGAACGAGGAATACTAAACCAAACTCATATTCTATTATTATTCAGAACAAAGTATTTATAGAGATATTATAACGGGCTCACTTCTAAAGTTCTCTCGGCCTCCTCTGACTTGAGTTATGCTTTACGAGCTTTAAACTCCGATCCCTTAGACCCCTGGCTGAATCCTGGTTGTACATACATGTATAGCTTTACTAACATAAATAAATATAGAGAAATATAATTTTGACACATATCTCAACAACATCACACAATTTCCAAAAGCCTACTTGGCCAAAACACGAACTCATCTTCAAATTCTTCTGGAATAAAGACACGTGTGATTACATCAAAAAATAATATTTATAATTTATATAAATTACAATTTCTTTTCCTTTCGAATTTTCATTCTTTTTTGGGGCCTAGAAAAAAATGAGTTGTGTAGTGTTAATTCTTTTGTATCACCCAAATTCAATTCTTGTAAGTGAAATGATGAACTTCGACGTAATGGAGTGTAATATGTATATTTTCATATAAAATTTCTTTCTCTCTTTATGTGTGTGTGTGTGTGTTACATGGGGACCTGTCTCCACCAAAATTCAGGGTGTTCCCTTAGTCCTGACGTTCTTGGTACTTTGGAACTCGTCAGAAACTTCAGAGACTCCATTGAGGACTCCATTGGAGACTTTTTCAGGCCATCCCTGGGCCGTCCCTCGAAAAATCAGGGACTTTTAAGGGGAATTTAGGACGTCCCCAATATCATGCACATTGAACTTTAAAAAAAAATAAAAAAAATAAAATTGAAAACCTAAGTTCTAAACTTCAAAGTCAAAAAATTAAAAAATAAATTTTGAAGCCTACCCCATATTGCAACCTTAACATATCGACTAAACTAAACCTATCGCATATACACTAAACTAAACCTATCACATACTACACACTATACTACATGGCGACGATGAACGTAAACACTAGTACAGAGACACGACGATGAAGGTAAACACAATTTGCGAAGGTTGTAGGTAAGCACTAAGCTCGAGCGAAAGTTGCAGGTAAACATAGGTTGTGAGGGTTGCAGGTAAGAGTCGAATGAAGTATGAGATGACAGGAAAATGTAAATTTTGAACAAAGAACTCCATTCATGGCGACAAAGGTAAACAACGTTGAGAGAACTCGAGCAAGGGTTGAAGGTGAGGTAAGAGTTGAGCGACAGGGCACACTTTGAGACTCTTAATTACTAGAAAATCAGATTGCACACCAGAAACTATTTTTCACACTAGATTATTCACAGATATTATACAAATATATAATTGGATTGAGATCCAACTAATTCTAAATATGAATACGGGAGTTGAGATATAAATATGAATATGGGAGTTGAGATATTCTCTCAACATCCGCTTACAAATCTGCAACCAATTCTAAACTGAGTAATGAAGAATTATATTTCGAGTCTCTCCCTTAATTCTTACATGCACAATGACAATACATATTATTATAGCAATAAAACTGATCTCTATCTCACTAGTCTTCATCAACAACTCTACCCACTTTGCAGTCTTCTGGACTCCGCTCTTTCGTTCTCCACATCTTCGAGCTTACCTCTCGACTAATTTAATGATTACACCTGCTTCTGACCATCAATGATGAAATTTGCAAAATCAACAATATTGGCATCTCGACTCGTTGGAGCTTCCGCGATAAGAGTTGTCAAGTAATAAACCATCCTAAGGACCAATCACCATCTTTCTGATATTTCACGTTTGGCTATCCATCAGTTGTTACGAAGATGGTCTCAATATTAAATGTGTTCAAAAGTTTATCTAACAACTTGACCTTTCTACATACAAGGATCTCATAAATTGACATGTAACAGATGCTCTTGATGCCTGAAGCACAACAAGACCCATCAGCTTATAATAGACTCATACAATCAAATTAACTATGCTAGCATCGCAAAACTTTGAGAACCACTAATTTAAATTATGCTAATCTATTCATTAATTGATTTTGTTTACAGTATAACACATAATATATTCATATCATCACCGCTAATATTTGTAAAATAACCAAATTTATATGGCCTCCCACAATCTCCACGTCACATTTTGACCCGTTATATGGCGTTTTGCTAAAAAACATTGGTCTAAAACTAGCCACGGTTACAAAAGTCACACCTATAATTACTATAAGAGCAAGCACCAATAATCCTGAGGAGTGTGCTCCATTTTTCATCATGAATATCAGAAATTAGCTTTCAACAATGACCTACCACTAACGATGAGTGAATATTGACTTGCCGCCGCATCCCAATCTCTGCACGACCCGACCCATTGAAATATGTCCATTCTCATTGAGTACAATTCTCCCGTAAAACAAGTGATCAATATTATTTATTTCCATTTGTTGTTGAATTGATATTCCATAGAAATCATTGAAGTGCAAAAATTGCAGAAGGCTTTATTCTCTGTCGATCCACGACAACTTGAAACACTCCATGTATTGTATATATCAGAGCATAAAATCGTCTATTGAGTCGATCGATTGCGGGTCTTAGTTGATCGTTAAAAAATTGTGTGGCTTCCTTTAGAACTGGAACACATTCACCATTTTTGGACCTCAATGCCCTCTCCATAGGAACACACCCCAAAGGATCCGAAGGTAGAGAGAACTCCCTTTTTTTTAGAAGAAAAAAAAACATTGTATATTATATATAACAGTTCATTAAAACATCAATTACATTCTCAGCTGAGCTGTAGTGAGATTCATTCAGTATATCTTTTCCACAGTGTAAACAGGACTACCCTTTCTAAGAAAGAAACAGGTTCACTAATTACTGTGGCAAGTCGGATTTCTGAGTGCAAAAGATCACTCATTCACAATGATAAAGAACAAAATTGTGTAGTCCCTCTATCCTTGTTTACATGCATTTAACCAGATCATATTAGGAGAGAAACAATTGAAAAAAAATACCTACAATACCTGTGGCCCAGTTGATGAAGAGGCAGGAAATATGATATCATTGAGGATTGGAAAGGATTGAAGCCTGTGAGAGATCCTTAATCCTTCCATCAGATTCAGGCTCGCGTGTATAGAAACAAAAACCACTCCTCATCATAGTTGTGTATCGTCTTCATTGCATCAGGCTCTCTAAGTGGGTTTAGTTTAAGAGACTTGCTGGATAGCAGTTCCTATCTAGTGATGAGTAAAGGTCTCCATGGAATGAGAGATTGGCATGTGTTGATGAGAGAATTAAAGGCCTTGTTCCTGAATGCTGCGGTCCTGAAAAGGAAAAGAAAGGAAAAATATTAGAAATAATGTGTGTAAGGGAGGGCAGGGATAGTCATCGGGAAAAGGAGAGTGCACACAGGATCACGTGATGTTGTATACAAAAACCAACCGTCTCACTTGAGATAAGTCGGGAGAGGTCCAAAAAGGTGATTATGAAAAACGTTGAATCGGATGCAAACTCGCTTGCATAATTTCTATCCTTATTAGGGAAGTGGAATGGAATTTTCCCATATTAGAGATCCATCTCTGTAGTGTAATACCTGAATGCACCCAAAATTTGCTTTGATGCCTCTTTTCGACAGGCCATCAACTCGTGTGTTATTTTCCCTAAAGATGTGATTGATAGGGGGTCGATTCAACCTCACCCATAAGTATTTTTCCCTCTGAAACCATCCCTGTAATCCAAGATTACTCAATTGAATGTTTCTCGTTATACTATCCACCACAATTTTGGAATCCCCATAGAAATTGACATTTGATATTTTTAAGTTGATAGCTGCCATCAGTGCATCCCATATTGCCATAAACTCCACTTTATTATTAGACCCTGTGCCTTCATTCTAGAATAAGTGAATTCTTTCTCTATGAGATAGCTTGACCCATGCTCTGCAACCAATGATCCCATCCATACAGGCCCCATCAAAAAAGAAAGCAGGGATGGATATTTCGTGAGGCCTGATACGATGAGACCCATCGATCACCATAACCGTCATTTTGGGCAGTTCATAAATTCACCGTAGAATTGAAGTGTATATATGGGATATGTCAAAAGCCTTGTTTTCAAATACCAATATATTCCGAGCCAACCAGACTTCCCATATGAAGAAAAAGGGGAGGTGTTTGAATCTGCCATCTAGCTTGTCCCATTCCCCTGCCGAAGTAATGAAATCCGTCGGAGCCCATGATGGATTCATGAGAAAATTACTGAAAAACTTCCATAGATGAGATATAATAGAACAATTGAAAAATAGGTGCGTAATGGTTTCCTCTTCTTGACAACAAATAGGGCATCTGTTAAGGCCACAATGCCCTCTCTTGACAAGGTTGTCCCAAGTTAAAATCTTACCTTTCCAAACCAGCCACCTGAACATAGTGATCTTGGTTGGTATTCCATGGCCCCAATAATGAGAGAATGTCGAGGATAGTTGGTCCATATAATTGTTGAGGTTGATGCGCTGATAAATGTCCTTCACGATCACAGAGTCCCCATTAAGGGGACCATCCCATGTTATGTAGTCTCCGCCGCCATCATAACAAATACCAACACCCCTTAATAGCTTTATATATTGACACCATACCATAGCATCGTGAACTTAAATATTTAATTGTTCAGTCGATTTAAATACGGGGGCATCAAAGGACCAATGTGAAATAGCTTGTGATATGAAAAAAATACGCCTATGCGCCAGACAATGCATGAGATTGGGGGGGATTCCCTGGTTGCTTGGAAAGCCAAAGATCCTGCAAGCACCAATAGGTATTCTACTACCATCTTGAAACATCCATGTTAATCGATCTGCAACATGTCCCAGGATTTTACCAAAACTCCACCATATTGTCGAGACAAACCTTGGAAAATGGAACTCATGATAGAGAAGTTGATGTAGAGGGTCTCCATTTATATATTTTCATCTAATAATATCACTCCATATACCCAAGCCCTTAATAGCTTGCCAACAGTGCTTTATTAAAGGCCCTCAAATCCAAAATACCCCATCCATCATGCATTTTGGGTCGGCACAATACCTCCAGCTTACATAAATGGTATTTGTGGTCCGAGTAGGATCCACCCCATAGAAAGTGAGTTGTGATCTTGTTGATCTCATCAATAGTCTGCTACGGCAACTAAAATAGGTGAGCCCAATAGACAAGTAATTGCGATAACACTTCCTGTACCATAATAAGACGACTGCCAATGGATAACCATCGGTGTGTCCACTGCCTGTCCTGTCATCTCACTGTTACAGGAAGAAGATAGGCCAACCAATATTTTACCGACACTACTGTCATCGATTGAATTGGTGAGGCATCCTTATAATTTCACTAAACAATGGCTTTCCTGTAGACGTTGTTCAGGCTGGACAACCTTATCCACACTCAATTCATATGCGCACACTTATAACAGCAAAAAAAGGATGGACAAACAAACCAGAGAATAAAAAAACAAACACTCATCAAGCTCTCTATTTTCTTTGGCTGTGGAGAGGCCAAGTTTGGGCTCTGATACTAATTAGTAAATGAGATTTCACACCTGAAACTATTTTTCACATTATATTATTCATAAATATTATACAAATATATAGTTGTATTGAGATTTAACTAATTTTATATATGAATATGGGAGTTGGGATATTCTCTCAATATCCACTTACAAATATGCAATCCATTCTAAATTAAGCATGGAGAAATTATCTTAGAAGTTAATTTGAGATTTATAATTAAATTCGAATGACTTATTCATGTTTACAGTACCTTCACTATATTCTATGAATTAATTTTCCTTCAATTTGAACTTGTCTCTTTTTCCATGTTGTAAAAAACTTTTTCTTGCCATGGATCTTTGAAATTTCCTTCCATGTCTGTAAAAAAACATTTTCTTGCCATAGAGCTTTGAAATTTTCCTATGCCACAATCACCATGACTTTAATACCATGTTAAATATATGCAAGAGACTAGCATAGAAACTAGATGAGAGATAATATGATATATCAATGTGCTACCGAATTACTACTAGTGGTGTTGTCTATATACATAGCAAGTTCCATTATTCATTTTAGGAACCAATCAATTAATCCTTGAATACATTAACATAAACATAATTTATTATATATAATTTATTTCACTGTATGACATTATTACTTTTGTACATAACATTTTCTATTAAAAAATTACAATGACTAACTCATCTTTAAAGCTTAATGTTATAAGGTAAATAAATGGGATGGTAATACTTTTTCAGCTCTATAAATAATAGTGATTTTGAATGATTATGATATATATTACACTAATGACATGCCCACAAAGTTCTTAATTTCGAGACTCTTAATTTGGGATTTATAATTAAATGTTAATGACTTGTTCATGTTTACAATTTTATTAAATTTTACTTTGAGTATTAAAAGCTTAGATGCTATTTAAATTTCGAAATGATTCATCATGCATAATAGAATGATTATGACTAATAGTACTTCTTAAGTTCTTGACAAGGGGCAATGACAACGAGATTTGTTTTTGTGTATTAGAATTTAGTATTTTATTTTGTAATTTGAATTTCAAAATTAGTAATAGTTGTATTTTTTATATTTTAATTTATCATTGATGTTTATGCTGAAATACTAAATTTTATTTTAATTTTAATTTTTTAATAAATGTAAAAATTAGTTACCACACTTATAGTCCCCAACCTGTCATCCCCTGAAAATTTCGGGGTGCTCTCTAGCCATCCCAGAAACTCATCCCCTCGTATCCCTCACCCCCCGTTCCAACAGTCAGTGAAACAAACACACACACACACACACACACAGATATAGGTCAACCTCTCCCGTATAATGTATGGAAGACATCAAAAATATGCAAGCTCGACCCCTTGGAATAGTTTAATTCCTTTAAAGTCACTCTCTCTCTATATATTTGTGTGTGTGTCTACTGTCTATAAGATGGAAGACATCAAAATTATGCGAGCTTCACCCCTTGGAATAAAGTAATTCCCTCAAAGTAGCTTTTATCCTCAACCCCTCCCATGAAATTTGAACCTATATATATTATGGCAACTAAACCCCACTCAAACAAATGTCATACACCTTTAAAAATATTAAAACCACACATATTTTCATATCTCAAAATCTTAATGTAGAAAAATACATAATTCAATAATACTATAAAACATTTCAACTCAATTATTCCATTTTGTCAAACCAAATAGGAATTATTGAAATGTGAAGGGTTGAAGAACAAATATGATATCTTAATTTAATTTAAACCTAACCTAATTGGGTTCAAAATAAAGGTGAGTAGCTTAATTCTAATTCATGCCATTCAAGTCAATATTTACAATTAAAGGTGAAAATAAGTATTTACAATGAAAAAAATGTAAAAGGTTGGATTGCAACGAAAAACAAATATAACACTCAACTCAATTGGAGAGTACTAGAGGTAAATTGGCTCAATTCTACCCATTTATCATTAAAAATGAATATTAATAAATTTATAATGAAAGTTAAATTGCCATGATTAAAATATAGCTAATATAATAATTAAAAATAAATTACTTTAATAAAAAAATAATAACAATTGGATAAATTTTTATATATACACTAAATTTACTTTTTAAAATTATATTATGATTTTTTACTTAATTTAACTTTTTTTTTGGTAAGTTAGTTTAATCTATATTAATTCAAAGAGAAACATTATATAGACGACAAACTAACTTGGTAAGTTGCACTTAGCTAATACCAATCTTCATTACTTTCAGAGTAGCACAGGTATGGGGTTGCCTCCTGGGAGGAAACCAACCCTGTAGTAGCTTCAGATAGTCAAATATTACAAGGTGTGTCTTGACACATGAAAAAACAAAAGTTCTATAATATGCGCTAAAATAACAGAAAACAGAAAAGAGTCGTGCGACCTCGTAGTCATGGTGTTCAAGCATCATCATCGGTAACCGGGTCCTCCTTGATGTGACATCCATACTCTTGCGCTATGTCTTCCTCCTCCGCAGTTGGCAGACGCAGGGGCTTTGAGGTGGGTGCGCAGAGAATGGGAGCAACCAGATACTCAACATCTGGTACACACGTCCAAACATCCTCCGAGTTCATGATCCAGACATCGGTGTCTTCCTCCACTGTCTCTTGTACCAGAAGAGGCTCAGGTTTTAGAGGAGGAGGATGCTCCTGGTGCGCTAAGGTGGATTTCCTAGGTCCTCTTCTGCCACTCTAAGTATCCTGAGCTGGGGCATCCTCCTCCTGGGTGTGCACAGGGCGCTGTGATGCATCCTTATTATGGCTACCAGAAGAGGAGCCCTCGAAGTATTCCAAACCATTTTCTTCACCCCGCTGATAACGTCCTGGGAAGGTGCCTCTTTGGCCTCCCCTGATGGTCCTTTGGCACAGACACGAAGCCATTGGGGGGGGAGGAGCATCTAAATGTTGGGGGTTAGGGTAAGCACAGATACTTGCGATTTAGAGGAAATCTCAACAAAGGAGCGGGGAAAGGATGTGCCCAAATGAGCACAGTGAAACAGGGGGGTGTGCAGATGGGGGGGTGGAGCGGCGAGGGGGTTAGCCACTAAAAGCGCACAACCCGAGGGATCTATGAAGGCAAGGAAAATCAGGGGGGAGTGCGTAGCCTGGATGGTGTGCAGCAGGGTAGGTGCCGGGTAGCCTGACACTAGAATGTTAATGCACAAGGGGAAGGGAACACCTTTGTGAAAAACTCGGAGAGACTGACGTAGCAAAAAAATAAATAAGGGGGCATGGAGAGCTCTAGAAACCAACAGGAGTAGCTTGAGGATAGCTCAATGAGGAGGGACTTTGCCTTTTAAAGACCTGTGGCATAAGGGCAAATGTTGTGCATTATTGTGACATGCTCGCAGATGCAGGTTGCCGAAGTTCTCATGGTGTGGCATGTGATTTAGGGTATGGCAATGGATCAAATGCATCATGGAACTCATGCAAATGATTGCAGAGGGGAGGTTCCACACCAAGTAAAAGCTGGCGGTGCAGGTCTTCATTAGCCCGTGCATGGGAAGAAGTCGTTTCATACATGCACATCCTGTCACCCGCATTCGAGGAAATTATTTTATTATTAATTTATTAATAAAATCACATTTTAAAATTTTGTTAAATTTAAATTCACTTGTATCTTTTCATATCATTTACTACATTAGTAAATGAACTAATGCAATGAAATATGTTTGATTACATGATTCCCATCCATTTTGTGTAAATATATTGGGATATTTTAGTGTGATTTAATACCATTATTCAACAACGCCCGGATTCTGCCTAAAGCTGGATCATGGATGTCTTGGTTGGTTGAATATGTTAAAAATGGAAGGCTGAAAATATATTCATTAAACTGAGCAGCTCACAGGTGAGGAGCTTCACCTTGAGTCTGCCTCTGCAGAAATCTCTACACATTCATCATTAATCATCATGAATAAATAGTTTACAAGCAAATTGGGAAGTTATAACAATATCCTAAAATATAGGAACTGAATCCTAATCTAAGGCGCACACTTAACTAATGAACTGATTCTCTCCAAAAATACATTTTTCCATTAACTTCAACACTCCCCCTTAATGGAGAAAGTGCTTGCTAGTACTCCTAACATCTCCCTAAATAACTCAAATTTAATTCTTCCAAGGGGCTTAGTAAAAATATCTGCAACATTTTCACAAGTATTCCAACATTCAATATGGATTTCCTTTGACTAAACCTTCTCCCTAACAAAGTGAAATTTTTTATCAATATGCTCTGTGTTTTTGTGGAACATTGGATTGTTTGCAAGCTTGATTGAGCTCTGGTTTTCACATCTGATAATTGTTGCATATTTTCTTTCTTCTCTCGCATCTTGGAGAAGTCTTCTCAACCAAACTGCATCACATGTTGTCGCATGCATTGCTTGATACTCTGGTTTTGTTGAAGACAAGGATACAATATTCTACTTCTTGCTGCTCCATGAAATGACCACAGACCCAATCTTGAATGCATAACCTATTATGGATTGTCTGTCATCCAAATTTCTGGCCCAATTTGAGTCTAAAAAACTTGTCAATCTAGCATCAAACGAATCAGTATATTTGATACCAAAGTCTAAGGTTCCTTGAAGATACCTTACGATGTATTTTGTTGCAACCCAATGATTCTCAAGAAGCTTTGACATGAATTGTCTCAATACACTGACTGAAAAAGCCAAACCTGACCTAGTTGTAGTCAAGCAAATTAGACTCCCAACCAGTTGCATGTACAATTTTGCATCTTCCTCCTTGGAACCATCATCATTCTGAAGTTTGAAATTATGTTGTAAAGGCAATGAGAGAGCTTTGCACTGACGCATTCTGAACTTTTTCAATAATCTCCTAACATACTTTCCTTGAGACAGAAAAGTCTAGCCAGAATCCTTCCAGACTTCAAGACTCAAAAAATACTGTAACTCTCTAAGGTCTTTCATCTCAAAAAACTGTGACATCTGCTCTTTGATTTCTTTAATGAGTTCATCAACATTTCTTGTAATGATAAGATCATCTCCATATAAAGAAATCAAAACAATTTTCCCCTCTTTATCAAACATGGTATACATATTAGGGTCATTCTTGCTTCTTTTATAACTATGATGTAGGAAAAATGAATCAATTTTATCATACCACGACCTGGGTGCTCGTTTTAGTCCATACAACGCTTTCCTCAATCTATAGATTAAATGTTCCTCCCCATGTTTAACAAACCCTTCAGCCTACATTAAATATGCTTATCCTTTTAATTCCTCATTTAAAAATGTAGATTTTACATCTAGCCAGTGTATCATACAATGATGTTTGGTAGCTAAAGAAATCAACATTCTAATTGTGTTTAATTTAGCTACAGGGGCGAAGGTTTCCTCATAGTCTATGCCTTCTATCTGCGAGTACCCCTTTACAACCAACCTAGCTTTATACTTGTCTATACTCCCATTTGCTTTAAATTTAGGCTTGTATGACCATTTGCAACCTATGGGTTGAACAATGTAAACTATGAAATCGGAACTATAAACTTAAAATGAGATCTCTAGCAAAAAAACCCAAAAAAACATGAAAAAACAGCTCGTAAACGAAAAGTGGTCATGCTGGAATAACATTTTTTTTTCAGAGATAAATTTTCAACATGTATAAAAAATGGCAGTGAAAACCAATTTTTGTGTGCCAAAAACGTGACCCTCAATACAAGAAGTGAAGATGTTGGAATAACAATTTTTTTTTAAAGACAAATTTTCAAGATTTTGAAATACCATGTAAAAGAAAAAAAATCATCACTCCAAAACAAATTAAAATTTCAAAAAAAAAATGGAAACAAAAATTTACAAATAAAAACGAGAGTTTAAACAAAAAATTTAAAAAAAAAATGATAAGTAAATAAAAATATATACTAGAAAAAAAATATAAAATTAAAAAAATGACAACAAGAAATCAAATATATAAAAGTGTATAAAAAAGCCAAAAAATAAAAATAAAAAAATCAAACATAAATATACAAAAAAGAAAAAAAAAACAAATTAACATGCAAAGATAAAGATAAAAACAAACATATAAAAAATATAATTAAAGAAACAAAAATAAATAAATAATACATTATTAGACAATTTTAAAAAAAAACCAAAAGCAAAATAAATATGATATTTAAGAAACACATTTAAAAAAATCAATAAAATTCAAAAATTTAAAATAAACATAGTAAAAAAATTCTAAATTCTAAATAAAAATATTAGACACCTAAAAGTAAAATAAAAACAATCATAAAAAAAATTAAATAAATGAGAAAAAAATATAAAAATAAACATTGAAAAAAAATAAAATTAAAATATCTAAAAAAATGTAAAAATAAATAAATCCTAAAACAAATTAAAAAAATAATCACAATCAAAATAACTAAAAAATTATTAAAAAATTAAAAAATGAACACAAATATAATTAAAATTAAAAATAAAACAAAATAATTTAATAAAACATAAAAATAAAATTAAAAATTAAAAAAACTAAAACCAAATTAAAATTAAAAAAATAATAATAACAAATATATTAAAAAATAAAAAAAATTGTGGCCCTCAAGCCTTTGGTTGAGCTCAACCCTATTTTTAGAATCGGGTTAAGCCCTCCCATTGGTCCCTCAGGCCCCTGGGCGGGCTCCACTCGATTCTGAGCCAGCCCAGGGGCTTGAGGGGCTGAAAGTCGATTCTTAGAATTGGTTCTGAGCCTCGCAGGGTGGCCCGAGGGGCAGTCGACGGAGCTTGGCCAGCTCCGCCGGCCCACGGCAGCCACTCGACGGGGCTCACCGGAGCTTATTCTCAGAATAAAATTAAAAATTTATTGAAAAAAATATAAAATAAAAAAAATTGAAAAAAAAATATATTAAAAAAATTAAAATACCGAAAAAAAATCATAAAAAAAAAATCAAACAAATTTAAAAAAATAATCACAATTAACATAATTAAAAAAAAAACATTAAAAAATAAAAAAAATGAACACAAATATAATTTAAAAAAATCAAAATTAAAATAACTTAATAAAACATTAAAAAACTTAAAAACAAATATCTCACTAAAAAACAAAATGAAAAAAAAAACCTAAAAAATACTTTTAAAAAATATGTAAGTGAAGCGGAATAAGACGAGTACTTCAAAAATTGTTAAATTTATAAAATAATTATTAGCGTTTAATACATTAGAAAATTTAAAGTAAAAATTAAGTCTTCTAAAAAAAAGGAAGATGTTGGCATCAACACCTTTCAAAATCAACATAAAAATCACTAACGTTTTAAAAATAATGTTTATACTTGGTACATAAGAAAATTTAATGTGTAAAAAACATGTTAAAAAAAATTAAGAGTATTCTGAATCACTACTTTTCAAAATCAAATGATTTTTTTCTACAAAAAAAAAAACGGTTACTCGTTTTCGTTCCCGTTTCAAAGTTTACATTGTTGTTGTTTGTCATGAGGTAGTTCAACTAGATCCCAGGTATTGTTTTTGAGTATTGACTCATATTCCTCTTCCATGGATGCCCTCCATTCACTATATTGACTTGCTTTTTTATAATTAGAGGGTTCAACAACATTTAACATACTAGTTATAAGAGCATGATCCCTATATCTTGCTCACAATTGAATCTAACTACCTAATCTCTTGAGTGGTGGATTGGCTTCGAATCTCTTTTGATCATCCCTTGGTGGACTTGGCTTGCTAACTACATATGTACCATCCACTACTTCTCTCATGGTTGTTCCCTGTTTCATCACTCCCTTCTTCTATCGGCAAATGAATGTCCCACTCTTCATTTCCTTTATCATAGTTTCCATCATGAACCTGCTCATGGAATACTACATCTCTACTCTTAAACACTTTGTGAGTAGAAGGATTAAACTACTTATATGCTTTAAACTCTGTACAATACCCAACAAAAATGCATTTAATGGCTTTGAATCCAGTTTCTTCCTATCCTCTTTTGGAACATGAGTAAAAACTTTCGAGCCAAAAACTCTTAAATGATTAACTGTAGGCTTAAAACCTAATAAAGCTTCGAATGGAGTTTGAAAATCAAGGCTTTTTGTTGGAATCCTATTCTTCAGATATATTGCAATATTTAATGCTTCTGCCCAAAAACCATTAGACAAATTCTTACATTTCAACATGCTACGAGCACACTCCACAAGGGTTTTGTTCTTCCTTTCTGCAACCACGTTTTGTTGAGGAGTGTGGGGTACTGTGAACTACTGAACTATACCATGGTCCTTGAAAATTTTGACGAAGCCTCTCTACTTGTATTCTACCCCTTGATCTGAGCGGAGAATTTTGATCAATTTCCTTGTCTGTTTTTCAATCATGCTTGTGAATTCCTTAAAATGTTCAAAAGTATGAATCTTCTTTCTGAGAAAATATACCCAAGTAAATCTTGTGCAATCATCAACAAATAATAAGAAATAATAGGCACCTCCTAATGACCTCGTCTACATCGGCCCACATAAATCAGTGTGCACAATCTCTAGTATGTCACACTTCTTTCTCTCTAAATTTGCAGGAAACTTATCTCTGTGCATATTCCCAAGAGCACATGCTTCACAATCAACATGAACATTCTTTAAAACATGAATATCATTGACCATACCTCGTTTATGAAGTAGTAGCAGGTCATTAAAATTGATATGACCGAATCTTTGATGCCATAAGTCTTCTGCAGTCCTAACTGATGAAGTAAAGGCTTGGTGTGGCACACTTCTTACATTCATCTTATACAAACCTCCCACTCGAATCCCTGATGCAATTGGCTTCATACGATCCAACAGATATTTAATAACACAATAAGACTTAAAAGACTCTACTTTAAGATTCTAATTTGTTATCATAGAAACATAGATCAGATTCTTTTTTATTCCGGGTACTGACATTACATTTTGAATATGCCTAATATTTCCATCAGGCAACGGGAACATTAGTATACCCTTTGATTTTGTACCCTCTGTCATCACTAAGGTAGATTTTAGCACCACTGCTAGTTTCTTTAAAGTTTTCAAACCACTGTTTGTTACCTATCATGTGAGTGGAAGCTCCAGAATCCAAAAACCAAGTATCTGCTTCATAATTCTCAGTAGAGAGAACAAAACCAGCCATAAACAGTCTCAGGTCCTAATTCTAATCTTCATCAGCAAAGTGCCCTGCATGCTTCTTATGTCTATGTCTATTTTTATCAAGCTTATTATTATGGAAACCTTAGCAAAGTGACGAGATTTACCACAGTAAAAAACATTTTATCCCTGAATCACATACCTTGAGGTGCATTTCTTTGTGGTGTACCTCTGCCTTTCTATCCTATACCCACCTTCCCTCTTAAGGGCTTCTTCTTCGCCATTAAAGCAATATCTGAACTCTGGGGTTTCAGAGTCATCCACCTTTCTTCCTCTTGCATCAGGATCCTTGTCAATTCTTCAAATTTGGGTTCTTTATCTCTCGCATTCAAGCCTGTGATTAACATCTAATAGTCATCAGTCATACCATTCATGGTAATCATGAGAAGATCAATGTTTGACACTGTCTCCCCTATGTCGCCCAGCTTATCTCTGAGCTCCTTGATTCAAGAGATGGGTGCAACTACTGATTCATTCTCCTACATTTTAATGGAGAGAATCTTGCTCTTCAGGAACAATAGGCGATTTGTGTTTTTAATCTCGTACAAATCCTTGAGATTTGTCCAGATCTCATTTGTTAATTTACACTCTTTGATGTGAGGGATAATACAATATTTCACTAAAAATGACAAAAACATTTTTCCTTTCTCTCCCCTCCTCCCCCAATTCTGAATTGCTTCCGCCTCATGCCTTTGTCGGCTTCAATTCATCTCCATTTACAATCGCCCATGCACTTTCCCCTCAAGCAGGGTCTACAACTTGAATTTCCAATTAGAGTAATTGGATCCATCAAGCTTATTGCTCTTGTTCAAGTATGCCTCTACCATCTGATTATTCATCGTGATAGATCTACCTCAAAAAAAAAAAAATTGTGTCTAAAAATTGAAAAAAAAATGGTCTATCTCCCGAACCAAAAGAGGGATCTCAATAAAAACTTCTTAAAAAGATACAATCTTTACTGCACAAATCATTTTTAGAGGTGCAGAAACCCTCTTTAAAAAATAACCCCCTTTCAAATGCAGCCGACACTTCAAAAAATATTATAACCCTTTAAAAAAATCAAAGGGAAAACAATGGTTCAATTGTACCCTCTTCTCAACGATGATGTCTCTCGAGCAACTGGAAACAAACTGTTGTCACACATAGAAAACGTTCTCAGGGTCATAGCTGCAGGACGACGATAGTGGCTTAAAGGCTATGGCGGTTTGGGGTTTCAAGAGGTATGACAACTACGAGCCTCTCCTTACGTTGGCAGTGAGAGAGCCTCCACGCTCCAGCGGTCAGATCGCTTGAGGCACACATATTTTAGCGAAAAACAAACCTTCAAGCTTTTGGGCACACCCGAGATGTGGGTCGATCCACGATACCATACACCATAATGTTTTACCCTTGGAAACTGCAGGCTTCCACTGACAAAGACAAGCATGCCTCTAGCAGGGCTTGAGGGATCCATGACCCAAACTGCCTCTTACCTAGCAGGGCTTGAGGGATCCATGACCCAAACTGCCTCTTACCTAGCAGGGCTTGAGAGATCGACGCGGTTCCTAGGGTCACCGGCACGCTGATCCCACTTCTGGCCAAGGTTTACGGGCACATATTTTCAACCAAGATGGGCACTGATCAAGTTTACTTCACTTTAAAAAAGTTCCATACTTCTCCGCCACCAAGGAGAGACCTGCCACTAAGGGCCAAAATTCCACTGCATCGCCACTCACCCAATCAGCAAAGCTCATTGGCTTTGGCTCTGATACTATACTAAAAATGGAAGACTCAAAATATATTCATTAAACTGAGCAGCTTATAGGTGAGGAGTTTCACTTGGAGATTGTCTCTGGCATAACGCTCTACACATTCATCATGATTAATGATGAATAAATAGTTTACAATAAAATCTTAATCTAAGGCCCAAGTCGATAACTAATGACCTGAGTCTCTCCAAAATGCATTTCTCCATTAACTTCAACAGAATATAGTTTGGAAAATGCACTCGTTATTCTGATGCGTTGCACAAGACCAAAAAAATAAATAATAATTAATTCAATAGAAACCTTTACCCTACTGAAATGGGCACATTGCTCGCTTTTCTAGTGGGACAATAGTGAAAAAGCAAGTTATGATTAATATAATGAACTTCGCTGCAAGATTCACTGTTAGGTAACGGATAACATAGTCTTAATTAATTACGAGAGAGCTAACATGAAATGTGTTTGCAGAATTCTATTATATTTTTTACGGAGAGCTCTTATACATTTTTGGTGAAGGGATGAGAAATTCCTGAGCCATAGTTTAATCGGTGCACTACTCCTGAATTCCTGATAATAGATTCATTTCCACAAAATAATATAATAAAAAAATGCATGGTCACTAGCTCTATCTCTAAACATAAACTTGCTAAGAATTTTAATTTTTATGCAACAATCTAGATATAGTTTTGTGGAAACTTGGGAATTAAAATAAAAGAAAAGGAATAGCCATATTTAAATTAAATAGTTAAAACATGGTTTTCAAATTTTTGTGGTTATCCTTTATTGAAAAAATCTTCGGATTATCCATACTATTATAAAACAGTGATGGACGTTTAGAATCCTACCAGGGATCCATCTTAAAATGTAGAATGAAGAATGAAAAAAAGACAAAAAGTCAAGATTTTAATAGTGACAAAGAAAAAAAACACTAACAAAAACTAACTAATTAATATTCTATTTATTTTTTTAATAAGTTTTATTTTAATAAATAAATAAATAATTCATTTCAATAAATTTAAAGAGTTTATATAATATCATTTATTCATTAATTCAATAATAATAATTACATTGATTTTATTTTAATAAAAAAATAATTTATTTTAATAAATTTTAATAAATTTAAATAGTTTATATAATATAATTTATTCAACAATAATAATTATATTAATTAATTAATTTGATGTAATAAAACCTAAATGTTACTTAAAAAAAAATTAGAATTTGAAATTATAATTATTACCAACTTAAAATTACCTAATTAAATAAATAAATATTAATAACCAAAGTTAATATAAATGTTAATAATACTAATTTAGTAGAATAAATTCTTACTTTTTTATTTAGTGAAGATAATTAAAATTATTTACAAAATTATTAATTAATAAAAGTTCATAAATAAATATAAATAATAGTTTACTAATTAATATCAACATTATTTTATTCAAAAGAGTAAATAAATGTTAATAATTATTATTTATTCAAATTATTATTATTATTATTAATTTCTTTTATTAGGAAAAGAGAAATGGATTTAATCCTAATTAATCTAATATTATAAGTATAATTTATTATAAGTATAATAAAATTGATTTTAATTATGATTATTTAAAATGTATTAGAAACATTAAATATTAATAATAATTATTAATTAATCAATTTTTATTAATAGAAAATAAAAAATTATTAATAAGGATAATTATTAAAAGTAAACAATTCAATTAGTTGTTTGCTAGATCTAAAAAAGACCAAATCCTAATTTTTTTTTTGAAGAGAAGCAAACCTACAATATTATACCTGGGATGAAGATGAACTCGAGGAGCACATCTTCTGAATTAGAGGTCGCCAATTGTCACTAATCTCATATCCTCCATCCTTGTTAATTTTATGCAGGTGTTGAGGTTATAAAACACCCAAAGAAAATATTTCTACAAGCATGCCCCCACTTGCTTGCTTTATTATTATTACGGGCCCACGTTGATTACAATGGCTTTGTCTTTGTCTTAAATAGTGCCCCTGCACTTCCTGCAGGTAATAACAACATCAAGGTTATGGACATATTAGGGTTTATCTTCATTGTCAAAGAAGTTTCGAGGTCCATACTCCCTAACAACAAGTACGAGTTTTGATAAGAATATTTTGAGTTGGAAACTACTAAAGAAGAGATCATAGATTAGAGTGAGGTAATTTTCTTTTTATATTTGATAGTAGGAGTGTTTGAATTTTGTTTTTATAGTGGAAATGGATTTAACACCATTAAAAATTCCTAAAACACCCAAAATGCTTGACAGATATAGCTAAAATTTCAATACCAATTTATTCTTTTTAAACTAAGCAACTATTAAACATGATAATATACTAAGATAATGATTAATTTATTTTTTTCATTTTATTTTATATAGTATCCAATGGAATAAAAGAAAAATGCAATAACTTACTATTCGTGAATCGTGATCTTAAGTCACAACAAATTTCGAATGACATTATGCGTAATTGAATATTAGGGACCCATATTGTAGTCAATCTGTATGTTTTAGGAAATCCATCATTAATTTGTGGCCTAAAATGACACGGACGAAGATGCTTCCGGATTCTCCTTATGTACCAGTCTTTTCCTTCATCGTTGTTGACAATTTTAAGGAAACTCTAGGTTCGTAAGGTAGGAATTTCAAATCTAAAACATCTATCAAATTTAAAGGTTTGTGCAACTCTAATGCTCATTTAAATTTTCATCTTTAAAAAAAGTTGACAATTTTAAAAAAATGTTGACAATTTGAAAAAAAAAAATTTACAACCCTAATGCCATTTCATCTTTTCTAAGAAAATATGTTGACCGTCTGAAAAAATTTACCTGTATTTGACTAACAAACCAACCCATGCCCATCAAATTCCATCCCCATTGGCAAGTCTTTTTTTAGGGATTCCCCGGGGATTTGGTTGACCTTCGAGTTTTTTGTTATATTCAATCCTATATGATTGGCGAACATATATCCTTTACATTGAAATCAAGACTGGCATTTGAAATTTGAGCAATGACTGCAACTTACAAGAAGATATTATTGGTATGGTGTAAAAGACACAATTTTTTTTTTTTTTTAATTCCTGAATAACACACAAGTATTGCATCATGTTTAATTATACATGTCTGCATCCATGTTCAATCATAATATAATATACAATACGTTTCCATGAACATATATCCTTGGCATTTTCTACCAAGGCCACAATTTAATTGAAAGGATCAGGTGAAGGAACGAGACGTTAAATACATGACATGGAGAGTCGGAGACGGCTAACCAAACCCACATCAAATCAATCATTTGCTAAAGCTTCCAGAGAATATTTCAATTTTAATTACTTATATTTCTATCTCCTGAAGCCCGCTTGCTTGACTCACGCTCGCCTGTACCTGAAACTTATTTATAGTCTTATGCCCTGTATCAGCGGCGAGGCGCATTAAGACTCTGCACCGACCATATAGTCATTAAGGACTTCCAGGGACGAAATCATCTTTGTACAACTTCAGTCGGCTTCCATTAATACGACCAGGGAACAATTCTCCATTCAGCTTTACAAGCTGAATTGCGGCTCCTTCCGAAACATTCCTAACGATGTAAGGACTTAACCAGTACATTTACAGCTTTGCTGGGAAGTTCGCAAACTTGTTGTCATATAAAAAAATGAGTTCTTCGTCCTTGAGTGTATTTTTCTTAATATGTTAGTCACGCCAAGCCTTCTCCATCTCCTTGTGAACCAGATGATTAAACCCGACAATGAACCGATCCTCTTCCAACATGAGCAGTTGTGTAAATCTCTGCTCCATAATGTCGCTATCTGCCATATTCATCACTAGTCTGATGCGAATACTAGGTATAATATATTCCATCGGAATCACTGCTTCCTGGCCATAAACTAATCAGAATGGGGTCTGACCTGTCAGCTTCTTACAGGTTGTTTTGTAGGGCCATAAAACAACAAGAATACATAGATCCTAGTCATTTATGTTAACATTGCACACCTTTGTCAATGCATTCTCCAGTATTTTGTTGAATGCTTCAACCGTGCCATTCGCTTGGGAGTGATATGGCGTGATTTTTTGGTGACCCACCTGGAATTCTTCGCTCACGGCTTCAATAGTGCTATTCAGAAAATGCATATCCCTGTCACTCATCCGGATTTCCAAACATCCGAAGCATGACACAATATGCTCAAAAATTAACTTTGTTGTCGTGTTGATAGTACAATTTTTCACTGATTTTGCCTCTGCCAACTGAGTGAGGTAATCGGTCACAGTAATAATGTACTGCGCGTCTTTTTTCTTTCTTGGCAGATCAATTGGTCCCACAAAGTCAATCGCCCATTTATCGAAATCTTGAAACATAACTTGGGGGTGCATCGCCATTTCATCTCTTCGTGACGGTCTTGCAGTCCTCTGACAAACATCGCATGTGATACAATACACCTTCAAATCTTTATGTACAGTAGGCCACCATAATCCAATGCGCAGAATATTTTGTGCAATATATTTTCCTCCGTAGTGAACTCACGCCACTCCACCATGTGCTTCAACCAATATTCTATTTCATTCATGCTCAGGAAAATATCTTCATAGAATCTCATCAGACCCCATTTTATACAGATGCCTTGCAATCAGGGTAAAATATGTTGCCCTAAATACCAACTCTTTCTTCTTTTGCGTAGTGTACTCCTTAGGTGTGATTCCCATCAAGAGAAACTGAATGATATCTAGGAAATTCTCATTTGCAACCTTGGTAGAGAACAATTGTGCATTAGGTAATCCTTCCTCAATATTTGTTGGCTCCTCGCCTGTCTTGATCCTGGATAGATGATCTGGTCCAACATTTAAACGTCTTGGTTTGACAATTACTTTGAAATCGTACTCTTGGAACAGAAGTAACTAGCGGCAAATATTCCCCCCAACACAGGATTATTGACCAGGTACCTCAAAGCAGAATGATCTATGAACATTTTGAAGTGTGCACCTAATAGATAGTGTCTGAATTTTTGCAATGCATATACCATTGCTAACCCTTCGTGCTTTGTGGTGGAGTAGGTCCTCTTCGCTTTAGACAACTTCCAGCTTGCAAAAGCTACAGGGTGATCTATATCTCTTTCCTCAGGTTGCACTAACACAACTCCCAAATCTATGAAGGATGCATCGACGTGTACATGAAATTCCTTCTTCCAATCTTGAAAGATGAGAATAAGTGCAGTCATTGTCTTTTCTTTCAGTACATCGAGGCTCTTTTGACAACCGTCGTCCCAGCAGAACTTGACATCTTTTTTTAATACTTTCTCCATTGGAGCATGATCTGCATGTATGCCTTCATGAAATTCTTGTAATATCATGTATGTCCAAGCGTCGTGCATAGCTTCTTTGCACTTTTGGGGGGTTCCAAATTTATAATCATGACAATCTTCACAGGGTCTACCATCAATCTCTTTTGACACACAATATGTCTCGACAAAATTCCATGCGGTACATAGAAGATGCAATTATTCATGTTCAAGGAGATATGATACTTCCTACATGTATCCAACATTGAGCGCATACTAGAAACATGCTTCTTTAACAGGCCGAATATTGTCCAGTGGTCAAAATATACTTCCAGGAAGTTGTGGATATATTCTTTGAAAGTTGCGATAACAAACCTAGAAAATATAGTTGGCTCGTTCTTTAAACCAAATGGCATGACAGCGTACTGAAAGGACACCCATTCAATAGCAAAGGTGGTATTTCTCTTGTCTTCCAATGCAATCTTGATCTAGTGGTACCCTAAGAATCCATCAATAAATTAGTCGGCTTCCTGCCCGCTAACATTCTCCAATACTTCGTCTGTGAACGGCGTTAGAAAGGGATCATGGACACATGCATTGTTCAACTTGCAGATATCAACAAAAATCCTTATCTCACCCTTAGTATTCTTTTCTTGGACCACCATAGGGCTAACCCACTCAAATTCCTCGACTGATTCAATGATGCCAACACTAAGAATTTTGTTGATATGGGCATTGTTTAATTGCCTTCGCATTAGACTTCAAATTGATGTGCATGACTCCTAATCACCCACAATGCCTTTCAATTCAGAGAATTTTGTTGGGAACAGGTCCTGGTATTCATGCAGCAATTCAATGACCTTGCTTACTATGTCATCATCCTAATAGTCCCCAATCTTTGCAAATTTGGTCCAGGTGGATATTGGTGGCCACCCGCCTATTCCACTTGGTGCCCCACCATTGTCTCTTTTAGTTTTTTTCACAACTTACTATTTTTAGCAGTTTTTTGGGTCCTGAACTTCCGGAGTTGTTTTGAAGCCCCAAAAGGAGATCATATGCCGAAGTTACATCCACGGGATGTTGAAACACCAATTTACCCAAACGGGGCCCATAGTTTTGGCGCTTCATCTCCTAGGGTTAGGTTTTTAGACGTTTAGAGTTCTCCATTGTTTCTCCATAGTAAATAGGCCCTCGAGCGTCATTGTAACACAGTTCAAAGGTCTGTAGCTGCCACATCTCTTCTTAGAGATTCGCTACCAGCACCCTAGCTATTTTATTTCCATCATGTTTGTAAGCATATTTCTGTGATATGATATTAATGAAATGAAGACTTATTTCTGTTGTATTTCTATGTTTATGGTTATTTATGTATTCTATTGCATTCCTGCATAAATTTGGACCAGTGGTATCAGAGTGGTCTGCTTTTTCTCTATCCTTCTTTGCATGTCCCCAACGAGGTTGGGGTATAAGGAGTTAGAGCTCGATCTGGTGGAACCTTTGCAAGATCAGCCTCGCAAACCCTGACGGACGCTCATGGGGGACAAAAAGAAATATGAGGGTGCAGGAGATCCTATCAAAATATTTCTCGAGGAGGCCCTCGAAAAACAAAGGAACTTGATGATGGATAACTTTACCTAGATCCTTCAACGACTGCCCACCGGCGGTGCATCTACATCCAGCAGCCACTCTGGAGGCGTGACTCCCTTTAAGGTACAAGTAAACTTTGACATTCCCATATTTGAGGGTGAAATATATGCAGATGCCGTAGATAGATGGTTGAATCTATTAGAAGGATATTTCTCGGTTCATGACTTTTCAGACCGGGAGAAGATTATTTTTGCACTCCTCAAAGCTACCCCCCATGTCAAGGATTGGTGGGAAACCTACTGTGAGAAAAAGGATGAGATAGAACCCTCCCTGTTCTCAGTCGTACCCACTTGGAATTATTTCCAAGATGCCATCAAGGAACAACACTATCTCGTGGGGAGCTATGAGGACAAGTACATACAATGGACCACGCTGCGGCAACAAAGGGATCAAGATGTGCATGAGCTAACGAATTTGTTCCATACCCTGCGCACAAAGTTGGGTATCAAAGATTCAGAGAAACATTTGGTGCTAAAGTATCGCGGTTGTCTGCACAGATACATTCAGGAGAAAATGGAGTTCCTCAACATCTCCTCGCTTGGTACGACATACCGGTATGCTGCCAAGATTGAGCAGAAATTCAAACAAAAGAAGCGAGACTTTGGATCTACGAATCAAAAGCAAGGGAAAGGTGCCCCCAAACCACAAAACAAAGGAAAAAGCCAAGGCATGGCGACCCAATACAACTTGCCAAATACACAAGCAAGGAACAACACCGCGAAGCCAAAGCAGGACACGGGAAAGTGGTGTGAGTTCCATAAGAGCTCCACTCACAACACAAGTGAGTGTCGGGCTAAGCAGTCACTGGTGACGGAGATGAGGGCTTCTGAATCATATGCATGCTCCGACTCTAAATCAGAACCTGACAAGGTGAATGACAAAGGGAAGCAATTTATTGATGTGGAGCCCAACGCCACTGTTGCCACTACGAAGATCCAGAAGGAGGAACCAGAAGATCCAGAGGAGGCAGAGCGTCTCTTCCACTCCCAGATGTGGGTAAAGGGTTCCCCACTATGGTTCATTTTCGACAATGGGAGCCAAAATAACCTCATTTTAGCATATGTTGTGAAGCAGTTGGGCTTGCCGACCACAGCGCACCCACAACCATACACCATCGAGTGGCTTCACCAAGGACGGGATCTCCGTGTCAGCCAGCAGTGCTACCTTCCCTATACCATCAATCCCTTCACGGATGAGGTATTGTGTGACATTGATCCTATTGATGTTTCTGATGTATTATTAGGCCAACCATACTTGTAGAAGCGACATGCTGTGTATGAGTCCCGACCTCGCACTGTTATTGTTACTTTGGGAAATAAATTGTACAGGATACCAGAGGTACCACTGCCTCCCAGTATCTCTTTGGTTACTGCAAAACAATGCAGTAAGCTCATTTCCAAAACCAGGAAATTTTTTTTCTTGATGATCCGCCACCAGGGCAAGAAGAATATTGTGGCCACGACCTCCAGACATGGCTCCCCTGCATGACAACAACAAATGGACAAGGTTGTGGAGGAGTACGGGGACATCTTCACCTCACCCACAGGGGTGCCTCTACACTGTCAGGTCAAGCACCCCATTGACCTGACCCCAGGTGTGTCGCTACCCAATGGACCGATCTATAAGTGCTCTGTTATGGAGAATGATGAAATCAAGATGTAGATTCAGGAACTGCTGCAGAAAGGTCACATCCGGCCAATTTCATCGCCCTGTGGAAGCTCGATCGTTTTGGTACAGAAGAACGATGAGACTTGGAGACTTTGTATTGATTATCGGGCGCTGAACAAGATCACTGTCTAGAATAGGTACCCGATCCCACGGATTGATGACCTTCTGGACCAACTCAAAGGGGAAAATATTTCAGCAAGATCGACTTGAAGTCTGGGTATCACTAGGTACCAATCGAACCCTTTGATGTGTGGAAGACTACCTTCAAAGCCAAGGAGGGCCTTTTTGAATGGCTCGTCCTGCCTTTCAGATTGACAAATGCTCCCGCAACCTTCATGAGGTTGATGGATGACATCTTGCATCCATTCACCAACTCATTTGTAGTGGTATACTTGGATGATATTTTTATCTTCAGCCAAACTTGGGAAGAGCACCTCCACCACATTCGAGAAGTCCTCCAAACACTGCGGCAACACAAATTGTGTGCCAATTTGGAGAAGTGCACTTTTGGCATGACCCAGGTTCAATATCTGGGATACATTATCGATGAAAGGGGGTGCATGGATTATCTGTGCCAAGATCCAAGTCATTTGGGATTGGCCGTGCCTAACCACCCTAACAGCTTGCCACTGGTTCGATAATTTCAAATTTGTGTTCATGTTGGGATTTCTTCATATCACTTGGCTCATGCAGTCAAGTCAGCTCAAGGAGGAGATGGAAGAAAACTTCCGTTGGTCGGAATCTCAACAAGGCGTTCGTACAATTGAAACATCTATCGTTTCTTCTTTAAGAGCCACATTACCAGACTTGCAACAGCCATTTGAGATCAAGGCAGATTCCTCCGACTATGCTATTGGGGTAGTTCTTACTCAACAGGGACATCCAGTGGCATATCACAGTGAGACATTGTCTGAGACAGTTCGCAAGTATCCCACCTATGACAAAGAAATGTATTCCATTGTGCAAGCCTGTCGACAATGGAAGCATGACATTTTGGGGAAGGAAACAATCATCCACACAGACCACCGGCCCCTGCAGTTCATACAGACACAAGGGAAGTTGCAGAATGATCGCCATCAGAAGTGGTCCACATATCTGCAACAGTTGCATTTGAACATCAAGTACAAGAAGGGTAGCACCAATAATGTTGAATACTGCCTCAACCAACCACCGATCATGGCCATAACCACCATTCTCAACTCTTGTGGGCATGAGACTTCTGATTGGCCACTTTTCTACAAGAATGATCTAGAATTCAGCTACATATACAAGGCACTCTTGAGGGGTATGCAAGTTCCAAATTTTCACCTCCAAGATGCACTATTATGTCACCTGCGACACCTTTGTATTCCTTCAAGCGAGCATGCCAAGATGATATGGGAAGTGCACTACAAGCGAGAAATACCGGCATTTGGGGCTCAGGTACCAAGTACCGTTGTATATTTCTATTGGTCGAACGATGTGACGCTGTCCCAGGCATATCAGATCTTGCATCGTCTGTTCCATTGCCAAACTGACCATCAAGAAGAAAAGGCCTCTACTCTGCTATCTACCCCTAATCGACCTTGGGAATCCATCTCCATGGATTACATGTTAGGCCTTCCTTCTACTAAGCATGGAAATGACTTTGTTTTCGTGGTCGTTGACATATTCTCAAAGATGGCCATTATGGTGGCCTGCAAGAAGAATATCATCACCGAGCCACCGTTAAACCCTGAACGAGGGTGTACCCTGACCCCAGCGCTCTATCATATCAGATCGCGACAATAGGTTCCTCAGCACATTTTGGTCCAGCCTCTGGTCAATGTTGGACACCAAGCTCACCAAGTCCACAACTTTCCATCCCCAAACTGATGGCCAGACAGAGGTCATCAACAGAATGATTGTACACATTCTACGCATGTACAATTCAAAGCATCCACACACATGGGATGAGAGCTTTCCCTATGTACAACACAGTTATAATCGGGCTCTCCACAGCTCAACTGGCCACAGCCCCTTTCAAGTGGGCTTGGGATTCTAGCCACTATGTCCCATTGACGTAGCCATGCCATTTGCAGCTACTCAGGCCGATTCAGCTCATGTCCAGTCTAAAGCTGACAAAGCAAACAACTTCATCGAGCATATTCAACACATCCGCCAACAGGTTAATGACATATTGGATAGAGCCAATGCTAAGTACAAGCAACGACATTATCAACATCGGGTGCCACACAACTTCCAGGTGAGCAAAAAAGTGTGGCTACATTTGCAGAAGGAGCGCCTCACTGGACCCCACCGCAAGATTCGCCTGCTCTGATATGGGTCGTACACCATCACCAAGGTTGTAGGGAACAATGCCTTCTATCTTAGTATTCCACCATTCCTTGGTCTACACCCAGTATTCAATGTAGACCGCCTTCTTCCCTATTTCCCACCTCTATTGGACACCTCTGACATTGCAGAAGAACTCAAACCCAAAGAGTTAAACCCAAACTGCATGGAACAGGCCACCACAGACTGTATCATGGACATGCAAATCAATAACACTAGCCGACAAAAGATCCAACTGTATCGGGTTGTCAAAGCTGGCCAACTCCTGCACCAAGGCAAGTGGTTCACCAGGGACCAAGTTCAACAGAAGTTTCTTCATCTCATGGAGGAACTCAGCGCAATGGGGACCATTTCTTCCTAAGGGGGGAGGAATGATCCACGTGGATATTGGTGGCCACCTGCCTATTCCACTTGGGGCCCCACCATTGTCTCTTTCAATTTTTTTCACAACTTACTATTTTTAGCAGTTTTTCAGGTCCTAAACTTCTAGAGCCGTTTTGAAGCCCCAAACGGAGATAGTATGCCGAAGTTACGTCCCTGGGAAGTTGAAACACCAATTTACCCAAACGGGGCCCATAGTTTTGGTGCTTCATCTCCTATGGTTAGTTTTTTGGACGTTTAGAGTTCTCCATTATTTCTCCATAATAAATAGGCCCTCGAGCTTCATTGTAACACAGTTCAGAGGTCTGTAGCCACCACATCTCTTCTCAGAGATTCGCTACCAGCACCCTAGCTATTTTATTTCCATCATGTTTGTAAGCATATTTCTGTGCTTTTATATTAATTAAATGAAGCCTTATTTCCGCTATATTTCTATGTTTATGGTTATTTTTGTATTCTGTTGCATTCCTGCATAAATTCGGATCAAAATTTGGGCTCCACATCTGAGCCTATGTTGACTTGTTGAGTCCTGACATGTTGTGCTATAGCATCCCTACCTCAGGCCCTCCAACATTGCGTTGTCCTTCTGACTCGATAATATTACCATTGCACAGATCCTCCTCGCCTTCCTCTCCAGTCAAATTATAACATTCACGGGCATGTTCTAATTGCACAACCTAATCTGGTTGTACCAATGTCCTTGGCTCCTTGGTAATTCAAAATACTCCTGCTTTGACCTCCTGAATAGCCTCATTAATACAGTCTCAGCCATTAGCGAATCTATAAGTTAGCAAGAATCTTTCCATTACCTCTCCCAATCCGTAGTGTCATGGCACAACCCTGTTTCAAGATACCACTGCTGAGGTATCATATGAAAGGAATGAAAGAACATGTGCACCCACTCTGGTTGAGGTTCTGGACCCCAAGTTGTTGTCCAATGAGATAAATGCTCATGAGGATCATTCTAACCGTGATACTTCTCTGTGATCTTCGTGTCTACATGACCAAACCTCAGCCTTGTCAATTTTCAAAAATCCTTCCATCCTCCTAAAATTTCTTTGTGCGTGCCCCACCATCAGGTTGGGGTGGACCTCAATGTGAATTCCAATGCTTCGTATCTCTTCTCCTCAAGAAATTTTTGCTCGAATTCTTCCAAAAACAAGACAAAATTCCCCATTCCATCATAAAAATGCAAATCACACACTTCCTACCTAATACAATGCAGAGATTTGGTAATGTTGTTACATCGTTTAGTAGTTACTTCATGCAATTGATTCTGTTAATGCTCCAACTCTTCATTGGAATCTGAAACACATAAAATATCATGCTTCCAACATATTATTCCATACACGGTGGCATTAATCTAGTCTTCATCCTGCATAGTAAGCTTATAGATCTTTTCAATCTTAGCATCCCCATACTCATGATGGACATGCTCTGTATAGCACGCACCTTTGGAAGGATCTAATGGCATGACAAGTGTTGTACCATTATTTTCAAAGATCATCTTCCTTTTCTTTAGGTTGATTATAGCATCCATGTCGTAAGCCCAATCAAATCCAAGAAATGCAGGATAAGGATTGTTATCATCATTGATCTCAATAACTTCGAAGTCGACTAACATGCTTGCTCCATCAATATCTACATCGATTCCTTGCAATCGCCCCATCGGAATGATATTCTGTTGATTTTCCATCCTCAGCTGAATTGGTGACCATTACAGCATAGGCCTTCCCATCCACTCCCATGTTTTTTTCGGTAGAATGTTGGCTTCTGATCCCAAATACAAAATGATTTGATCCATCTCATAATCCTTGATTTGCACAGTCAACCACATCTCCTAGCAGGTTATCTTCTTATTTTGGTAGACTTTATTTACTACGCGCTGCTCCACTCATGGCTCTACCTTTCTAGCGTAGTTATCGATCTTCAAAGTCCATACATGAATAGCCCCATATATATGAGTAACAAAGACTCGCATCACCCCCACTCATACCATGGTGGTCAACAGGATAGGTAAACTTGCTAGAATTTCCTTGCAAACTTATTCATCCAATTTTTTCACTTTAAGAGCACTAAAATAGATGAAAAACAATATAATAATCCTATATAAATCAATTTCATTTTTTTTTTTGTGCCTATACAACTTCTTTTAATAATAAAATCATTTTCTCATTATTAGTAAATCACTATAACATATTGTAAATATAATTAACAAAAAATCCTTTATAATATTATATACATTCATTTTATAAAAACAAAAAAATACCGCTGGGTTTTGAAAACTTAGATATACATATTCACCATCTTACTATAAATGATTAATGTATTATGTAAAATAATTAATATGTTAAAAATAATCATTTATAAATGACATAAATTAACATTGAGTTTGTTTTGAGACCCTACATCATATGTATAACTTTATTATTATTTTTAAATATTAAAATAAAATAATTATATTTATAAATGGTATATTTTAATTTTATATGATATTAATAAACCAGATATAAATTGTTTATTTAAATTTCAAATTTAAACCAGATATTAATTGTTTATTTAAATTTCAAATTTAAATAATATTAGTTGTTTATTTCAATTAAATTTAAATAACATTATTTATTTATTTCAATTTTATATAATATTAATAAAAAATATAATGCCATACCTCATTTGTTTGCCGATACGCTAATAAAAACTTAGAATCCAGATATTTTGTAAATATGTTGCATTCTACTCTAAAATACCGGTTTGTCATCCTTCTTAATATTTTTGTGGCAGTTGTATGGTTGTTAGGCCGGAGGCGTTTTCTCTACGGGCTTTGCCTGTGCAAACACTATTTAGTACAGACAATCACACTGATTTGTTTTCGCCCTTCCGTCAAGTAAGAAATGGACACGTGCTTATTATAATATTGAGGGCTTGGGGTGAGCAAACACTGTTCACCCCAGCCAATAGCAGCAATACCATATCGCCCTTCGCGTGATTCAAATTTTGCCATGTGTATGACCCTTCACAGTCGAGGCGGGCGTTGTTTTGCGAGATCTTCTGGATGCGGCCAGTAAGGCGGGTTTAACATTCCCCACCTACCTTCTGTCATGGCTCAGAAGCGCATGATCAAAAAATGCGTGAGATGACACTATGAAATGAAAACTGTGAGATGAAACTGCGCGATGAAAACTACGGGAGATGAAACCGCGAGATTAAACTGCGCGACGAATAGGGCTTCCCGGGCACCACCTACAGAGCCAAGTAAGGCAGTCTCTACACCCTCAAATCCCTCTTTTCCTTCCTCAACAACTCTCATCATAGCGCACTAGTTACCTCCAGCAAACCCGAAATGAGGAAGCTTCACCCACGTTGGAGATCTGGAATCACCTACAATCGTTTATCAAATAATGGGTTCCAGGTTTCAGCCTTAGGAGGCTGCGTTACAGGTACCAATACCTCACTAGAACACTTCGAGTGTCCTCAGTTCTAAATCCAACCCCGGGATAAATTATGTGCAAAAAGGTTCGTGCTTCAGAACCAACATGCACACTTCCTGCATCCACTGGTTCAAGCTGGCAATACAATATCATTCGGAGTTGGTGACTTACCTGTGAATCGGTCTTAAGCCGAAATATTTTCACCAGAAAACTCCCAGCGCGGCCAGTAGAGGTTACAAAATTCAAGTTAGTGTTCGGTTTACTCGGCAGACGTCATTGTTCTGTCCTCTGCGCTCGTCGACTACACTTCTAATATCATTACTGGATATGAAGAAATGGGCTATCATGCAACTCCATCGAATTCCATTGGCCAACGAATTTTCATCCCAAATAGAACCTTGTTTGTGTTCTCCTTTTTTTTTCAATCATCTATTGGCTGAACGCGTGGTTTCTGAATATATTCGTAGTTTCTTAATATTATCATCTCATAGGTATTCGATGGCTGCGTCTGCAACTGGCCCGAATGCCACTATGTGAAATGAAGCAACGACTGATGGAACAATTAATCAAACAACAAAATCCATTCCAACTAATTCTCCCCCTGCTGCCACCTCTATCTCTTTAACTGCTTCCTCTGCCTATGTTGTCCAGTTTTGCTGCTTAAATCACTGATGCTTGCTCAGATGTTTCTCGTCCTCGCTCTGAGTAAGAAGGTAATGCTTCTTTCATTGGAATCTGGAACTGGAGCATCTCAAACTATGGCGTTATGCCGCGGGATGAATTTCTATAATAATGATTTCGGCCAACAGGAGGGGAGCCACGAGGCCCTAGCGCCTCTGAGAATCACTGGTTCTGGGTGCGAACATATGCCCGGAAGAGGGAAAGCCCCGGGTGCTAAGGGCTATTAAATCTGAGGAACGTGCGGGATTGCACTTTTGGAGTTGAGACTCGAGTAATGTTTGGGGGGCTTCTGCAGTGTCGAGGGACGGAGGCCGTGTGCGCTGTTAAGAAAGGCCAAATAGAGTTTGAATGAATCGAAGGGGGTCTTGAACTTGGATAGAAGTGAATTTACACATCATGTAATTAATTGTCATAAGGGAAAAGTTTATTTTAAACGAGAGTATCTTTAGAAAGAAGGAAAAATACAGTCATCCGTGAAGATTAATGAGAATTACTCTTACCAAATAGAGTTTGAATGAATCGAAGGGGTCTTGAACTTGGATAGAAGTGAATTTACACATCATGTAATTATCATGTAATTAACTGTCATAAGGGAAGAGTTTATTTTAAACGACAGTATCTTTACAAAAAAGGAAAAATAGAGTCATCCATGAAGATTAATGATAATTACTCTTACAACAATCTCTTTACAGAACCAGCGCAAAGCTCAAGAAGTTAGTAAAATTTTTAAACATGAGTTTGTGTTTCATCTGTGTAAAGAAGACCTTATGAAAGTTACATTAACCCCAACATTTGTTTGAGTGCTCATCCTTCTCTTCACTTATTATTGCTATGTTGTGGCTAAATTCAAAACATATTCTATAGACAGTCGAGTCTAGAAAAAACGAAACATTAATGCATTCCACCATTCTCTTACTGATTGGTCTAACTGAGTGCCACTTATACTCGTAAACAAATTAAGAGAAATAAGTTTAAAACTCTTATTACTTTGCGAAAAAGTGATATTTCTAAATAGCATGACTTTGACAGACAAGCGAGATGTTGTGGGCGAAAGAAATGTGTACATAATAAAATAAAATGAAAAAAAAAATAAGAGAAGTGAGGTGGTTTGACCATGTTCTCTAAGCTGAGAGCATACTTAATTGGCAGTTAATTTGAACTAGGAAAAAACACAACTTATAATGAGCAACAAATGCCCCAGCCATTTCCAATGCAGTCCACGGTTCACTGTCCGCGGTATTAAAATTAAGGTATGTAGTGATCCCATATTAATGATCTAATGACATGATAAGACTTGGGGTTTTAACTCTAAGGTTTGGTCAATGCTTATTAAACTAAAGTCCGTCGTCAGCCATCAGCCTTTCGGGAGGGCGTATACTTGTTATTGAACATCAAAATATAATGAGAGGATGAGCATTAAAATATAAGTGCGTGTTAAGCTATGAGCATCGGGATATTGCCTTTTAATACAGTTTACAAGGAGAGGATTTCTATTAATATTCGAGCGCTTTATAAAAGAGGGAGATAGCCTCGGCGCATTATTCAAAGGATAGTCATTTGTTTTTATTATTATCGAATAAATTAAATGTTAAAAATAATTAAATAATATTTAAAATTTGAATTTATATATTTATTTTATTTTTAATAATTAAATGCTATGATAAGAAAAGATTAAAAAAAAAACAAAAATAAATAAATAAATAGAAATAAAATAAAATAAAATAAAGATAAAATTAAAATTAAAAATAAAATAGATACAAAAAATTCTTAATTAAAAAAATGAAATAAAATAAAATAAATAAATAAATAAATAGAAATAAAATAAAATAAAGATTAATAAATAAATAAATAAAATGAAATAAAAATAAAATTACATAAATTACAATTTAATAATATTAAATTAAAATTTTTTATTTTTATTAAAATAAATATAAATATTTAAAATTCAAATTATAATCTTTGATCATTTGGTTTACTCTTTTTAAAATAAAATAAATTATTTTTTATTATTTGAGGTAACCTAGCCGTTATTTTACAAATGGCAAGTAGGAGCTATACTTTCTATTTAAAGAGGTTACTTGATCAGATTCTCCATCTTGTCTTGATGATGAACCACACAGGCAGGGTTTACTGCCTTAGACAAACTTAAAGGTTGTATGGGCAAACAACGTATGATAATGGGTCCGCTCATCCTATTCGGCCTTATGCAAATCAAAATGAGCACACTCAATTCGACCACCCAGACATAACATCAAGGACAGGCAGAGAAAATACGGGAATTTCACATCAAGGTCTCATTGCCTTCTTCATATATGAGGATTCCATCAGTCTCGAGGATGTGCTGGCGCGTCAGGTTGCTTCTTTAGTACACAGTGTAGATAGTCTGAACGTGAAAAGAATTGAGACATTAATAACTATAGCCTTTCCACCTTAGGTGATCATATTTCTATTTACCATTTATGATTATCTGTTCAGCTTTAGATTTTCTTCTGTTAAATCACAATTCAGTTTTTATCTCTCATATAGCACAAAACGATTCACATCTCCTCCATCCAGCAATCCCTTGCACCCCTGTGCAATTGCTAGTTTATCCTTGTTAATATGTTTATTTTATCACAGTTGTATCGTTGTTTATATTAACCCAAAGAAAAGAATTCTAGAAGCATGGCCCCACTTGCTTGCCTTTTATTATTGCGGGCCCACGTTGATTACAATGCCTTTGTCTCCGTGTTAAACAGTGCACCTGCCCTAATAACGACATCAAGCTTTCTCGTTCTCAATCTAGAAGGTTGTGAACAGATTACGGTTTGTCTTCATTGTCTCAAAGAAGTTTCGAGGTCCATACTTCCTAACGAGTACGAATTCTGATAAGAATATTTTGAGTTGGAAACTATTAAAGAAGTTGTCTATTTATGGAGTAAATTGGGCAGGAGATGTGAGAGATCACAGATTAGAGTTCGGTAATTATTTTTTTAATTTAAAAGTAAAAGTGTTTGAATTTTGTTTTCTTAATTAGAAAAAAAAAAAATATTATTAAAATTTCTTAAAACATTTAAAATCTTCAAACTTAACAATTATATCTAAAATTTCAAAATCAATTACTCTTTGTAAATTAGATAACTATTAAACATAATAATATACTCAAATAATAATTAATTTATTATTATTCGCAGAAGCAAAAGGCAATAACTTAATATTCGCGAATCGCCACTCTTTCGACTTCCATATCTAACTTACCCATATCATCCCTCCATACATGGCTTTTATGTGCTTTCAAAACTATGCAACACTAGTCAGCTTCATCATTTTGGTGCGGGTCCTCGGAAATAATCGATTTCTAATTGATTTAATCTCCACTCTCCGTGATATTTTATATATTAAAAATAAAGCTTTTTCCTATCAAAATTAAAAAGACGTTTCCACTCTTCAGATATGGCATAAACTTTCATTATAAATTATTAAACACTCACATATATTTTCTGTGGATTTTCATTTTTTTAAATACTTTTGTACTCGTACTTCTTCTCATTTTTCATCTTCGTCACACCATGATATATTTCCTCTCGTTCAGTCACCGTGACACCAAGGACTTATAGAACTCCTCTGCTGCACCATGCACCAACCAATGCACTAAAATATTCAAAAGCTTCTCATAATATATTTTTCGGCTGTGCTATTCACGGGGCTATCGTATTTACCGCTTGGTTCGTATAAGTCTCTGAAAAGTTAGGATCACATTCTATCAAGAGAGATGGTAGTATCTAGTGGCCACAAAGACTAATAAATATGCAGATTTTTTTTTTATAAATAGATTATATTATAGAAAATATTATGGGTAAACTTATTATGGGTGAGATTACTAATTATGGAGATTTTTTTGGTTTATAAATAGATTAAATTATAGATAAATATTATGGGCAAACTTATTATCACGAGTGTTTTTTTTTTATAAATAGATTATATTATAGAAAAATATTATGGGTAAACTTATTATGGGTGAGATTAATAATTATGGAGACTTTTTTTTGGTTTATAAATAGTTTAAATTATAGATAAATATTATAGGCAAACTTATCATGAATGCAAGTATATTGAGTCTGAAATAGGGGTAATCACTTGATTAGGCTACATCATAGATAAATGCCATGGGAACACTTATCATGTGTGCTAGTATACTTGGAGCCAGAAACCACCAGTAACTTGATTAAGTCAAGTTTACTCGAACAACCCTAACATTTTTCTTATATATTATAACAACTTAATTCAAAACCATTTTGATTATATTATTTATTCTCTCTTTAGGTTAAAGAGGTGACATTTTGACATTTTTTAAATTGTATTTTTGAATGTTGAAATAGGTTCAATCATGGAAAACTTCCTGGTAATATGATTATGCATATTCACAACTTAAAACTACAATTTTCTCAATCTCTAATTGAGAAAAATCTACCTAAAACTATAACTAAATAAAGACAAAAAATCACCTAATTAAATAATTATTTAGACCACGAAGGAGAAGAGCCTTAAACCTAACCCTTATTTAGACCCTCTAATAGCCCTGGTTTATACTTATAATAGTCCGGATTTGTTCTATTCCAGATGAGACCAGGAGCATTCCTCGAGGGAATACGTAGTGGTTGGTTTATTCTATTTCTAGATATTAAAACTAGGTCTCCAAAATGCAAAAGCTATCCATTTTATTAAATAAATCAACAAGAGTTTTTTTTAATATATTAAATCTCATGAAATTTAGAAACAATAATTTCATATTTCATCTGTAGTCTAAGGAGTCCATATTTTCACTTGAAAAATAATGGAAATTTCAGCATGATTTTGATAAAATCTGCCTATTTTTTTGGAAATCCTTGATACAAATTTCAAGGTTCAAGATTTTGGGTGTTCCCAAGGGTTTTGATAATGTTGAATCCATTTCCACTATTAATTTCTTTGAAAAAAAAAAACACAAATTTTTTTAAGAAAAATTGTTACCTACTTAGACAAGGCCTTTGATTTCTTTTAATAAAACTTTATTTTGTTGGCAAAGATAATTATGCTTAGTAAAATATTTCATTTAGTCTAAAGATGTGGCTTTTTCACCTAGAATATAATGGAAATTAAAGCATGATTTTGATAAAATTTGTGTAAATTTTTAGAAATCCAAGTTACAACTTTCAAGCATGAGGATTTTGGTTGTTCCCAGGGGTTTTGATGATGTTGAACCAATTTGAACAATCCAAGTTACAACTTTCAAGTTTCATAATTTTGGGTGTTCTCCGAGTTTTGATGATGTTGAATTTCCACTATAAAAAAGGAAAACACTACGTAAGATTTCCTGAAAAAAATGAAAAAACCTAATTCTAATGAGAAATAACACTTTAAACAGAAATTTTACTTACATAGACTGTTAAACTAATCCTTCAGGATTTTTTGTTAGTTATAAGTTAATTTATGTTATTCCCGTATGGAGAGAAGTTGTATAGCTATCTCCCAACAGTCTTTTCAATGTATAAATATTGGTGATTAATGAATAATAAGGAATCAATGGTTTCTGTCTTTGTGAAGTTTTGGGTTGTCAGTGGTATTAGAGCATGGCTTCAAGGCATCGACCTGCTAAGTTTGAACCATTTTTTTAAAAAATACCGGTTGATCCTGGATGATTGAAACAATCTTCTTGTGACAACTCCCTGTTGAAGGCTTCACTGTGTTGTGCTTGCAACGTTTGGTTTGGATGCATCTGTGTATAAGAGGGATTTTCAATCTACGTGTAAGAGGGGCTGCAGCATATGTGTGTGTTCGATTGTTTGATCTGCAGTGTTGAGGGATTACAATTATCAACTTGACCCGTGATTGGTGGCCAGTGTAAAAGGATCAATAAGTTAAAAACTCTAGTTTTTTGTTAAGAAATCTATGGTTGAGATTTTAGTTGAAGCATAAACATTGAATGCTTCAATTGTTGTAATTAAAACATTGTTTTTATTTAAGAAAGATCAGTGCCTTTTAGTGATAAAACAAAAATATCACTGAATTTGCAAGTTAAAATAGTGTTTTTTTAAGAGAAATCAGTGTGAGGGGGTTATTAAAAACATAAGTTTTTTTTAGAAGAATTCGGTGGCAGTGATTTTTAACGTATTTTTTTGTAAGATTATTTGAAAAAATGAACTCCTTGGTGTCCTTAATTTGGGTTGTCCTTTCTTGAAAGGAAAATTACCAGGAGTGGTTTAGGAAAGTTAAAAATACTCTTATCTTTAATGATTTATGGGATGAAGTCTGTGAAGGAGAATGAGAGAATGCACTGGAGCAACCCGATGAGCAAAAACAACTAGCAATCTGGCAAAGTAAGGATAAGAAGGATTTTGCCTTAATCTCGAATTCAGTCTCAGAAGAGGTAAGCAGATACATTACTCAGAGTAAAACAGCTTCTGATGCCATAAAAAACTAAAAGAGCTTTATGATTCACATTCTGAATTGGAGATAATTCAGTTATTGTTGAAGTTATTTAATCTGGAAATGAGCAATAATGATCCTCTAAAACTTTCCTCTGAAATTAAAGTCATCAATCATGAAATTGAATGTACTGGACTTAAAGTTGATTTTCTGCGTACTTCCTTTATAAAATATCTTTACCCTATTTATTCACACTACTTGGAATCTCTCCAAGCTAGTGGGAAATTAAAAGATATATATTTTGACAAATTAGTAGGGAAAATTGCAGAAAGAGAGAAGGATTTTCGCAAGAAAGAAGCATCACATAGTTCTAATACTGAAACCCTATGTCTTGCTCAAAAATACCAAAAACCTAAAGAGGAATCTTTCAGAAATACAAATGGTAATAGAGGTCGAGGTAGGAAGAATTATAGAGGCAGGGGGGCAGACATATTCAGGGAGATAGACATCAGAATGAAAAACAAAGAAATTTTTCTGATAAACTAGCTGTAAAATGTTCTAGATGTGGAAAAATTGGACATACTGCTGCAAATTATAGAATTCTCTCGGAGAAAATTAATGAAAAAAGAGAACAATTTCCTGAAAAGAAAGATCATATAATTCTAGATAGAGGACAGTCTTCTGAGAATGCACATTATGTTGTCGCTCATTATAATTTCCACATGGAAGATGTTTTTAATACTTCTTTTTCTTCATGGTATGACAACAACGTTCTAGACACAGGTACCAGATGTCATATGACCTTTCGAAGAGACTTTTTTGATCAATTCAGTGATAATATTGACGAAGTAGTGTATTTTGCGGATAATTCCCAAATCAAACCATCAAGGATTGGTTCAATTCAGTTAAAAATTCCCAGACTTCCAAATTATTTTTTGAATGATGTTCTTTACATTCCGCAGTTCCAAAGAAATTTGTTATCTCTTATACAAATAAGACAACAAGGACATTCCATTCACACATTTGATGGTAAAGTAGAAATTAGAAGAGCAGCTGACAATAAAACTGTAATTACTGGTGTGGAAGAAGATCAATTATTGAAGTCGCATGGTATGTGGTCTATTGCATTGAACACAACTTATTTGGTTCAGCAAAATGATACTATGTCCTCTTCTTTATTATGGTATGCACACTTTCGTCATGTTAATTATGAAAGTATTCAAATTATGAAACAACAGGGGATTAAGGCACTTCCAACATTTCCCAGAAAGTTAACCCCATGTAATGCTTGTATATTGGGCAAGCATCACAAATAGTCTTTTCAGAATTCTAAGTCTAGAGCTACAAGAAAATTAAGCCTTATACACTCTGACTTATGTGGTCCAATGCCTGTACCAAATGTGAATGGAAATAAATACATACTCACTTTTATTGATGATTATTCAAGGACGTGTTCGGTTTATCTCCTTAAAGAAAAATCACAAGTTTTTGATATGTTTAAGAAATTTCATCTCTTGATAACAAATGAAACATAACTTAATATTGGTACTATAAGGACTGATAATGGAGGAGAATATACTTCACATGCTTTTGAAACATATTTTCAAGAGAATGACATCAAACACCAAACCACAATACCATATAATCCACAACAAAACGGTGTTGTTGAACGAATGAACAGAAGATTCCTTGATATGGTAAGGTCAATGGTGTTTTTTAAGAATGTAAAATTAATGTTTTGGGGAGAAGTTGTGCTCTCTGCGACATACATTAGAAATATATGTGCTTCCTCTGTCATTAACAATAGAACTCCATATGAAATGTGGTATAGTTGTCTTCCTACTGTTAAACATTTCCGAATTTTCAGTTCTCAATGTTCTGCTTTGGTTCCTAAACATTAGAAGAATAAGATGAGTGAACGAAGCATAAAATGTATATATTTTAGTGTATTCCATGACTTCTAAGGCATACCGATTGTATGATGAAGAGAACAAAAAGTTTATTTTGTCAAGAGATGTAATTTTTCTTGAAAATGATAAATATATCCTCACTAATGATAGGCAACTTAATCAGATAGAAAATTTTGTGCCTCAAAAGTTTTATTATGAATCAGATCATATACTTCCCCATCCTGAAGAGGGAATTCCTATATTAGATCAGTCTGTGGAGTTTCCTTCTCTCAATGATGAGAAATTGGTTGATGATGATGATTCTGTTGATGCTTATGAGGAATTGGTTGATGCAAGTGTTTCTATAGAAACAATGATAGAAATGGCAAGAACTGAGCCAGATGAAGAACATGAGCAACTTTTGCAACTTCCCAAATAACTTCCTACACAACCTTTACGAAGGTCAACTCGTATTCAAACTTTTCCAAAGAAATATGATGAGTTTAAGGCTAGAAGTTCCTCAGGTAACTATTCTCATTGTGAAATTATTTTTTCTGTGGATTGTGAACCTACTTGCTTTGAAGAAGCTACTAGTTATGAACAGTGGAAAGATGCAATGAAAAAGGAATATGATGCTCTCATAAAAAATGGAACTTGGAGGCTGGTGGATCCTCTTGTTGGCATCGAACCTATTGGTTGCAAATGTATTTATAAAACTAAGTATAAAGTTGATGGTTCGCTAGAAAAACACAAAGCAAGACTTATAACGAAGGGATATGCACAAAAATAGGGTATTGAATATACATAGATTTTTTCTCCTACAACTAAATGGAGCACTATTAGATCTTTATTTGTTATTGCAGCTCAAAAAGAATGGAAAATTCATCATATGGATATCAAAACTCTCTTTTTAAATGGAGATTTGAAAGAAGATTTTTACATGTTTCAGCCAAAAGGTTTTTCTGTTAAAGGGAAAGAACAAAAGGTTTGCAAACTAATGAAGTCTTTGTACAGATTGAAACACACGCCACGAGCATGGTATGAGAAACTAACTGAACATCTTCTTAAATTAAACTATAAACATTTTGACCTAGATGATGCAACTCTTTTCGTTAAGAATGCTAAAAGATCAGTTGTATATGTTGATGATTTGATAATCACAGGAAACAATGATGAATATATATCATCTATAAAGAAGGAATTGAAAAATGTTTTTGATATGATAGATTTAGGCTTACTTCATTATTATCTTGGTATTGAAGTTGATAAAAACCACAACATATTTTCATCTCTCAGAAGAAATATATTGATAAGTTATTGAACATATGTAGTATGAAGGAATGTAATCATGTTGTTACTCCAATGGAGCAGAATTTGAAACTCACTTCTGAAGAAGGAAAGCCATTTGAAGATACAACAAAGTACATACAACTTATTGGAAGTTTGATTTATTTGTCTATTACTCGTCCTGATATAACCTTTATTGTCAGAATACTTTCAAGGTTTATGGATCATCCTTGTGAGGGGCATTGGGTAGCAGCGAAAAGAGTTTTGAAATATTTAAAATGAACTCGAACTTACAGCATCAAATATTCCAAAGTTTTAGACTTCCATCTTGTTGGTTATTCAGATTCAGATTTTGATGGAGATAAAGAAAATGGAGTCTCAACTTCTAGATATTCAATGAATCTTGGATCAGCAACCATTAGTTGGAGATTATGCAAGCAATCTATTCCTACTGATTATACCACCGAAGCCGAATATGTTGCAGAAGCTCAATCCACTAAGGAAATCATTTGGCTTCGGAAAATACTCGAAGATTTGCAGAAGAAACAAAAAACCTCAACTCCTCTATTTGTCGACAACTCTTCTACAATTCAATTGGCCAAGAATCCTAAGTTCCATGATCGAACCAAACATATCAACACCAAGTATCATTTGATTCGACATCATGTAGAGGCCAAAACAATTCATGTGACACATTGTCCTATTTCAGAACAAATTGTGGATATATTTACCAAAGCATTAGGACGTGAAAAAATTGAAAAGTTTAGATCTTTACTTGGCATGTCAGATATCCCTTCGGATTAAGGGATTTTTTTGTTAGTTATCACTTAATTTATTTTATTTTCGTATGGAGAGAAGCTATATAACTATCTCTGAACGGTCTTTTCAATGTATTGATATTGGTGATTAATGAATAATAAAAAATCGATGGTTTTTGTCTTTGTGAAATTATGGCCATTTCTAAATGAAATGTGAGAATTTCTCTTAAAATAGAAATTATCATAACTACAACTTTGTAATTAGTGATCTAATTTATTTGATTTTATATTATCTCATAAATTTATAAATAAGTTTTTAAAGTTTAACATTAAAATAATATAAAATAATTATTTGTAATTATATAAATAATATTTATTTATTATTTTAATTCATTACTTTCATTGATTTAAAAAATATATAAAATATTTAGACCATCTCAAAATTCATGGTATCTGCATGATGAGATTTTCATCCCATACAAGTGTTCTAGGGTTTTCTTGATAACAATTGGAGTGTCATCTTATTTCTTTTCTTTTTCTTGGTATTCTCTTTATACAGAATGGCCACACGTGTACCCTCGTCTATAGTGTCATCCTAATACTTATGTCCTTTATACACAATGGCCACATTAAGGCGAACACGTAGGTCCAAGCAACCAACACTAGAGTCCCACCCAACAATCATCAGAGCCACTCGACCTTGTAACTTTCTGGCATTAATGAAGTCATTCATTAGAAGACTATAACAAATATGATGGGGAAAATCATAATCATATACCTACAAGCTTGTAAGCCGACGTGAAAAATTGGGGATGGAGTTGAAGATTATGTTCTGAACCAGGATGTTGCCTAGGCTCCTGTGCTGGGATTTGGTCACAAGGATTTTCGACCACACTGTTCATTGTTATAAACTCAATTCAGACTCTCAACTGGGTTGTTGATTTTTATTCCAGCAGAAAAAAAAAACGCCACCTCTTTGTATTAAGAAAAAATAGTAGTTTCTTTATTCTCCTGTTTGAAATACTTAAAAAAAAAAAAAAAAACTGACTTGATATCTATCTATGCTAATAACGGTTCAGTAAAGAAAATTGTTCAGTCACTTTTTTAGATCTTTATCATCTATGTTACCTGTAATATAAAAATTACATAATCTACTTTCTTTTGAAAATTGAAAACAAAATAGAGTTGCTAATTACTATCATCTCATAGAAACAAAAAGTTCCACTATCCTTCTTGAGAGTGTCGAAGTCACATCCTTCCTTTACATCTAAACATAGTTGATGCTTCCTCTATTGATCATCTGACCCTTTTCAAATGCAAAAAAGAAAAAATCCCTGTTGGCTTCTTCATTCCTCTGTTTGATAACATATCTTCTATCTAGTTCTGTTCCTTATATATGTGCTCAAAATGTACTTCTTAGAACATTGTCTATTTCTTCATTCCTCTTTGATAACATATTTGTTATCTAGTTCTATTTCCTATATATGTGTTCAAAATGTACTTCTTGGAACATTCTCGTCAACACCAAAATCCCGCTCATCCAATTTTTGAAAATGAATGAATTGTAATTTGTATTGTGCAACACCTATTCTATAATTCCAACACCTATTCTATAATTCCCTTTGTGTCTCCGAAGATCTATATATTGTCTATCATTAGCCATTTCACTGTTATAAAAACTCCCCAGAGTGCTATAAGATTGACCCTGCTATTAAAACACTCATCACCTTTTCACCAGAATGAAAAAACTTATCAAAATTAATGACAATGACTTCCTACAACCGCAATGTCTCTCTTTACACACCATAAAAAAAAAATCCTACTGGATACCTGTCCCCTATGTCTTTGCTCCCTACTGGATTCCTCCTACCTTTATATATGTATAGGCGGATACTATCTTGTATATATCTCTCTCTGAGGCTTGCCCATCTTTTAATCAAATATTTTCTCATTCATGCTGCTAACTCATATGGTCTAAATAATAAAGAAAGAGAGCCCCTTATGTCTTTTCTCAGTAAGAAACCACCTCTTAATAAAATTAGACAAATTACCATTCCGCTGTATCGGCCTGATACCTAATAATTGTAGATTACCAGACCATACCTCCAATGCATATTGACACTTGTATAATAGGTGCTCCGATGTTTCCCAATCGTTCATACAGAGAGTGGATATACCAGCTCCAATCATACCTCTTTGTTGAAAGATATTCCAGGTTAAAAAAAGTTCGTTCGGTGCCATCCAGGAAATCCTTTTCATCTTGAGTGCCATATCCCACTTCCAGATGACCTGAATCCACTTATTTATATTTTGTTCCAACGGTTTCCGATATAAATGCTTGTATACCTCTTTTACCATTGGATCTTCTTTCTTAGTCTTACCATACCAAATCAATTTATCCTATTGTTCCTTTATACTGATCCCCGCTTCGATTAAAATTTTTTCCAAAAAAAAGTATTCCAAAAAATTACCAAATATTCCAAAAAAATTTACAATTAGAAAAAAATGCCCAACCACAACCATTATCAAATAATCACCCAAAAAGGCTTGCCAAACCGCAAATTCCTGCCATACGATGCGTTTTGGTCGTTATCTTACTATCCCATTTAATCCCGTTAAGAATGTGGAACACATTTTTTATGGTTAATGGTTTCCTATAACGCTTTTAATCTTTGCTAATAATATAGATATCTGCCGAGACTAAACCATTGTCGAATCTCCGTTTATGTATAACCTGTGGGTGTCACTTTTATATAGTTTATAAAACCATATAATTATAATAGTAAAGTGGCTTGGAAGTTCTGGGGCTGCTGTGGTTTGCTAATCAGCTGTGTGGTTTGCTAGTCAGCTGCACATGGACAAGATTCAGATTATGGGAACTCTAAAGTTGTCATTGATTAATTTTAATTAATTAATTAATTTGGGCTTACTTGTTCTACTTGTCCATTGGCTGGAGAGATTAATATTGAAATTGTCTTTCTCGTTTATCTCTTTTTCACCATGTCTACAGAGAGAATAATTGTGTAGCTGATCGACTTTCAAAGAAAGCTTGGTGGCAAATTATGGCGAAATGCATTATCAACTGTATAGGTTATTGTGGAGGTGTCAATGGCACCGTGAATCTTTTCTGAGTGGATGTTTTTTCCTGGTCTCTCTTGAACATTTCTGTATCGTTCTCTTCTTTTTTTAAGTCTATTTGGAGATTATGATCCGTGTAAACTTTGTTTGAATATGTTCCAGTATGGACATCGAGAAAAGTTTTTGGTGTGGTTCAGTTCTCCAGTTTTTGCAATGGTCTCTTTCGACTGGTATTGGTGCTCGCCACGATCTCCTTGGAGAGATTTTGTGCAAGATCTTTGTAAATTTTTTTTAATGATTTTGGTATGACGATCATGATTGTTTCTGGTACATAATATACAACCAGAGTAATTTTTCAAAGATGAAAAGTGGCTTGGAAGTGGGTAGTGAATCTAGTGATGAACGTGGTGGCTGATTGATGAATATTAAGTTATGGACTCTCAAAGTAGAAAATTTTATTTTGGGTTTATATTTATTATATCGTGAATGTTTTATTTTGGATTTATGTTAATTATGGGTAGTGAATCTAGTGATGAACGTGGTGGCTGATTGATGAATATTAAGTTATGGACTCTCAAAGTAGAAAATTTTATTTTGGGTTTATATTTATTATATCGTGAATGTTTTATTTTGGATTTATGTTAATTATATTGTGAATATTTGTTAAGAAATTTTTCTTAAAAGAAAATGAATATTTTTTCTTTCCATTTTTACTCATTTAGTTAGAGGGTTGAAGATGACCTATGTTTTAGAGTCTTAAATGCTATTCTAAGATTAGTTTTTATATATCTATTTATTTCAATCTTGATAAGTTTTATTTGAAAATGAATTCAAAAGTTATGAAATCTTGAGTCCCACATCATTAGTAATATGGCTATCTTCTTAAAAGTCATTTCAATATGGCTTTGCTAAAAGCTATCTCAATAATCTTGCAAAAGTTGAGAGAAGTTGACACACAAAAGAGAAGTCAATTAATAAGCAATGAAAGAAACAATTAAATTCACTGGATCCATGAGATTTTGGATAGACAGTGATTAGGTACCTTATTAAGTCACTCTTAGTTGTTAAGTCACTAGTTCAATTCCCTTAATTTATTATAAACACTTCAATTTAGTCACTATAGTAAAGAAAATATGAGACATTCTCAGGTTAGTATAGTTTAGTTTAAATATAGATATATTTTAATCATTTTTTCTTTATCTTTTTTATTTATATTTTAATTATAAATTTAATTATTAAAGTAATAATTTTAAAGGTAATGAGAAAAATTTATAATTTTAGTATAATTAAAAATTTTAAAATTTAAATTTAGTCATAAACATTATAATTTTAATATTTTTCTTTTAATTAAATATAAATAAAATAATATAAAACCTAAATATAAAACATTTTTATATAATCCATTCATAATTTCCACAGTTTGGAAGAAAAAGAAACCACATTTCAACGTAAGTGCCTGCAAAAATACGTTGTTAAACGATTCTGATTTGCAACCTTATAATGCCAAAAATTAGCATATGGTATTTGTGAAAGCAAATGAAAACCTCTATCAACCCCAAAATTATGATAATGACTGTATCGCTGTGACTGGATCGCTTACGGTGTAATAGGGTTTATTGCTATTTATTGATTTCTTTTACTTTAGGCGGTTAATTTTTTTGAAATGTAAAAAAAATATAAATATAAAATATTATATACTCAGAATTATAAATATAAAATATTATATTTATTGAAAGTAATGTTTTGGTTAAATGATCTCTGGGCAATTTTGCTGCACGCAGCTGATCTAAACATGGGGTACTTTAAAGCAAAAGCAGCTGATTTATAAAAGTTCTTCAGCAAAGGATTCAAGTCAGTGAACCATAGCTATTCATTGCTGTTCAAAGGGCCGAAGGCTCGTTAAGAGGAATATGGATGTGATCCTTGCTCAAAATTATTTTAGAAGTTCGTTTTTTTGGAAGTCTTCACTTGAAAAAATTTTGTTTATTTTTTGGAAGTTGATTTTCATGTGGAGAAAGTCGTATAATATATTGATGGAGTGTTGATTTAAGAAAAGTGGTAGTGTGTGGATTTTAATATCACATTGAAATCAAGGCGCTCCACTCTCGTAGAGATTTCGCAGGTCAGCTCCATATTCAGCTTTGTCCATATGGCAAGATCTCTTTTAAAGAAAAGATGGTGGTGTTGTTATATTATTATTATTATTATTTTTAATTATTTGTAGAAATTTGTATGGTAATGTTTTATTATATTGTAGTGTTATTGTTGTTCAAGTGTATTTTGAAATTTAAATGATGCAAAACTATAAATAATAGGTCAATTATTTAACTGACTAATGTGATTTATTGTGCTATGAAAGAATTAGTCACAAGTCAAGCTGGTGTGCCTTGTGGTGTCCCGAGAGCATCATTAGAGGTTATTTTATAAGGTTAAGTTCTAAAATTTTTGTTGAAGACATTATGTACCCATAATGTTATCATAGATAACTCATGAAGGTTGTGGAGGGCCCACAAATGATCGCAGTTCTATATGATAGTTCAGTATCGAGAATAACGCATTGTGCTCCGGGAGGTTGATAAGCGTCAATTCTGCAAAGCACGTCAATGATGGCTTGAAGCGGTTATGTATTAAATGGATCAACTGGGAAGCTCGAAAGTGTGGTGTTGAAAAGAGGAAATTACGAGATTTCAGAGTAGATATGAGAGTTTGTGATGATCATACCAAAAAAAATTTGATAGAGATTCATTTATTATGGTAATGTGCATCTTCTATATTTGTTATATGTAAGCATTAAGGGAGGTTATTAGAAGTACTTCTTCTAGGTGTTGTCTTGAGTTCTCGTTGTGATTCCCTAGGTGTGGTTCTAGAAATAGTTATTTCCCTATGTGTGTGACTTGTCTATGAGTCATAGATCTAGCTTCTTCGGATCTTATCATCTAGAAGTCGGTAATATGTAATTTCTTTATGTCATCAATAATTATAGTGTATAATTTGTGTTGTGAAAAATCTCCCTCTCCCCTCAATTTTTCTAACAATATAAGGGATCAAATTTAAAAAATAGGCTTATATTTTAAATTGAAATTTTGAATTTATTTAACCTTTTTATTTTGACGATTTAAATAAATTATATTTTTTATTATTTTAAAAATATAATTTTTTAATGATCAAATTAAATTTAATAATTAGACATATATATTTTAAATGAAATCTTATCTTATTATGTTAAAAAAAGGATGGTTACAAGGCCAAAACCTTTTACATATTTCAGTGTTTTCAAAGGCTTCACTATTCCAATACATCCATAAGAATATTTTTTAATCTCTTTGAGATCTTCTAACTACAGTACAAAACGGATATCTACCATAATATTTACAAAAAACTGCTAGATACAAAACATATTTGTAGAACGTTATTCATAGCTGAAAGTTTAACTTGCTCCTGATGTCCCATCCTCTGATGTTGTGTCCAATTTTTCATCTCTCGCATTGTGCACCCTTTCCCCCTGCTCATTTGGTCCTCTAATCTCTTTCTGTATTGGTCCCTTGAAAAATTCTAGAACCTCCTCCCTGATCACAATCCCCCCTTGTTGGGAGGTGTCTCCATTCCATTCACTCTTAACTTCATCATTACAATCTCTGCCTCAATTTTCTCTAATTTATTTTGCAACCAATCACATTTTTTCTCAATCAATTCCAACTTTGTCTCCTTCTCCTTCTATGTCATCTCACTTTTCCTATTCGTCAACTCCATCAATGAAACCATTATCTTCGTCAGGTTTTCTATCAACCGACTTAGATGCTCATGATCCTGCCCGCTCAAATGCTCCTCCATATTTTATATTTCCAACCAATTGTGGCTTAAAACCCCTAAAATATTGTTATTCCAATTCCATAAAACTGGCAATGAGCTCACAAGTGCATACACTATACAATCAGGCACTTATCTCCAGCGACAACGTCGCTAATAAATTAAATTTATTACCAAATCTTCCCAAATCAGCTCATCGTGATGGCGATCCATTCTTAGCAAAAGATTAATTTCACTAGCTATTCTGATTTTGATTGCATTTAAGCCCAATGTGTGAGACCTTGCTTCTCTGATCCATGCTATTAATGGAGAATTCTAGTTAGACTCATACAATCTCATGTTTGTCCTCTCCTCCGCCATCTTGAAAATCTGAACCTCTTTTGGATTTTCAGTCGGCTGTCAAGGTGACTATTGTACACATACCCTCCATACTCAATTAAGTACCAATACCTGTCAAGAAGCTAATCACTTCAAGGAGCTCTAGAAAAAGGAATGTTGTAGGACACCTAATGATTTCTTTAATTTTTAGTCTCCCAATTTGATGACTGAAATGGCCACCTCTTTTAACTAAGGATATTTTTGAATTCATCATGGTAAATGGGAAAATGTGATTTGTGTATGATCCAACTCCATAACACCTTGTTTCAGGATTGCTCCTTTGTTAGCTAGCTTGTCTACTTTTGAATTTAATCGCCTATATATGTGGTGTAATTCAATATCTTCAAATTTATTCAATTGCAAAGTTGTCTTTGAAGTATTGTGGTTGCCACATTTTCTCCCTCACTCTTTAGCTTGTTTATTTTCTTTATTGTAAGCATTGAGTCACTTAAAACCAATAATTTCCTAATTCCTTTGGCCAATGCTAATTCTTGTCCTCTCCATAGGCCCAAAACTTAGCCTAATTGTTTGATGAAATGGCCAGTCCCTATGCAAATTGTACCACTCTTTGGTCGTCAAGGTAAAGGATGACCCGTCCCACTCTTGTCGACTCGGTAATTAGATATAATTTTAATAAATGCTAACTAAATAAATATAAAGATAATAAGTTTATACATTGACATAAAATAATCATTTAAATGTATATTGTAAATTTGAATAAATTATAATGATGGTTTAACTTCTTTCAACTGATGTATTCATACTTGTCTATATTTATTAGTTGTTATATTCTTACAATTATAATAACTATATGAAATTGATATTCAAATATTTTGTTTAACATAAATATTCAAACAATTGATTTCTTATATTGAAATATACCCTCTATCGTTGATTTAATCAACGATTTAAATTTACAATGGCCTTTGGTAGTGGTTCCCTCTCACCTTTCGAACCTTGCATTGCTACACACTCTTAATACCATTCTGGTCCAGTTCCAATGCAAAATTTGGACTCCTAGATATACAATGTCCCCACTATGCACCTAGTGGTTTCGATTCTATTCAAACTGAGTTCCAACACTTTAGATTCATTGTGGAGAAATTATTAATGTGACAAATCACTCTTGTACATGAGATGTGGATATCCGCACTTAGGTGTCTAATCATACACACAACAAGTTTTCAAACACACATTGCAACTGAGATGATTGTCCTGGTTACACTCAAATCCATAATTAACAGTCACACAAGATTTAATAATTTGTGACCAAGATTGACTCATCACATAGGGTCCATATTCAACTTCCTCCCCCTCAAGTTCATTATACCAAATACCATAATGTAGTATTTTATCTACTTGGGGTATGGTCTTCTTTTAAAATCCTGCACAAAGAAGCTCACCCACTTTACACGGGGCATCCATACATGATCTAATAGAGAGATTGAACATGATAAATACAAAAAAAAACTCATATTATATTATTATTCATAATAAAGTATTTATACAAAAGTTACAATAGGCTCACTGCTTGAACTCTCTCGACTCTCTCGACCTCCCTTTACTTGAGCTTTGTTTTTCGAGCTTTAAATTCTAAAACCCAAGACCTCTAGTTGACTTAGTCCTAGTTGTACATACATGTATATCTCTATTGGTTGGAAAATATATCAATGGAAACAAAGACAATTTTGACACCTATCTTGACAACCTAACACTTGAATCTGACACATGTGATTACATCAAAAACCTACTATTTCTAGTTTGTACAAATTACAATTGAGGGAAATCTATTTCCCTTTGGAATTTTCATGACCCCTATCTATCTATATATATATATATATATATATATATATATATATATATATATATATATATATATATATATTTATATACAATTCAACCTATGGGATCTATGAAATGGAATACATCGAGATTATGAAAGCTTCGCCCTTTAGAATAGTCTAATTCCCTCAAAGTGACTTTCATCCTCAAGGCCTCGCATGAGGTTTGAACATGAAAGATGATGGGGGCTAAAGCCCACTCAAATTAAGTATCATATACTTTATGGATATAAATATTAAAAATATTGAATCCACACACATATCATAATCTTAGTGTAAAAAAATGCATTCTTCAATATTTCAAAACATTTCAATTGAATTATTCCATTTTGGCCAACCAAATTTCATGATTGAAATGTGAAGGGTTGAAGAACACATGTGATATCTTAACTTAGTTTAAACTTAATCTACTTGGGCTCAAAATAAATATGAGTGACTTAATTCCAATCTATATCATTCAAGTCAATATTTACATTTTAAAGTGAAAAAATGTGAAAAATTAGATTGAAGAGGAAAACAAATCATAATACCCAATTTAATTAAATAAAACTAAAAATGAATTGGTTCAATTCTCTCTCTATATATAATAAAAGTTAAATTATCATAACTAAAATATAACTAAAGTTAAATTACTTTAATAAAAAAATTAATAACAATTATATAAAAATTAATTATATAATATAATATTATACCATATAATATAATATTATACCATATAATATATGAAATTTATTTTTTTATATTATATTACATAATTTTATTTAAATTAACTTATTTTTAATAAAACTATATTATAATATTTTTGTCAATTTTAAATGCATTTCTCTTTTTTTTCATAGCATGTACTGAACTGTAACGCAATGAAATATGTTTGATTATGAATCCATCCATTGTGGGCAAATATATTGGAATATTTATGTGTGATTTAATACTATTATTGAACAATGCCCGGACTCTGCCTAAAGCTTGATGTCTTCGTTTAATACATTTTTGGTGAAGGGATGAGGAATTCCTACTTCTGATTCCCGATAAGAGATTAATTTCCAGAAAATAATATAATAAAAAAATACATGGTCACAAGTTCATCTCTAAACATAAACTTGATTTATCGTTAACTCAAAGTTGCACCATCTCTAAATTGGGAATTTTAATATGCATGCAACAATCTAGATATAAGCTTGTGGAAACTTAACAATTAAAATTAAAATAATAATAATAATAACCATATTTAAATTAAACAATTAATAAAATCAAAATAATTCAATTAACCTGGTTTACAAAGAAGGTTGAAGCATTTAATTGCAATCAACATAGTTCATTCGCTCCAATGATTTTCAACTTTATTGGAATGTCTACATTAAACATGTTATCATAGTCCCAAAAATTTAATAGACATCTCTTGAAAAGACCTTACAAAGTTTGCAACTTTTCTTTTAAAAAACATTTTTTAACCAAGTTTGTAGTTTTTTTTCAACAAAACCGTTTTAAAAGATTTCACTCTTTTAAAAATAGAACAAAGCATTTTCAATCTTTTGAAAATAATAGAATCGTATACGTTTGAAAACTAACACTACAAATATAAAAATGAACTAAGGAATAAGTTTGTAATATAAATAATAAACGATTAGAATATTTCTAAATATTTCATATATAAATCATTTTAAAACTAAACTGTAAAAGTAGAGATATAAATTGAAATATCATGCTCTAATACTTAATAAACTATTACAATATCATGTATTTAATGCACATTTATGTAGCAAAAGGAATGTAGATGGCAATATAACCATGGGAGGTCTTTCTCATTAAAATATTTACTTTTTCATTGTGATATATTTTCAAAGCATTTTAGATGTTTACATCAACTGTAGCATGTGCAACCAGCATTTAAGATGCAGGTTGACGAATGTAAAAATTGAAGTTGGATTTGTATAGCATGTGCAACTAGCATTTAAGATGCATGTTTAGAAACGTAAAAATGGAATTCGGATTTGTATAGTAATTATTTTGAAGGTATTTGAGAAATGTAGATCGATGTTATTAATGAAGGAAAGTGGATAACTACTGGTTTTAATAGAACTATGTTCTAGAGCAAGAGATAGTTATTTTAGTGAATTGTCATAAATTCAAAATATTAAATAATTGAAGTTGGTTTGGGTTACTTAATTGTTAATGGTTAGTAGTAGGTTTTCAATATAGAAATATTGAAGTAGTTGTGAAAATGAGAGAATTTTTTAATAAGTATTAAATAATTTAAGATTGTTATGGTATTTACTTATGTATTTTTTAGTTTAAAAATATAAATAATAAGTATTAAATAATTTAGGATAGTTATGGTATTTAATGATACAATTTAAGTAGTATATATATATATATATATATATATATATATATATATATATATATATATATATATATTAAATAGCAGGATATAATTTCGGACGAGATTATGTTTTTTCTTTTTTTTTTTCTTTTTCTTTTTATAAAATGTTATTTTGATTGATAAAATGGATTCATTGCCTTGAAAATTTGTGAAGGTATTTAAATTTTACATATTACACAATTCAAACTTCTTATTCTAAAAATTCTCTAAAGAATTGGGAAAAGACAGAAAAAATCCAAAACATCTAACAATGAAATGTGATAAGTTTTAAGCTAATTGGTAAAGATATAAGAATTAAAGAGAAAATGTGGGGTAAATGCAAGACATAAAAGATGTTTATTGAATTAATGGATGAATAACGAACTTCCATGTTTGGATGTGGTTGTGGATAAAGTGTTTTAAATAGTAAAAGTATTACAATGTTAATTAAATAATTATATTCGTATTTTTAAGATTTTTTAAATAGAAATTAGAATATTACATTATATTAATAAATTTGCACCATGACTAAATGAGTATCTCAAAATAAGATTTTTAAAATAGGTTTTGACGATGCATCTTCTTTAAAAATTCCATATATATATTCCACTTTCCTCACTATCTTTGCATGTACCCCAAAAACTAACAAAATTAATCAAAATTTACAAAACATAGAGACATTACTTGTGAAGTTCAACATTTCCTCGTGATCCTTTTCTTTTGGAGATAGTGAGAAATTTAGGACTGGAAAAACTGCTCAGCTTCATTATCATTCCTCCTTAACATTGAGTTATCAACAGAGTTTATGTTGTAGCTCTTCAATTTGTTTCTTTAAATTTATCATTTCATCTTTCTTTTTTGGATAAGAGTTCTTTGATGGATAAGCATTTTCATGGTTGAAGTAAGACTTAAAACGAGATGGTTGTATCTCAATTGATGGGTATTGATTTCATCTTACAATTGATTTATTCTCTACATAATTTCAACATGTTTGTCTTCAATTTTAACATATTAATTTTTTCTATGTTTTGAGTGGTTTTTTAGACTTTTCAAATAGTCACGGATGGGCTAGAGAGAATTGATAACTTTAATATGTAAGGTTTTTCCTTTCCGTAACCAGTAAAGGTTGATAAGATGGATTTCTAGTTCAGAGGTTCCTCAAAATACAAATTTTTTTAAGCTTATCAACATGAATAAAACAACTAACGAAAAAGGTCTAGAAGCTTTAAAACAAATATGAAATTCCACACAAAGGTATCAATCCAATAACAAGACACATGTATGGGCATATAATGGAGTTCTAAACAAAGCAAGAGATCTTCCAAACTAGTAAGAAAGAGAACCTCATAATATCAAGATAAAAAACACAAAAATAAAAAACAGAGTTAAATAAGATTCTAAAGAAACAAGTCTAGTGCGAATTACCTTTCTCTGAAAGTGGATTAGGCGGTCATCAAGCCAGAGTCACTCATATGTTGCCAAAAATGTCTTCCATTCCCAAAATCAAGGTCGGTCATCAAGCCAGACTCATTCACATGTTGCCAAAAATGTCTTCCATTCCAGAGTCACTCATAAGTTGCCAAAAATGTCCTCCATTCCCAAAATCAAGGTCGTTCCCAGCACAATCCTTGGAATCATGAACCTCTTTTTAGCTAGGAAAACGTAACCAGCTAAAGATGGGTTCATTTTTATTATCATTGTGTTTATGATATATGCAAGAACTAATTATGGTTTTCTTTACATTTTCAAGTGGATAAATGAATATGGTAAAATATCTATTAAATTAAAATTTGTCAAATAGGTTGGGAATTAACAAGTGCAACATAGTAGTTAATACGAGCACTTTAGGTTAAATATAATAACATTATAATTTATCTATTGATTTCTAAACGTGTATTAGATAAATTTGAGTTTTAACAAATACTACATAATAGCTAATACTTACACTTTAAGTTAAATATAATACCATTATAATTTGATAGATAAATTATGGATTTCTAAACATATATTAGATAAATTAAATAAATGTAAAATGAAATATATATATTTTTTATTTTATAAAATATATTATATGAATAAAATACATTTAAATTACAAATATTCTAATATGTTCCCAGTTATAATGAATTTTTCTATGGAGATATTTTTTTGTAACCTGATTCTTAAATTATATATATATATATATATATATATATATATATATATATATATATATATATATATATATATATATAGATTGAGATTGTGTGATTAATGATAATAGTTTTTTTCTTAAAAACTATATTGCATAGAAGTTGGAGAAGTTACTGTTATTTTAATGAATAAAAAAATAGTAAAGAATTTTAAATGTTTACTTTACTTTGACATAATTTGAATGAAGTGTTTTATACTTTTCAAATGAGAGATAAACTAATTTTTAAGTATCAAATATTTTGTATAATATAACGGAAATTATATATGATAATATAATTATAGCATTGCCACCTGTCTTATTAAGACACACAAAATAGTTTGGACAACTCGAAATTTATTTAAGGGAATACTATCTCATAAAGCTACGTGCTCTAATGCCATACATCAAAGAACTTGATAAGGAACCGATTATGGATGTGGTGAGATGTAGTTTGCAACTAACAACCTTGATATCATTTGTAGTTGAAAGTGAAAGGACGAAATCATTTGCAAAGTGGCAAAGTAGCATCCCAAATGCCCATGTGCCAGAGCCATTGAATTGAAATGTTATATCAAGATTAATCAATAGTCGGACCATCCATACAACAACAAAGCATTAATCAACCTTCAATACGTAGCAACTTTATCAAACAAATAAGGTTTTAAAAAATTTAATTTAATTATTATTAAATAATAATAATAATAGGTTTATAAACTAAACCTAGTTTCAAAAATGATTGGTCCAAGATAGATTATTTCCTAGCCAATAGGCAAGTATAATAACAAAATAGGTAAAAACAAATAGACATTTAATAAAATCTCAATACATTATTCATAAAAATATATATAATTTATAATTATTAACTTCATAATACCGTATTCATAAAATATATACTTATTTATACATGTAAGAAATTTAAAAGAACTCTTTATCTAACTAATCAACATAAAACTTAACAACTGAACTTTTCAAAAACTTTGAAGATAACGATGAACTCTAAAAATAAAAATTTACCAATAAATTCAAAGAATTATTTACAAACACATATTACTAATAATGATTGTAAGACCCTGGATGCGGGTGTTTGAATTGTTTTGTACGACGGCGCGTGGACAGGCATGGTGGGTTGGCGTGTGGACTTATACCACCGCCACCCAGCTCCGCGCGAGGCCTTGCATTTATCATCCTGCCAGAGACTTCAATCCTGCCTTAACGCAGCTCTTCCTCCCATGCCAGCCTGTCTGCATTTCTAACATGGCGCCCCAAACTAGGTTCATTTCTGCTACTCCACTGTGCTCGCGTTGTTCCATAGCTGCATCAGAGCCTCGCTCTCGGACTGGTACTGGGAAGCGGTGTGCTCTTGCGTGCTACATTGAGCTGATGCCGAGAATTCATTTCACTCACAGCCCTTTCTGCAAGCTCTGGTCCAATTCGTCGTCTGATTGTGTCTCGGCACTGCCTGTTGGTGCTCCCCTGTATTCCTCTGTGGACTGTGCTCCCAGCCATCGCACAACCGACTCTCGCATTTCCTTGCCAACTCGCTGCACCATGCCTAGACTCTGTCAACGAATGAGGTGCAGGAGAGGCACCAGTCGTGGGCAAGTTTCCTGGCAGCCTTCTTATTCCACCTCTGGCTCGACCTCCCAATCCTCGGAGTACCTCTCTGGCCGCTATCCAGCCACCAGGAGTGGTCGAGGCCGTGGGTCTGGGCAGTCCACATTTGCACGGGGCTCCCCCCACATCCCGGTTTCTCCACTTTCCCTCCCCGTTCAGTCCCATACAGCTCAGCTCTGCATTCCTTGTGCTCTCTGTCACTCCACCATGATAGCCAACATCACCTTTGAATTTCATGAAGACTCTGCGACTGAGGCTGTCCAGGCTCCGGGTGCGCCTATGGAGAAGAACATCAGTGCTCTAAATCTCACTCCCTCCTCTGACGGCCTGAAGCGTAAGGAGCCCTGTAGCAGCGAGATTCCAGACACAAGCCACCCTGTTGACCCGAGCGATTCGAAGCGTGGTGGTTCAGTTGGCAAAGTCGAACATCAAGCGATGGATGAAGACCCCTATGAGTATGGTTGCCGCATCGTCGAAGAAACACCAACCAACTCTCATGATTCCTGAACGCGTCTACACTCTCAGGTTTTTGTCTCATAGTTGCTCGTCTGGGCTTGATCATCTGCGTTTTTGTTTTATCAATTTACATACTCAGACCTTTGCTTCTATGTCTAATAGCCGGTTTCCCCTGCATGGGCGACTTTTACTGTTTGTATGGCTCGGAACAGGGTAGTAGGTCTAGTTTTTGAAAATTTTTGGTTAGCCGTCAGCTTTTTAATTAACAGATTGTTGCAACTCGGGGAAATATCTTATGAGGCTGGGACCTCCCTGTAAATTTTTGTATAAATAATAGGAGTAGACAAATTCAGAAGAAAAAAAAATAATGATTGTAAGAAAAGTTAGAAGTTAAAAGGATATAAGAATTAGTTACAAATACAGATTATTAGTGCTAATTGTAAGAAAATTTAGAAGTAGAAAGGATATACATTCACTTTTGTGATCAACTTTTCTCTTCACGTTCTGTGGAGTTAGCGTGAACCTTTCACTTCATTGTCTCTAGAGTCATATTTTTTCTTAGAATAACTTTGTGTTAAAAGATAATGGAGAATCCTGAATTTGCGAGAGTTGGTTTATGGAACCTTAGGATAGGAATTAGTTTCCATTTCTAAGGGTATGGTTCTAACTTCCCTACATCTATGAGTGCTATATATTGATTGAGTTGTATTGAGAATGTAGAGCATTCTGCAAAGTCAGACTCTCCTGGTTCAGTCTCTCCATTGTAGAGTTAACCAGTTTTTTATTAAGGAATTCAATCCACCATATTGTATCATGGTATCAGAGCTCCAAGGTCAAATCATAGCCGAAGTGTTGTGATCCCTATGAGTATCCAGGTGGCACAGGAGAAGCCCCTAATGACTGAGTAAAATTTTTTTCTCAAGAATTGATCGGATCAACGCGTTTTTCGGAGGAGGAACCGCGCCGATTAGCGTGAACCTATGGAGGACATTCGCGCCAATAAGCACAGATCTATGCGGGAGATCTACGCCGATAGGCTAAACCCTTATACAGTTTCGTTCCCGGCACGATCAGCGCAGAAATTGGTCATGTAAGCGCGTCGATGCAGGAAGAGGAAATCTGAAAACAGATTTGTGCCAATTTTCACCCACTGATGAAGGGAAGAGATCTAAGACAGATCTACTGTTGGTGAAAGTTTGCCGATGAAGGAAGATATCCGAGACATATCTACTACCGGTGAAAGTTTTTCGATGAAGTAAGAGATCTGAGATAGATCTATTGCTGGTGAATGTTTGCCGATGAAGGAAGAGATATAAAATATATTTTTTTTCGGTGTAAGCTTGGTGCAGAGGAGCCAGAGAGCCCATACTGAAGAAAGCACCGTGGTGGAGCCAGAGAGCTCGTCCTGAGAAACAGAAGAGGCCATGGCAGAGGAGCTGAGAGCCTATGGCGTAGTGTGCAGAGCAGCCTACTGGATTGATCATAGATCAGGTAGATATGTATCGTGATATTGCTTTTTGTGAGGATATGGGGTAGATCCATTTTTTTTCCTGTCAATTACTCAAATTTTTGTTGTAGAATCGTCAAGATGAATAGTCAAATAATCGAAGCATACTTGAACGAAAACAACAAGCTCGATGGTTCCAATTACTATAATTGGAAGTTCAAGATGCAAAATGTGCTAGAAGCACAAGGCGCTTGGACGATTGAAAATGGGGATGATCCAAAGCCAGCAGCAGGAGTCAGTCCAACCACAAAAATTCAAGACTGGGAGAAGAGAGAGAGAAAAGCAAAGACGTTGTTGAAGATGTCAGTAAAAGACTGCATCATACCTCATATCAGAGAATGTAAATCTGCAAGCGATATCTGGACAGTGTTGAAGGATCTGTAAGAGATCAGGAATACAAATTGTCTCCTATTCTTGAAGAGCAATATTCTCTCCATAAAGATGAAGGAGAATGAAACAATTGTTACTTTCATATCGCGGATTAAGGATCTTAGAAAATATTGGTAGACATCAGAGATAGGTGCAGACTGAGATTTGGTCACGATTACCATGAATGGTATGACTGAAAATTACAAAATGTTTATCGCTAGGATAAATGCGAGGGATAAAGCCCCAAAGTTTGAAGAATTAACGTGAATCTTAATGCAAGAAGAAGAAAGAAGATTGATTATAAAACCCTAGAGTGCAGATCTTGCGTTAATGGAAAAGAAGAAATCCTTCAGAGCAAAAGGAAATTCATCGCATCAAAACAGAGGAAACCCACAAAAAAGACCAAATCGATATCAAGGTATGTACCTGAATAGGAACGATTCAGTATTAAAATGTTTCTATTGCGATTAAATTGGTCATATGGCTAAGCATTTTAGAAAGAATAAATTTGATGAAGGATAGCAGAGACATAAAAGACATGCAGGTCATTTCATACATGATGACCATGATCAAGATTTCATATTTTTCATGGCTGACACTAATGAAAATGTCGAAGTAGAAATCTGGTATGTGGATTCGGGAGCGTCCACGCACATGATAGGGAATAGACAATGGTTCGAAGATTTCAAAGAAACCAACAATAGAGTGAAAATCTACCTTGGCGATGATAGAGGTTATCAGATCAAAGGGTACGGGAACATTCCTGTTATCTTGCCTGATGGTAATATCAGACACATTCAAAATGTGATATATGTACCTAGAGTTACAAAGAATCCGATTTTTATATCCATGATTACAGATCAGAACCTCAATGCAGAATTATTTAAATCTCATTGTTATATTAAAGATTTGTTGGATGGATATTATTGCTTCAGGAATTTGAACAGGAGGTCTGTACAAATTAAATGTGAGGAGAGCACCACATCGAGCTTTGACATCATCGATTTTACCTACAAAATAGCTATGGCACTAGAGACTTGGTCACATCAACTTCAACGATCTCATGTTACTCTAGAAAAAGGGAATGATAAGAGGTCTTCCTACTTTAAAACAAGTGCATAATGTTTGTGAAGCTTGTGCATTAGGAAAGATGCATAGAGAAGAATTCCATGTTCAAGTAAAAAATTAAAAGAGAGATATACTTGAATTAGTGCATACTGACCTATGTGGACCTATGCAAACAAGGTCATTAGGAGGTGCACTATTTTTTCTACTGTTTGTTGATGACTGCACAAAGTTTTCTTGGGTATATTTTCTTAATAATAAAATCCATACATTTGTATATTTTAAGTAGTTCAGAACTATGATTGAAAATCAAATAGGGAAGTATATAAATATTCTCCGCTCTGATCAAGGGGGTGAAAACAGGAAGGCTGAATTCACCATGTATTGTAAAGACCATGGAATATTGCAGCAATTCACAGTACCACATACTCCTCAACAGAACAATGTAGCGGAAAGGAAGAATAGAACATTGGTGGAGTGTGCTCGGAGCATGTTGAAAGGTAAGGATTTTTCAAATGGTTTTTGGCCTGAAGTGTTGAATGTTGCAGTTTACTTGAAAAGTAGGAGTCCTACAAATAGTCTCAAGTTTAAAACTGCTTTTGAAGCATTGTTTGGATTCAAGCCTACAGTAAAACATTTGAGAGTATTTGGCTCTAAAGCCTTTTCCCATATTCCAAAGGAAGACAGATAAAATTATATTCAAAAGCCATCAGATGCACCTTTGTAGGGTATTGTTGAGAATATAAAGCCTATAGATTGTTTAATCCCTCTACTCACAATTTTTTTATTAGTAGAGATGTCATGTTCAATGATCAGGTTTATGATGAATCCGATAAAAGAAATGAGAAATGGGATATTCCTTTGTTGGTGGAAGGAAGTGAAGAAGCAGATGACATCCATTCCAAGCAGAAAAAGGCAGAAGCAAAAATTTCAGATACAGCAATTGAGGTGAGTCTTTCAAAGGAAATTCAGAACAGGTTGGAAGCCACACCAACACTCAAAAGATCAAGTAGGAAGACTCAATTTCCTGCTAGATATAGGGAAAATTCATGTATAACTAGTATGATGAATGTGGTAGAACCTTCTAGTTATAGAAAATCCAATCAATTTAGTGAATGGAAAGAAGCTATGGAATACGAATATGAATCAATTCTAAAAAACCAACACTTGGTAGCTAGTTGAACTACCTGAAGGGAAACAAACCATAGGTTGTAAATGTTTGTATAAACCCAAGTTTAATGCAAACATAAGTATATATAAATTAAAATATATATTGGTAGAAAAGGGGTATTCACAAAAAATAAGATATTGATTATGAGAAAACCTTCGCCTCCGTAGCCAAACTAAATACTAGATCAAAATGATGATTGCTCTAGCTACTAGAAATCACTAGATGATTTACCAACTAGATGTAAAGTCTGCGTTTTTAAATGAGGAGTTGAAAGAGAAGGTTTACTTAGAGAAACCTGAGGGGTTTGTCCAGAAAGGGAATGAACATTTAGTCTGCATATTAAAGAATGCTTTATATGGACTAAAAAAAGCACCCAGGTCATGGTATGAAATTATAGATTCATTTTTTCTGCAACACAGTTACAATAGAAGTAAAAACGACCCTAATTTGTATATTGTGAATGATTAAAATGGGTGTTTGTGTTGATTTATTTATATGTAGATGATCTAATTATTACAAGATATGTTTTTGATCTAAAGAAATGAAGGAGAAAATGTCACAAATGTTTGAAATGAAAGACCTTGGTGACCTAAGATATTGTTTGGGACTTGAGATTTGGAGAGATTCAAGAAAAAAAATTCTATCCTAGGGTAAGTATGTCAGGGGTCTACTGGAAATATTTAGGATGGATCAGTGTAAGGCTACAACAGTACCATTACAGCATAATAGAAAACTTCAAAGTGAGGATGGCTATAAAGAGGAAAATGCGGCACTCTATCGACAGTTTGTTGGGAGTTTAATCTACTTAACCACTACGAGACCAGATTTGGCTTATGCAATTAGTGTGCTAAGTCAATTTATGTCCAAGCCACTTGAGATTCACTTGATTGCAGCAAAAGGTGTTCTAAGGTATCTACAAGGAACCGTAAATTATAGTATTGTTTATATAGATTCTTCTGATGTTAGATTGGTAGGGTTTACAGATTCCGACTGGGCTAGAAATGTAGACGACCGAAGAACGATAACAGGCTATGAATTCAACATTGGATCTGGGGTGATTGCATGGAGAAGTAAGAAGCAGAACACAATTTCCTTGTCCTCAGCGGAAGCAGAGTATCAAGCAATGTGTGCAACAACATGTGAGGCAGTTTGGTTACGAGGACTTCTCCAAATTGTCGGGGAAGAACAAAAAGAGGAAACAATTATCAGATGTGATAACCAGAGCTCAATCAAACTAGAAAATAATCTGGTGTTCCACAAGAATACTAAGCACATTGATATGCAATTCCACTTTGTCAGGGAGAAAGTTCAATATAAGGAAATCCATGTCATATATTGTAAAACTTGTGATAATGTTGCTGACATTTTCATTAAGCCTCTTGGAAAAATTAAATTTGAAATTTTTAGGGAGATGTTAGGTATATTTGTGAATCCCTTCTCCATTAAGGGGGAGTGTTAAAAGATAATGGAGAATCCTTAATTTGTGAGAGTTGGTTCACGAAACCTTAGGATAAGAATTAATTTCTATTTATTAGGGTGTGGTTCTAACTTCCCTACATCTATGAGTGTTATATATTGATTGAGCTGTATTGAGAATATAGAGCGTTCAACAGAGTCAGACTCTCCTGGTTCAGTCTCTCCATTGTAGAGCTGACTAGTTTTTTATTAATGAATTCAATCCATCATATTTTATCACTTTCTCTCCCTTCAATGCTCTTCTATGTGGAGAATAAATTTAATTTTTTCTTTTCCAGGCTCTTTGTGATAAATTTATTTTGAACAATAAAATATGAAGGACAATGCAAAATGGGATCTGAACATGGATTTTAACTATGGGATTTCTGCTTTTCTTGTGATTGAACATGGATTTTAACTTATTATAGAATTTATTTCAATTGACTTTAATAGTTGGAATTTTCCTCAATTAATTATATAATTAATTTTATAATAATTAGAATTTTGCTTATGTTGTAAAATAAATATTGATATTGAATATTATAAGATAATTTAATTATTGACTTATTAATTTATATAAATTATTCATTAAATAAAAATGCCAATCAATAACCTAACAAATAATAATTAATATTATTCATTAAATAAAAATTCCAATCATTCACTTACTAAATAGTGATTAGTATCTGTTTATATGATATCTCAATACTAGTAGTTAATATTTGTTTATATAATATCTCACTCCTGCTTTTTTCCTGTGATAATGACGCCCAGACTTACATTTTGACGTACCTCCACGTAATGTGCGTCCATCTGCACAATGTTCTGCAATCAATTACAAAATAAGATATTTTAGAATCGAACCAAGGATTTAAAATATATATATATTATTATTAAATAATAATAATAAATTATTTATAAAATAAATTTATTGACTAGTTTCAAAAATATTTGGTCAAAGATAAATTATTTCACGGTCAATGTCACCAGATGCATGAGCAGAAGGTATAATTAGGTCGATACGCATTTTCTTTTGAATCGTGATGGATCAACACTTCTTGTCTTGACCTAACATCTGTGCGCAAATGTTACGGCCACCTTTCTTCTCTCCGTTTGACATCTGTCTGCACCAATTTTACGGTTTCAGCCGTTTGAATTCTTCATTTCATTTATGGCCGCGAACGTGAATCTTGTAGCCAAAACGGCCAATCCAGAATTCCTGGTTGATTTCTCCGGTTTAAGCTGCGCCAGCAGTTTGAATTCTTCATTGCATTTGTGGCCATGAACGTGAATCTTGCAGCCAAAACAACCAATCCAAAATTCCTGGTTGATTTCTTTGGTTTAAGTTGCGCCAACGATCTGAGTTTATTGAGGTAGAATCCAATGTTGTCGTTTCCCTTCAAGAACAAGAACTCCAGAGGATTTTATTTCAAGCCCCTCTCATAATCGTCTGCTTTCTTGCAGAATCATGAAATAATTTAGCATAAAAATGGGACAGCCATTGTTTCTGCTGCTTGTAGTAGCTTCCTTGAGCGTTGTAATCTGCAACCTACAAATGGTTGCAGAAGCACGTACGAATGAATATTAGTCAAACCATTCAAGGATTTCTGGTTCAACAGAATGAGGCGAGAAAACAAGTGGTAGTCCCTCCACTGAAATGGGATGTCAAGCTCGCAACTTATGCTCGTGGTTAAGCAAGGGAGAGAAGAGGTGATTTCCTTCTTCAGCATTCTAAGGGTCCATTTAGAGAAAACATATTCTGGGGAAGTGGCAGAGGCTAGAACGCTACAAAGGCAATGCGTGGATGAAAAGAAATTGTATAAATATACAAATAATAGTTACAGCTCCGGTCATTACTGCACCCACTACACTCCACTCAAATTGTTTGGAGAACAACTAAAGTTGGATGTGTCGTAACAGTGGCTACATGTTCATCACATGCAATTACTACCCTCCTGGAAACAATGTTGGAGATGAACCATACTAAAACATTAGCGCTCCTTATGCTTGTATTTTCAGCTTGCCATATTCTTGGTACATCTTGATATTGAGTTCATTCTTTCGCACTACCATTTACATTCATTATCATATTAATATTATTCCAATACATACATATATTTCATTCTTTAAATCTAATCACATAAGATTTTGTTTACAACAAATTACAATACAAGTTATCAACCATTTTCAAAATAAAACGAAATGGTGCATGTCGATTTAGAGCATGGTGTAATGGCCATACAAGATGACTTAGTCCAAACATGGTATACACGGCTACAAAAGTTGTCCCTTACATCGAGGTTGAATAAATCAACGGATTTCAAATTCAGACGTTGGTGCAAATTTAAAATGTTATTATATCTTTTTTTGACGGGTGTTCGTCGAGTTAATTGTTTGGCCATCCCAAAACAATGTCTGTGTTTCCCTTATCTGCCTTGGCAGCTGCTCGAGGGATCCGCCAATCATTACAAATAGATGGAAAACCCTTAACAGTAAAAGCAAAAGGTTAGAATATATGTTTTTATTCTTCTCAGTTTTTATTTTCAGAGAATCCGGCAGGAATTTTTCCAAATCCATGTTATAACTATCAAAGTTTAATATTTTGGGTGTCCTACAGGTTTTTGATGGTGCTGAATCCATTTCCAATGTTAAAATCAGTATTCAAGCACTGTGTCTGCAAGATTTTAAAAAAAAAATTGGCCCGGATTCCGGCCAATTTTGACCGTCCGGGCAATTCCTCTGGCTCGTTAGACAACGCCTTTTTAAAATATCAAATATTAAGTTTTGGGGTTGTTTAAAACTTAACGGTCAGGTGTTTTTTTGTTGAATTCTATTTTTTTGATATTTAAAATTAGTTGTTGATTACATATATAGAATTAATATTTTGGAAAATCTTGAATATGCTATTGTAAAAACTTTTCAATATTCTAAAATATTTTTACTGAAATTTGAGCCAATTAAATTATAAATATACCAAAAACCTTTTCAAAAATAATACAGGTAAAATAAAGATTAAGATTTTATTTTTTAATTTATTTACAAATTATTTTAGTAAAATGTTTTATAAGTATTTTTTTTATAATAATTTTAGTATTTATATTAAATTTTATTATATCAAATATCACATTTTTAGCTGTATAAATAAACTTTAAAAAAAATTGTAAAAAATTATTTAAATATCTAATTTTTCATATAATAATTGCCCCAATATGACCCCGATGTCAGGTATGTCACGTCCTCATACAAAATGTCGGCTTAAGTTTTAAATTAAAAAAATAAAAAGTAAAAATCGCATTGTACTAGAACATATATCAATTTCTAATACAATTATGTATTATTTATATAATTTGAATGGATATTAAATTATATACGTGAATTTGAATGGATCATAAATTTACCTTTAACATAAAAAATTACCACATTGAATTTCCAAATTAAGTAAAATTTTAAACATATTTACTCTTTACTAAAGTCAATACCATTTCCTAAATCAAAGGAAAAGAGTTAATTCAACACAAACAATCAAAATCCAAAATCTTTTAATATTTCTTTTAATTAAATATTTGTAAAATGAATTTATACTTACTTCAAAGCTATGGTAAATAAATAAAAATATATATAAACTAGATGTATGGTAAATAAATAAAAATTCTTTTTATATTTATTCTATAAACCTTTTTATATTTTAAAAAAAATTAAAAAGAGGTTTTATTTAGATGAAGCCTATGGGACGAATGGGACAAATTAATATTGATACCATGGGTAAATAAATAAATATAAAAGAGGTATAAAAAAGTATGATAAATAAATAAATAAATATAAAATATATATAAAGAGGTATGGTAAATAAGTAAATATAAAAGAGGCATAAAGAGGTAAGGTAAATAAATAACAATATATCAAATAGGATTATAAATAAAAATGTAATTATATAACAAGCCTATGGGCCAAATACCATAGTAAAGAAAAGGGGTATGGTAAATAAATAAAAATATAAATAAACTAGAGGTATGTTAAGTAAATAAAACCTATTTTCATATTTACTCCATAATATGCTTTATATTTACAAATATTTATGTTCATTAGTTTACATAACTAAGAAGAAAGAGAGAGAGAGAGTTATAAGGGAGAGATGGAGAGAGAGTGTGTATGTTTATGGGTGAGATAAAGAGACAAAGTAAGATGTATGGAAAGAAGGGGGAGAGAAGAAGTGAGAAGGAGAGAGGGAGGGATATAGTAATGTAGTTGGAGAGAGAGGGGGGTGGAAAGAGAGAGAGAAAGAAAGGGATGGGGGAAGAGAGAGGATTAGAGAGAGAGAGAGAGAGATGGAGGGAGAGAGAGGATTGGAGGGAAAAGATAGAGAGAGAGAGGTGGGAGATAAAGGGAGAGAGAGGAGGAGAGTGATGGGGCAAGAGAGAGTATTGGAGAGAGAGAGAGAGAGAGAGAGAGAGATCAGGGAAGAGAAAGGGATTTAGGGGAGAGAGAGAGAGGAAGGACGAGAGAGAGGACTTGAGAGAGAGGAGGAGAGAGGGATCGATAAGAGAGATGGAGTTGGAGGGGGAGAGATGTAGGAAATAAGAAATATAGAGAGTGAGAAGTGGAGAGAGAGGAGTGACAAGAGAGAGACAGAGAGAGAGCGTGTGTGTTTGGGGCTGAGATAAAGAGACAAATAAGGAGAGATGGAGATAAGGGGGGAGAAGGAGATATAAGGAGAGAGGGAGGGATATAGTAACATAGTTGGTGGGTGAAGAGAGAGAGAGGGAGAGAGAGATGGGAGAGAAAGGGAAAGAGAGGAAGGAAGAGAGAGGATGTGAGAGAGTGGAGAGAGGGAGGGAAAAAGAGATGGACTTGGAGGGGGAGGAGGAGAGAGGTAAGAAGAAAGAAATAGAGAGAGAAAGGTGGAGAGAGAGAGAGAGAGAGAGAGAAAGTGATAAGGAAGATGGAGAGAGAGGGTGAGAGGGCGAAGATATAGTGATTTCAGTGTATATGTTGGTTTCTAGAGAGAGAGAGAGAGAGTGATAAGGAATATGGAGAGAGAGGGAGAGAGGACAAAAGGAGGAAAGAGAGATATTAATGGGGGAGAGGGAGAGAAGGGGAAGATAGAGATATAGATGGAAGGTGAAGAGAGGGAAGAAGAGAGAGATGGGGAGAGGGGGTGATTGAAAAAGAGATTGATATATATGGAGTACGAGAGCATGTGTGTTTAGGGGGCTGAGATAGAGAGACAAAAAAGAATAGATGGAGGGGGATATAGATATGGATGGAGGGTGGAGAGAGGGAGGAGTATTTCTCGCACTAGATGGATTGATATAAGTGGAGATGGTGATTTCTAATCCTATTTGATTATTTGCACTAGATGCATTGATTTTAGTGTAGATATTTATTTCTAATGATATTTGATTACTTGCACTAGATGCATTGATTTCAGTAGGTGCTGATTTCAGCAGGTTTGATTTCTTGCACCAATGTGTTGATTTAATTTGATGCTCATCATAATTATATTCGATTAATTGCACTAGATGACTTAATTTCAATGTAGATATCCTCTAACCTATTTATTGTTTTAAAATGTCTAAATGCATTTATTTCACATAGGATGGCGATTTCTAATCCTATTTGATTTCTTTGAGTAAATGCATTGATTTTAGTGTAGATGTTGGTTCCTAGAGAGAGAGAGAGAGTGAGTGATAAGGAAGATGGAGAGAGAGAGAGAGAGGACAAAAGGAGGAAAGAGAGATATTAGGGGGGGAGAGGGAGAGAAGGGGAAGAGAGGGAAGAAGAGAGAGATGGGGAGAGAGGGTGATCGACAAAGAGAATGATATATATGGAGTGCGAGAGCGTGTGTGTTTAGGGGGGTGAGACAGAGACAAAAAAAAGAGATGGATGGGGATATAGATATGGATGGAGGGTGGAGAGAGGGAAGAATATTTCTTGCACTAGATGGATTGATTTAAGTGGAGATGGTGATTTATAATCCTATTTGATTATTTGCACCAGATGCATCGATTTTAGTGTAGATATTTATTTCTAATGATATATGATTACTTGCACTAGATGCATTGATTTCAGTGTAGGTGATGATTCCTAATACTATTTGATTGCTTGCACTCGATGTGTTGATTTCAATTTAGACGTCGATTTATAATTATATTTGATTGCTTGCACTAGATGCATTGATTTCAATGTAGATTATCTCTAATCCTATTTGATTGTTTGCACTAAATGCATTGATTTCAGTGTAGATGGAGATTTCTAATCCTATTTGATTGCTTTGAGTAAATGCATTGATTTCAGCAGAGATGTTGGTTTCTAATCTTATTTGGTTGATTGCATTAGGTGCATTGATTTCAATGGTGGCAGTTATTTTCTAATCTTATTTGATTGCTTGCATTAAATGCATTGATTTCAATGTATATGTTGATTTATGATTTGATGTAATTGGATATATGACGGTACATTAATTTTAAAGTGATTGGATTAACAATATGCATTGATTTTAGTGTAAGCACAAAAAGTTATTAACAATGTAGATTGATTTTTTTGTTATAGTAATTTAAGCTATTAATATTGGAGAGCGAGAGAGACAAGGTATCATGTTTACTACAACAGATCGAGCTAAAGATTTAAATGGTTTACGATTTAATTTTCTTTTTCATATAATCGATATGAAAAGATAACAAAAATAACAAGGGAGGAAATAAGAATAGTAGAAAAAAATAGTTTGAGATTGATTGTAACATGAGTACGTTCTTATTATTCACATTTTCTATCTTTCAACACTATTATTGTCAGTTTTCATTTAAAAAAAATATTTCATCATTTTTCATCATTATAGTTATTAACAATAATTATCATCTCAACGAACGAGGTAACTAAGAAAATTTAAAATTAAAATGACCAAGTTAATCTCAGAAATATTTAGCATATTTTAAATGATTATATTAATATTTGATATATTTACATATTATTGATAAAATTAATCATATCTTTGATAGATTTTCCTTGGCAGCACACGACTGAAACTAGCCTAGATCCATCTTATGCACTAGATGGATTGATTTAAGTAGAGATGGTGATTTATAATCCTATTTGATTATTTTCACTAGATGCATCGATTTTAGTGTAGATATTTATTTCTAATGATATATGATTACTTGCACTAGATGCATTGATTTATGTTCATGTCAATTTATAATTATATTTGATTACTTGCACTAGATGACGTAATTTCAATGTAGATGATTTCTAATCCTATTTGATTGTTTGCACTAAATTCATTGATTTCAGTGTAGATGGCGATTTCTAATCCTATTTGATTTCTTTGAGTAAATGCATTTATTTCAGTGTAGATGTTGGTTCCTAGAGAGAGAGAGAGTGAGTGATAAGGAAGATGGAGAGAGAGAGAGAGAGGACAAAAGGAGGAAAGAGAGATATTAGCGGGGGAGAGGGAGAGAAGGGGAAGAGGGGGAAGAAGAGAGAGATGGGGAGAGAGGGTGATCGACAAAGAGAATGATATATATGGAGTGCAAGAGCGTGTGTGTTTAGGGGGGTGAGATAGAGACAAAAAAAAAGAAATGGATGGGGATATAGATATGGATGGAGGGTGGAAAGAGGGAAGAATATTTCTTGCACTAGATGGATTGATTTAAGTGGAGATGATCATTTATAATCCTATTTGATTATTTTCACTACATGCATCAATTTTAGTGTAGATATTTATTTCTAATGATATATGATTACTTGCACTAGATGCATTGATTTCAGTGTAGGTGATGATTCCTAATACTATTTGATTTCTTGCACTGGATGTGTTGATTTCAATTTAGACGTTGATTTATAATTATATTTGATTTCTTGCATTGCTTGCACTGGATGTGTTGATTTCAATTTAGACGTCGATTTATAATTATATTTGATTTCTTGCACTAGATGCATTGATTTCAATGTAGATTATTCCTAATACTATTTGATTGTTTGCGCTAAATGCATTGATTTCAGTGTAGATGTTGGTTTCTAATCTTATTTGATTGATTGTATTAGGTGCATTGATTTCAATGTAGAAGTTATTTTCTAATCTTATTTGATTGCTTGCATTAAACACATTGATTTCAATGTATATGTTGATTTATGATTTGATGTAATTGGATATATGACGGTACATTAATATTAAAGTGATTGGATTAACAATATGCATTGATTTTAGTGTAAGCACAAAAAGTTATTAACAATGTAGATTAATTTTTGTGTTATAGTAATTTAAGCTATTAATATTGGAGAGCAAGAGAGACAAGGTATCATGTTTACTACAACAGATCGAGCTAAAGATTTAAATGGTTTACGATTTAAATTTTCTTTTCATATAATCGATATGAAAAGATAACAAAACTAACAAGGGAGGAAATAAGAATAGTAGAAGAAAATAGTTTGAGATTGATTGTAACATGAGTACGTTCTTATTGTTCACATTTTCTATCTTTCAACACTATTATTGTCACTTTGCATTTAAAAAAAAATATTTCATCATTTTTCATCATTATAGTTATTAACAATAATTATCATCTCAACGAACTGAGGTAACTAAGAAAATTTAAAATTAAATTGACCAAGTTAATCTCATAAATATTTAGCATATTTAAAATGATTATATTAATATTTGATATATTTACATATTACTGATAAAATTAATCATACCTTTGATAGATTTTCCTTGGCATCACACGACTAAAACCAGCCTAGATCCATCTAACATCTCAAAAATATACAAAAATTTTAATAATCTGAAAAATGTGATGTTGATGCCTCTGACTGGAACCAGCCTAGATCCATCTAACTTTGGATCTATCATGCGCCGAGAGGGATCAAATCTCTCGAGGTGCAAACCTTTCCTGAAGTTTTGCACTCAAAAAATAGGTTTGCACCTCAAGAGATTTGATCCCTCTCGGCGCATGATAGATCCAAAGTTAGATGGATCTAGGCTGGTTATTGAAAACTAAATATAAAAAATGGGGGATTGTTGAATGCTACAATAATTGGTGACGTACTAAGTGAAATAGTTATCATTGTTAAAACAATTAAAATTTTAACAACTAAAGAAATAAGACGTAGAGATATTAGAATGTTGGAATTATATTGTAACAAAGTTACCAATCAAACGAGAAAATTACCTGGTACCCTTTTTTTTGAGGTAGCAAAAAAAAAACACTCGATTTTGAATAGTGGTGATGCGGAATCACCCTTTTTTTCGAGCATAGTTTTGGCACTTCAAATTTTCTTATTAATTTTTTTTTAATGTCATGATTTTTATGTCAATTGAAAAGTGGTGATATAAAATAACCTATTTTATTTTTTGGAGCATATTTTTTGTACTTTAAATTTTCTTTGATTTTTTTTTTTAATGTCATGATTTTCATGTTGATTTTGAAAAGTGGTGACTTTTATTGCACTTTAATTTTTTTATTTATGAAGTATGAACATTTGTTTTAAAATGTTAGTGATATTCATGCTATTTTTGAAAAGTGTTGATGCAACATCAATCCTTTTTATTTAGAGTGGTGATTTTCATATTGGTAATAAAACATAAAAATAAAATAAAAAACATGACAAAAAAAAAATCAAATATAATAAAATATAATAAAAAAAACCAATAAAAGTGTAAAAACAAACAAAAATAACTTATAAAAATAAAAAATTTAAACAACAAAAAAATTTAAAGATAAAATAATAATAATAATAATAATTCAAAAAATAAATAAAAGAAGGAAAAAAATTCAAAAAAACACATAATTTAAAGAAGAAAAAAAATTATCAAAAACATTTTTTTTTTTTTGGAAAAAAAACATAATTAAATAAAATAATTAAAATTCAAAAAATTTAATTTAAAAAAAAAAAAAAAAACAAAAAAAAACATTAAAATGAAAATTTTAAAATAATAAAACTTAAAAAAAATTATTAAAAATTTAAAAGGAAAGAACAGTTAAAAAAAATTATATATATAAAAATACATTTTCAAATAATAATAATAATAACCGAACTCATTTGTTTAATATGTATATATATATATATATATATTAAATTAAAAATAAAAATTTATTTAATGGGTCTCGGCCATTAGGCGGGGAAGAGCTTGTTGCACTTCCGACGAGTGAGCGACGTCATTTTTTTTTCATTAATTTAAATTATATTTTTAAATTTATTTGTTTTTTAACTTTATTCTTTAAAAAAAATAAAAAATTATTTCATTTTTTTAATATTTTTAATTAAAAAATAAAAAATTATTTGAAAATGTATTTTTAATATATTTATATACTTATTTTTTTATTTAAGTTTTCCTTTTAAATTTTTTTTTTTAATTGAAATTTTTATTGTTTTAACATTTTAATTTTTATTTTATTTTTAATTTTATGTTTTAATTTAGATTTCTAAATTTTAATTATTTTTTATTTTAGCATTTTAATTATTTTGTTTTTTTGAATTTAAATTATTTTTAAATTTTTTATTTCAATTATTTTATTTTATCATTTTTTAACTATGCGGTTTTTTTTATTATTATTATTTATATAACTTAAGAAAAATGTTTTGTTTTTTTTTGGGTTAATTTTTTATTTTTTTTCTTTAGATTGTGTGTTCTTTTAAATTTTTTATTTTTTTTTACAAGTGATATTTTTATCTTTAATACCATGCCTAAAAATCGTTGGAATTTTACTTTCATAAGGGTGATATTTTACCTTTAATGTCATCATTGAATTTTTAAGGCTTTTTCAGAGACATGATATTTTATCTTAATACCATATCTAAAAATCATTGGAATTTTAAAACTTTTGATATTTTATCTTTAATGTCATGTTTATTGTTGAAATTTTAAGGTTTTTCAGAGTTATGATATTTTATATTTAATGTCATTATTAAAAATTGTTGACAATTTACCCCGAAAAGAAAAAGGCATTATTCCAACATCAACACTTTTCACTTTCAAGGTGTTTTTTACACACAAAAAATTGACGACGTTATTCCAGCACCAACACTTTTCGTTTTCAAGGTCGACGTTATTCCAACATAAACACTTTTTCATTTTCAGGCTATTTTTGCACACACCAAATTGGTGATGTTATTCCAACATCAACATTTTTCGTTTTCAAGTTGTTTTTTGCACACACAAAAATTGGCTTTTACTTCCATTTTTAAAAAATGTTGAAAATTTACCCTAAAAAAAAAGGTTATTCCAGAATACAGCTTTTCGTTTTCGGGTTGTTTGTTCATGGTTTTTTTTATGTCTTTTTTGTCAGAGTTCTTGTTTTGAGGTAATAGTTATTGTTTGATCAGTAACTTTATTTTGTTTGAAATAAATCTGAATAAAGAAAAACTCATTAATTTGAAAACTTCATAACTTGCTATGCATAATAACCAAGATTATATTTGTCAGACATTATATCAGAAAGAAAGATAAAATAAATAACTATTGAAGCTTCGCATTAAGATTGACCTTTTGTGATTGGTAGAGCCACTGCTGCCAGCGGATGTCCATAGCCTCAACGAGGTTACCATTTAACCAAGTAATACTAGTATCCCATCCACTATAAATTATTCTCTTTTTAAAACCTTTATTGTTATTAATTGGAAGCCAATGTTTTGGTTTGGTAGCCATATGATGACAATTCCATTCACAAGTTATAATCATATTGAACAATTCGGCTTTTCATGAGACCTCTTGTCTTACAGTCTTAAGACTACAAGCCATTATCCTGGTTTAGTAGCGAGATGTGATAATTTCAATAGCATTAGTTCCCCATGATCATGGGAAGTTGGCTCATAATGAGACCTCTTATCTTTCAAGTTTAAATATTTTTGAATTACACTCTAAAAATGTTAATATTTGTGGATGGAGAGGTAAAACCACTCCTTAAGAGTTATGGATGACAATTGAAGTCATAAGGTGTTAATCTTTGCAATAATATTTATTTTTTTAGATACTGAAGTGACAAATCAAAGGATGACATGATCTTTCAATGAAGTCGGTTATAAAATATTCACAAGATAATGCAGAAAAAGGTATTAGAGTTTAGAATAGGTCAAATACTAAATTTTGATGTAATAATTTATTTCTAAATAATTTCCTTTAATTGATAAATTTCATATTAATGATGAGAGAATGTGATTACAGAAACCCAAAATACAAATTCAAAAGAGTATTATTTAACATAATTAGCCTAAGAACATTGATATGTACATATGATTATTTACATATTTACAATTATAATATGGGTTCTTCAAGAAAAATATTTTTTCAATATTTTCCCATTCACAGGAAGAGAATATCTCTTACCCTGTAAATCTTGGAAAATAAAAGTGGATGGGCCAAGATTTTCAATGATCTCAAAATGGACCGAGCCAAAGTTCTGAAACTTTGTATGCTTTCCTTTTTCTTCATGGGCTTTATCCCATTTCAGAACCAAGTCACCAATTTCAAAAGTTTTATTACCTACTGAACTTGCATCAAACCAAGACTTAACCGTATTCTGATGTTGGGTATAAATATGTTTGGATTTTTCTCCTCCGTCTTCTAGTTTCAGGATTTGAGATAATCTTAATTGTAAATAAGAGCAAGGTTTTTCCTCAATATATTACACTAGGGCTAGTGAAGGTAAAGCTAAATTAGGGGGAAATACAACTTCTTTTCCATATACTAATTGATAGGGAGAAGTTCCTAAATAAGCTTTATGAGTAATCCTATCAGCCCATAGAGAAAAAATTAAAACCTTATGCCAATTCTTTTCGTTATCATCAATAGTTCGCTTGATAATTATTAAAGAGGTTTTTATTGGTGGATTTAGCTAATCCATTTCTTGGAGGATAGTAATTTGCATAATACCTAAGTTTAAAACCTATTTTAATGAAAATTTAGTAATATCATTACCCAAAAAGTAGTGTTATGCAGGAAAATCCCTTCTTCGAAAAGAAGTGATCCCTCTAGCCCAATGAGTGGGTCTAGTAACAAAAGTGACAAAGAATACAAGCTTTATTAGTTTAACATCGAAATAATATGAGAGAGGGAGATGGCCTACCTCACTCCTATGCGCTTGTTTCCTCGATGTCGATGTCGATCCTTTCACTTCCAAGATCGTTCATCTCTATGCCTTCTATGTCTAAATACTTACAAAAAATATCATGCAACAACAAACGAAAGAGACATTGCATATATATATTTCAAAGTAAACCACATGATGTATAAAGGAGTATCATGCTAAACCAATTAATATTAACAATTTCATGGGAATTAAAACATAATTTTTATTATTAAGTAAACAAAGGGAATCTTACAACTGGTGCCTTGATTTTGGAGGCCTCCTTCAAAATGGAAATCCAAGTCCAAGCTAAGCTCTTCAATCTCCTCTCATTTCTCTTCAAATTGACAGCATATAGGCGCAATCAAGCAGAAGAATGGAAACCAGCAATGACCAAACAAGACTCACTAGCATGGCACTCTTATATATTAGAGTTGGAGAGGTTATGGATCCACAAATGAGGGGGGAGTCCTTATATCAAAGGGGAAAATCTTTGGAGATAAGATCAAAGGTTCAAAATGGGAGAAATCAACTATATCCTCAAGAAACAAGTACCATACTTGCTTTCTCGAGAGGTCTAGAGGATGAAGATTCTACTCCATTTTTGGAGAACTTACCTGAAGAGGACCAGCATGGCTTAATTGTTGAATTCCTATGCTGACATCGCTTTTCACAGGTCAGAGACAGGGTTACAAGCACAAGGTTGTTTAGGGGATAAGCGTGTTGGGCTTTCAAATCGGGGTTTTTTACAAAATGTGTAAAAAAGGCTTCAAGGCATTTCTCTTTTAGGTCTTCAGGGATATTTTAAGCATGTTATCCAAGCTGAATAAGTTTTCACAGCTTTTGTCGCTTTGCGACGTTTGTGGCATGATCGACACAAAAGGTGAAACTTAGGATATGCAGTGAGGAATGTGAGAAAATATTGTGTAACAAGTATGAATTTTTATAAAAAATGATAGCATTATGAAGTCCAAACCTAGTGATTATGTTCTAATCAATAAAATCCATGACAATTTCAGAGTTGACCACCTTTAAGGGTATTGCTTCCACCCACTTGGTGAAATAATCTATAGCAGTTAAAATATATTTGTGTTGTTTAGAAGAATTTGGAACAATCTCACCTATAATATCCATCCCCCATTTTTCAAAATTTTGTTCAATATTGACTGGTTGCAGAGGGAAGGTTGACTTCTTCTCCCTTCCTAAAGTTGTTTGGAATATTTTTCATTTTCTTACATTAGCATGTGTGTCCTTAAACAAAGTCGACCAATAATAACCAACATGAAGGATTCTGTGAGCAGTGGTATCTCCACTATAATGTCCACCATTTGGTTCATCATGTAATTCCTGCAAGACCTTTTCAGCTTCAAGCTTTTCTAAACATCTAAGTAAGACAGAACCATAAATTCTTCTAAACAAAAATTATTAACAAGTTGATATTGGTTGGATTTAAGTCTTATCACTCTCTTTTTCTTGTAATCGAGTTCAACTGGTGCATAACCATTTTCAAATAGAAAATTAAATCAGCATACTCAGATTTAGTATCAGCGAGGCATACCTTTGAGACTTGAACATTATTACATGAATCTTCTTCTGCTGAATTATCAAATGCTCCAGTTATTAACCTACAAAAACCTTGACCTCTAAACTTTTTAGTTGGTTTAATTTCTAGGTCATATTCTTGTAAGGTTGTAACCAAATTAGCTATATTTTCTCCTAAATCTCTCTGGATACGCAATTTTCTAACCACTGGGAAAAATACAATCACTTTTGTATGTGTTTTCAAGGGAAAATCTCTAAATTTATTTACTAACTTAAAGACTGCAAAAGCTTTTTTTTCCACTTCCGAATAATTCAATTCTGCTCCTTGTATATTAGAACTGAAGAAGGAAATAAGAGCTTCAACTTGCTCTTCATTTGGTTGAGTTAAAATTGGTGCATACGACTATTCAGTGGAAAAAGTGTATAAGACAAATTCCTTAGAAAAATCAATTGATGATAATGAAGGAGCATATATTATAGCTTGCTTTATCGATTCAAAAGATGTTCTTTCAGTTTGTCCACATTTGTATATTGTCTTCTTTTTAATGATATTTTATAAAGGCATAACAATATGTGAGAAATATGGAACAAAACATTTAACTGAATTAAAGTTGGCCAAGAAAGGATTGCATAGACTTTTTATTATGAGGTAAGGGAATTTCATAAATAGCCTTAAATATTTATGGATATATACTAATCCCTTATTTTGAAATAATAAAGCCTAATTTTTTTCCCTCACTAAGAGAAAAGAATGAATTTTTAGGATTTTAAGAAATCCCAAACTTTCTACATCTTTCAAAGATCTTTTTTAAATCATTAATATGGCTATTCTTGTCTTTTGAATAGATTGTAATTTCATCTAAATAAACCAAAACTGGTTTTTTAATAAAACATCTAAAAGAAATGTCCATAGCTTGTTGGAAGGTATCTCCAGTGTTAATCAATCCAAAAGGAATCTTCTAATATGCGTATATTCCCCACTTGGTCCTGAATGTGGTTTTTAATTTATATTAAGGATGCACAAGAATTTGATTATACCCTGAAAAACCATATAAGAATGACATCAGTTCAGAACCTGCAACAAAGTGTAATATTTTCTCCATTGGTGGTAAAATAAAATTGTCCTTTTCACTTACTCTACTCAAATTTTTAAAATCAATACAAATTCGAATGTCTCCATTCTTCTTACTAACTAGAACTAGATTTGAAACCCACTTTGAATGTCTAACCAGAAAAATAATTTTGGCTTTTAGTAATTTATTCAACTTGATCTTGATTTGAGTTTCAATATTAGGATGAATTTTCCTAAGTTTTTTTTCAACAGGTTTTACATCAGGAAGCATGGGTATATTATGTAGAATGATATATGTATCATATGCTTTTAAATCATTGTATCTCCACGAAAAAATGTCCTTGTATCTTGTTAACAAAGGTATCAAATCAGATCTTTCGTTAGGAGAAATTCCAAGGCCTAAATTGATATTTTTGGGTTTTTCATTAGACCCTATATTAACCAATTCAAATATTAAGGTACTGCTTTGGATTTTACAGTTGGTGAATTTATTGAACGTATATTTCAAATCATATACTAGTGCTCCAATTTTACAACAGGCTTTGGAAAATAATTTTCTTCAGAAGACTTATTAAGTTTCTTATCATGTTCATCTTCATCAATAATTTGATCTCGCCATAACCTTCAGAAGTTAAAAAATTTATAATATCATTATCATCATTGAATAATCTCCAATTAGTAATGTTATCGGTAATGGAGGTGTGAAAAATCAATTCAATTGAAAACCTATCAGGACTGAAGTATTTTGGTGGTATGATCTTTGATGAAACAGTAGCTAAGAGATAAACATTGGCATTTTGTAATCTGGGAACTGGAATTCTATTGAATGATGTGAAATGAGTAATCAACTCTTGAACCAAGGTTTGATAATGTTTCAGATGATTGGAAACACAATGAATATTATTCCTTACTTGCCTAATAACAATTTCTGAATCACCATAAACTTTAAGATATTTGACATCACTATTGATATGTTTTTGTAAGCCCTGAATTAGTGCTTCATATTCAGCAGTGTTATTAGTACAATCAAATTCAAATCTGCATGCCAGCATAGTTTTCTCTCCATTCAGATTAATTAAAATGCATCCGGCCATTGCACCATCACTGGACTTTGATCAATCAAACTAAAGAATCCAAAACAATTCATCACTCTCATTTACACTATTATATACAATATTAATACATCTTCATGAATTTCTTTGTGAGAAATTTTCAACTTGTGATAAAATAGAATCAACGGGAAAAGAAGAATTAAAAGTTGGGAAACTATCAAATAATAATTCTAAAGAAAAAATATTGTTTGTGAAAAATATTGGTTCATTCTCCTCATCCAAATCAATCACAAAGTATTTCATGTGCTTTTCCCTATCCACACAAATTTGATTGGGTTTTTCATTATAAGGGAGCCTCAATTGTGACCAATTTGTTGCAAAGTAACCATGTAGTTTTTCAGACCAATCCCTGCTTAGGATCAAACCATAAAACTCAGGGATATCAGCAACCAATATACCAATTATTTGAAAAACCTTTGAGTTTGAAGATAGTATAATTAGGATATTATTCACTTCTCTTAACACTTTGACTTTGTTGAGATTCAACAAGATGATGAGCTTAGTGAAAAGAGTCGCCTTCACTAAGTGGACCCATAGGCTATTTTTGGAGCAAGTCTATTTTTAGACTATGTCTATTTTTAGACATGGTGACCATATTTCAGAAGTTACAGGATGTTATTTGTGGATGGTTGATCAAGTTGGAAAATTAGATGAAATTATATTTTTAGAATATTGGGCAAAGTATATTTATAGATCTTCGATCTAAAAATAGAAGTGTCGATTATTATTAGCTCTTAATAATAATCTGACAATAAACAACAACTTATTCTCTTGGAGCACTTAGTTTCAATGCACAGATTTGGAAAATAAGTGGGCTGAAGTAATTACGCAATTCCTAGGGTTTACTAGTGGTTCATGCATGGAGGACTCAGTTAGAACTAAAGTGGAAAAGTTATGACAGAGTTGGAAGAGTAGTTCATGGAGTTGTTATTCAGTTTAACTCAATTATTGGAGTTAAACTCAGTTGAGCTAGTTGTATCTAGTCTAACTGAATGATACACTAGTGAGAGTGGAGTGAATTAATTATTTAATTAATTCACAAATAATAACTCATTAATCAACTGAACAATACAGCAGTTAACTACAGTTCATGTCAGTTCCAGTGGAGACCCGGTGGAGAGATAGGTGAAAGGGTAGGATGGACTATCTATTGTGACTATAGTGATGCATTGATTGCATCACACACACATTGGAGTTTCCAATGAGGATTGTGCAGTCAAGGCAAGGTTTATTCGAATTCATTTAGAGCTATTCTTCAACAGGGATTGCGTAGTGGAGGAAGGCTAGCAGGTGGAAAGAAATCGGTGCATGGATTTGCAGTTTTCTCCTGATTAGTGTGTGACGATTGATTGTACTGAGATCTTGATGTAATAAGATTTGTATGAGATTTTTACATGATCTCCATGATACATAATATATGACAATTCGGGTTTTTAGATTCAGGCTTTCCCGTTAAACAATTGTGTTATGTGCGATTATTTTTATTGCTTCATGTGTTTGCAATTGAATGTTTAATTTCCGCAAAAGATTAACAGTGGAAGAATTATGTATTTAGCAAGAAGATAAATATTGTTAGATCAGGAGAATCTGGACATATACATGCATCTTGTATATAATTTCTACAGAATTTTGTTCTGTCTAATTGGACAATTTTCACAACGGTCTTTTGAGTTGTAACATTCAATTTTAAACACACTGAATAGGGTGTGATATTGGAAGAGGCACCTGAATCCACTAAAAAATTGTAAACATTTTTGTTAAATATTTAAAAAGTATAAAAAAATGAGGTTTGTGAGAGTTAGATCTATCTCCAATTAAGATCACATCCGAATGATCAATTTTAAATATAGGGACATTTGTGGGTTTATGTTTTCCCTTTGAGGCTTTTTAAGTGACAGTAGTTGAAGGCAATGGAGATGCAGGACCAACATTCAACTCATTAAGAAACAATTTATGTTATTGTTTTATTTTACTGACCTCCTACAAAGAAATATTAGCTTTAGTCTCTTCAATTTCCTCTACATTATTATATTCAATGCTATCAGAAACTATAAAAGTTTTTGATGATGTAGATGAAAGTGGAGGAGACTTAGAAGTACTTAGAGAAGGATTAGAAAACCGAGTAGGGGTCTTTTTAGATGTTCATTTCTCTTTAGTTGAGTGAGTATTATTTTTTTTACTTTTACTTGATGAAGCAGTGTCAACTGGTCCTTTGCTTCTAGTACTCGCTGGCAAGGCTTCCTCTTCTACTTCATTCTCTGAACTAGTTAGAATAAAGTCTCATTAACCATGACCTTCGAATATTTCTTCTTCTTGTTCATCATAGAGGCAGATGCTTCCTCCTCTTATTCTTCATCATCAAATTTTGCATTTTATATTTCGGCAGGTGGTGGATATCATGAAGGTTGATTCCTTTTAAAAGTTCTGAAAGATTTCCTTGAGGATTCAACAACTTGATTTTTAATTTCAACCATCTCATTGGACATTGTCTTCATCACTTTCTGTAAGCCTTCCAAGTCAAAATGGTTTTTAGAAAAAATATTCTTGGAATCCTCTTTAAAGGTCGCTTTATTAGTTTGTTTTATTTCTTCGATGAAAGACTTATTTTCAAGAGCCATAACTCTTTTCTCAATAGATAGAGCTTATTTCATGTTATCTAAAAGTATTGTTTTCTGGGCCCTACCTACAATCATGGAAAATTTTGAAGGAAGAGCATTGATATACCATTTAATTTGAAAATATACACCAGGTTTGGAGGTAGTTGGGATTTTATTTAATAATTTATTGAATCTTGAATTAAAGTCTTTGATTTTATCATTTGGGGTAGTTTTAAGATTTGATAAATCGTTAATAAAAGTAGAAATTGTTTGATCATACCTAAAAAAATTCAAAATTTGTTCTTCAAATGTATCACAATTTTTTATTGATCCAGTTGGCAAAGAGAAGTACTAAGACCATGCAGATTCATCAACTGTGTAAGGGAATAGTCTACAAACTACATCTTCCTCTAAAACTCCATTAAGATTGATTTCCAACATAGAATTGTGAAGGTGTTCCTCTACAGGTAAACCATCATCTAGGTTATATTTAGGCAACCATATTTCTGGATGCTTAGGAAGAGGATGTAAAGGTGGTGGCATTGCAACTAATCTTGGGTTATTCCATGGTCTGTTGGCCATTATGAGAGTATTAGGTCCAGAAGAAGTTGTACTTGATGAATAGGCTCTAGAAAAATTGACAGTTGAATAATTTTCCCCTGTAGTACTATTGTTTATAATAGTACTAGTTGTCTGTGAGAGAGGAAGGTGAGTGGAAGAAGGAGATAGAGGGTTATAGGAGGAAGGCAAAGGAGAATGAGGAGTGGGGTTGACAGAAGAATTAGGAGGTGGAGAAGATGATATAATCCCACTAACTGAAGACTCAGTTTCTAAAGTATTTATATTCATCCTATGAGTGGGCAATGGAAATTCAAAAGGCTTGACTCCAAGATTTTCACTCTAATATCTAGTTAAAACTCTAGAAGATTGAAGATATGAAGTAGCACTTCCTTCAGATAAATCAAGTTGAGAAGTTTTTCTTCAAAAATATAAATTCCTTCCAATCTCTGAATTGAATTTTGTAACTTGGGATATTTTTTGAGTGGCTATGTCTGAGTAGAGGTTTTTCCAATCAGTTTTGTAAGTGAGTTAGGAGATTAAGTGGTTGGTTCAGCAACTTTAGATATAGAACTAGGATATTTAGAATGAGATCTTGAAGTTGGTGGGGATTTTGAGGGATGAAGACTCTCTTTAGTTTTAGGAGAAGACTTTGTTATCATTCATATTCAAATGGCCCTCCTTCTAGTGCCAAAAATGTTGATGGTTCTAGATGATTGCATCAACAGTGGGGATAACCACCCAGTTAAGACCTTAGAACATATCCTTTTCCATTTGGGATGATCGATCCGACAGGAATTATGGGACCAGTTTCCCTTTCTATAAGATAATAGGAAATTAAGTAAATAAATATATAATGATCTAATATAACAAGAAAATGAAATAGGAATTAATATAATATTATTTATCTATCCCGGTAAAGTTGATGATATATGTGTTTAGAAATATTTCACAATTATCATAATGATATAGATCATCATGTAATTATGAATATAACTCCAAAAGAGAAAACTAATTTAATTAAATAGTTAATTAAATTAGTTGTTTAATCATCACACATATTGAGATATCGTTATTCACATATAATTAGTAGATTTCAATCAAACACATCAATAGTGATAATGAAAGATCGCTTTAACACATATATTGTGAATCATAACAAAAATATCATTGTACTCTAAGCAAATAGATAGATAAAGGATAATAGTATCCAATAAACCATTGATATACTTATCATAGAAAGGTGGTGGTTCAGCTTCAAATTATGAAAAACTTAGTTACAATAGTGTAGCTTAAGCTTTTACAAAAATTCAAAAATCAGTCTCTATCACTGAGAGACAACTTATAGTTTCTTTACAAAAGGCTAAAGATAGAAAACAAAACAATCCTTCAATTGGTTTTCAATAGAAAAGTAATAAAGGAACAAATTAGAACATAGTTATAACAATATCATATGCTTAGGAGGAATAATATCCTGCGATGTGTTGTCAAAAATCAAAGATATCGATCAGATTCTTTAGTTCTGGTGGGGACTTCGGCTGAATCCGAATTTGGTTGGTGAAGGTGGCATCTCTTAATGCTAGCAGCATTTGTGTGGTGGTATTTGATAATCTTCAAAGCATTAGCCACTAACTATGTGTTTTTACCAATAATTTCCAATGGAGCTCTAAGTTGATCTTGGTTAATTGATCAATAATATCGAACCTTTTCTTGGAAGATTCCTACCACGTCTTTGTCAAGAACTTTATGTTGGGTAAGGTGCATTCGGAGCAACTATAAATGAGATTGGACTTAAGTAAATTATCAATTATTTCCTCAATAATACTATTATAAATATCTTAAGCCTAGAAAACTTGCTTCTGTTTGCTTTATGTGAATTTCCCATTCCGTGAAAATGATTTCTTTATGATTTTATTCAATTTTAGGCAGATTGGTCGATCTACCTTCTTCACCTCCTATCAAGTTAGGAAACCATAATTTTTTCCTCTATCTCCTCAAAGAAATTTTTAATATCAAAAAGCTTATTGACTAAGGATTATATAGCCTTACACTGATCATGAATAATTGTCAATTTTTTGCAAAAGACTGTTTGTTGTTGGGAAAGAAGAGTGTTTAGCTCTTTAGCCTCTTTCTTGAATTCTGCTAACTTTGGGTTGGCACTTAAATGTTGAATTATTTTCTGAATTTCCTGAATCTGTACATATTTGGCCTTTATATCTACATTATGTTGAATATTAAGAGAATCGAATCCCTGTTGAAGCTCTGTCATCTATGATTCCCATTGTTCTGCAATTTATTTTTTTTCAATTTCAATACATAGTTCTAATAGAACAATTCTCTCCTCTTTCTCCTTAAGTTGTTGTTGTACTTATGTTTCTTTATCAATGGTATTTGAGGCATAAGCACCTGTAAATTGTGTAATTTTGACTAATTCCTCTATTGGGGTGGTTGAAGATCCTTTCCACAATACTTGAAAAGATGTGTTACCAGGGACCAATGCATGGGACTGATCAAGATTTCTCTTTTTCCTTTCCCTTTTTACTACATCCTTCTGCTGAGGACTGTAGAATATGTCCAATGGAGGAATTTTTTCAATCTTCAAAACCACCTTATATAACGAAAATGCTAGTATGATTTCTATATCTCTATCCTTTGAAGGTCCTTAGTATCTTTCACTATTTTGACAGTTTGTTCAGGAGTAGTTTGAACAGCTTGACTATATGCTAGTATGATTTCTATATGTCTATCCTCTGAAGGTTTGTTGAGGAGTAGTTTGAACAGCTTGGGAATCATCAGTCTTAAAATTTAAAGCTTGACTATATTATTTCCACATTTATTCCAACTTAGTATCAAGCACAACTTCATCTATTTGAGAAGAAGAAGAGGCAACTATTGTTTTTCCTTGAGAGGAATCAACTCACTATGTGAGATCAATTATATCATCATTAACAATTTTCTCTTGACAAACCTGTAATGAATGCATAGGAATATTTACCATCCTAGAGGCTATGTATTGGATAAACTGATTCATTTCCTGAGGAGTTAATTTTTTCTTTGCATACCATATCACCATAGAATAAGAAGAAACCTTTTCAAATAGATCATCACACTTGTCAGGTTCATGTATGAATTGTCCAATGCTCTGTGTTGTTGTGATATTATTGACAACAAGATTAGGATCATATTGCCTATTTGGTACAATAGGAAAATTCAGATCTTGAATAGCTTGTATCTCAATCATTGCATGTTTGTAATTTTCCAAATCATATATGCCAAAGTGGGCTCAAAAAGGATGCCATATGTTTTTATTATCTTCTTTAAGGAATTTGGAAATGCCATTTCCCATATCACATTATTTTATCTGGGACAAAAAATGGCAGAACATGAAGGTTTGCTAAACTTCCATATACTCTGATATAGGTAATGACTCCTCACCAAACCATCTTCCTACTTGCAAAAGATCATTTTCAGCCTCTGGAGATATTCGGGGTGCTTTGGTTTCAAAGATGACCTAATAGATTGGAAACATGACCCTGTGGCAGATCTTATATAAATGTTGATGGTACTTTGAATATCATAGAATATCATGATAAATATGGATGGGAGTTGGGTCTTGTAGAGTCCATTTCCAACCCATAGATGAAAAATCCATAGAAAAACATAAATCATCCATGACATATTTTCAGAAACTCTATGATTACTTCTAAAGGCTGGAATATGAGTAGTTAAACTATCAAAAAGTATCTTTTCGCAATCAAAGATAAACCCTTTTGAAGCCCCATCCATTAGAAGTACCCAATGATCAAAAAAAAAATTTACATTTGGCATTGCATAGATTCTACACATCATAACAGCAATTTGAGAATAAGGTCCAGCAAGAGAATCAACAGCATACTTACCATTGTCTTCTCTTTTATGGTTGTTTTAATCTTTCCTCCAACCTATAATTCAATCTTATTCATGTCCATGCTCGTTGAGGAATGCTTCAATATATTCTTTGTCGTATGTCAATTTTGGTTCACGCAGATGATACATTTTTCTGCAAATCTTCACTAGTGAAAGACCCAATGACCGTGCCTTTCCCTATAAAAAACCTCCTATCATTAATATTCAAATTATCTACAACCCACCAAACCATATTAGTATAAGGTATAATTTTGGGTTGGGCTACAATTTTATGTAGTAAGGAATTCACTGCATCACTGAAGGTAGTCTCTCAAATTAGGGAAGAATCTTCGATAGTTACTATTCTTTTAGTGACTCTAGGTTTTTCATCCCTGAAACATTGATACATCACTTCCCATGAAGAATGTATAGAATCCCTTGTGCAACTGTATCAGAGAATAATCTTATAGAAGGGGCATTTTCACCTTTATTTTCAACTATGGGAGTAGCAGGTTGTCGTTGTACAGGAACTTTATTTTTCCCTTTCCTGCCTTTAACATTTCTTCAGTATTCATGGAATCGGAGTGCACCTATAACAAAATCACAGAGATGAGCAAGAAACTTTCTCTTGCCGATACTTAGCACCAAAAATATAATCCATAGCATTAATTCTTTCCCCTTAATCCAATCTTCATAATTGAGGTGAATTAAATGTAAGCTTTTAGAATCTAGAGAACCATTATACCCACATTATCAAGCATTGAATGTACAAGTGAGAAACCACGTGGGCTAGGCATATCACTTCATTGGATGAATTATATCAGGAGAATTATATTTAAGAGTTATGATAACTCAAATCTTTGATATGAAGAAGTTTTGATATTACAATGGTTATGAGGAATTCAAAAAAAAAAAACTTCGATAAATGAAGTACAAGAATATCAGGAGTTTTATATCGGGAGTTCTCATAAATCACCCCAATAAAATAGTTCTGATGTGAAAGAGTTCTAATATGAGTATTAAAATATATGAAAAGGGTATCAGAGGTAATAGATAGAATATTGGAGGTGTTGTACCTTAAGAGACAATCTGTTAGCTGTGATAAGGAATCTGTGCTTAAGACATTTATATAGTTATGTCACAGAAATATTGGTCTTTGTTTAATCACCTTCAAATATTTATCATTAAACACTCAAAGATCAAATATAATAAATGTTCCACAATGCTATTATCTACTGATATAGAATGGAATGATGAGAAGAATATGTAAGAAGAAGCCCAAACTGATATGTTGTTGTACAAAATATATCACCTCAAACTCCAGAAGAATTATAAGGAAAGAAACAGTTAAAATGAAGGAGCACCTATTAGGGATTTTAACTCTTATTTACACAAGTAAAAAGAGACCTGCAACTTCATTACTTCATTTTATTCAAATATGGAAAGTACACAATGTAAACTAGAAGACTCATCAACATCAACAAATGCCAGAAAATTTCTTTTCATTCATTAATCATTTGAAATCTGAGTACAAAAATTGTAGTCTGAAGGTCCAAAACTCAGAACCTTTTTCTTTCTTATCCATCCCATTAAATACAATAGAAAGAAGTTTGTAACTGTTGTAACTAATCCTAACTACTTCAACTACTTAGGACTTCGTCAACTATCTATTACTTGTCCTCAAAATGTCTTATTACAATTACATTCTCTTTTAAAGAGGAAAATAACATGAAATTAAAATCCTAATCTATATGCTGAATGTGAATTGATGACGATGATGTTGCATTTCCTTGACTGGCTGGTTTATATTTCTTTGAAGTCAAGGGGTCCTTTGGTAAATCTGTCATCTAGGCTTTGAATTTCTTCCATATCTCAATGTTTGTCTTGGGTGAATGAACCAGCTTGTGATACTCCAATCTGAAAGCAGTAATTCTGTTGAAATATGCCTTCTCTGCAAACAAATTTTTCACTAACCACAACAACTGAAAATGTCTTTGAAGGAAATTGATCATTGTTACTCCTTTAAGAATATGAGGCATTTCATGAGTACCGTCTACCTTACTTTTTGCCAACACTAGTAAGGGTTCATAAGAATTCCATGATAGCAAACCACCTCCAAGACCCCAACATGATGGTAAACCTGCTCTTGCTATTTTATCAAATAATTTATCAAACTGGTTCACTGCTTCCTTAAGCTCAATCAGCTTCTTTTCTGTAGACTTCCTGCAATCATTTTTGACAATCATTCTATTAATTTCCACAGCATATAAAATCTTGTCGTTGATTTCATTTTCTTCCAATTCCTGATTTTTTTTGGAATCAATGAAATTAATGAAATTTCTTGCCCAAATGGCCCTATTAATTGTTTTCGACTTATCTTCCATGACTTGTTCTTCAAATTCCTTAATAATACTTTTTTCTTTTGCAACCATAGTCAGAAAATCCCAGATTGTCTTCATTTCTGCAATAATATAATTCCAGATGATATCCTTAGCCTGTATGAAGGATATATTTCCCTTAAATTTTTCTTTGAGATTTTTAATCTTAGCATTAGCAGTTTGGTAGTCTATTTTGTATTTATTGACATCTCCCTCAGTGGCTTTTATAATCTTTGTTGTTGTTTCTAAATCAGCTTGTACTCTTTTTCGATCTCTCTCTGCCATATGAAATTCAGTGGTTAATTGAGATATTTGTGCTGATGGATCTTCACTACCTGATGGAAAAACAAAAGTGCAAGTATGAGATTCAATATGGTTCTGCAATGACAGTGCAGTTTGCTTTAATTTAGTGACTTCTTATTCCTTTTGCATGAGCTGTTGAAGAAGTTTTTCTTTCTCATTTTCCACCTCTGCAATCTCCATTTCCATGGAATGTTCTCTTGTAGGAAATTTTAATTTTTTCTTCAGTACGTATATTTCTGACTCAACACTTTGCAAAAGCTTCTACAGAGTAGACCTGTCATTGGGATCTATTCCAATCTTCACTATCATCATTTTGAGCTCTTCGTTCTAGATTGTCAAAGCCCTGGAAATCACTTTCTCTAACTTCAACTGCTTTATCACCTTTCCAAGCATATTCTATGCCTTCAATGCCATTGCATTAGTTTTTGTTAGGTCATTCACAATTAGTTGACCTGTTTGCATGTGTAGATTCACTTTGACTAGCAATGGAATTTTCTTCACATCTACAGTCAAGTTCACAGTATTAAAATTATTATAAGAACCAATACACATATCAAAAGGATGAGAAAGGGAAATTTTGAATTGATATTTTTCAAGATCCATTGCAGTTAAAAGTCTTGTTTGGTCTAGAGCTATTTGGTACTCAGCTTGAGCCTCCATGCTTGCCTTCATCTTCTGATTTCTCTTTGCAATCTGGGCAAACATTTGTTTAATTAGAGGAACTTTTTCCTGAGTGCTCTCATGCCTCCTGGGTGAAGCAGGGACATTTTGTTCATCTCCCAATTGTAATGAAAAAATAGGTTGAGTATCTACAGATTCTTCATTGAACTTTTCTCTCTTCTTAGCCCTCTGTTATTCGTCCTTTGAATCAACCATTTCCTCTTTACCTCTCTTATTTGATTTCTCTGATATGAAAGGAGTCTGAACATTTGAATTCACTGAACCCACAACACCTCTACTCACCACTTTTTCTAGATCAGGTCTTCCCTCATGAATGAAGGTTGAATATCCATTTTCAATTCTTCTACTAGAAATGACACTGTGAGGGTCATAAGCCCACTTCTCTCCTAACAGCAGGTGCATTTCATCTAACATCTTAGTGGCATCATCAATTTCTTGTCTCATATTAACAATAGAGAGACCCACAGTCATTGGCAATTTGAACATATGACCTTTCTTCATAGGCACAAAGTGTATTTGGTCAATGTTTAAACTTTTCCTAATGAACTCTAGAGCGAATAATCTCATAGGCACAAATACAGGAAGCCTATAAGGTTCTACACTAGCTCCATAAAGTCTAATTTCAGCATAATCTTCAAAAACAAATCAATCACCAAACTTACAATTTGTTCCCAAATGCAAGAAATCTTGAGCTTTGGGCAAAAAATAGGGGGGAGAACTTCCATTCAAAACTTTATATGCAGTAGACATAAAATGACCAGCAAAATCAAACAAACCACCCTCATTCTGTTCTTTTCTCACTATATCTATCCAAAATATCACTGATTGTCTTCTCTTATTCATATCCATAATGTTTAACCCCAGATGCATGAATTCTTCTACATTTTGATATAAAAATAATTAAAAAATAAGTGAGGGAAACTTGAATGAACCCGTTAATGATAATTTCATGAGCTGAGAGCTAACAAATTATTGCTAATAATATGGAATATATAGCACCACTCCTGGCTTCATCATCATGGCGAACATTCCCAGAACTGACTTGTCCATTGTACTGTCATCATCCTTTCCCAAAATCTTTGCAATGCAGCTCAGCACTGGTTTGACTTCAATATAAAAAACCTCCATAGGGAACTCTTTACTATCTGGTAAAAATTGTTGTGTATTTGGCTTTAGAAAATGAATGAATTGATTAAACTCCTGACCTGCAAGACTGTCATAATATGCTATCAAGGAATCATCAGAGAATTGGACATATGACTTTGACTCAAGGTAACATATAGCTTGGCGAATTAATTGGGCTGACACTTGCAAAAAAATTTCCCCTTGACAATTAATTACGAAGCATTTCCTAGGGTACATAACAGACACTAGCCAATAAATAAATTCGGAAAAAAGATGAGTTTTTGGTATACATGCAAACAACACACCAGTTTTTTCCATGGCGGTGTAAATTGGAGAAGTCTTATAGTTTAGGAGGACTTGCTGATAAAAATAAAGGTGGTCAAGGGAGCAATCTGTGTCCTGGATATCCCTCTCGGTATCCATGAGAGGGATATGACTGGAAGAAACTAACAGGGATGAGCGTTTAGCCATAGTTTAACTTCAGGATGGTAGACAATTGACAGGGTGACCAATAATTGACAAGGTGAAAGAAGATTGAAAAAGATGCAACACAGAAAAACTTCAAACACCAACTAACGAATAATAAATTCAGAAAAAATGAGAATTCCCCATAAATAGGTGGTGTAGAAAGGCTAAAGGAAAAG